>LOND01000015.1:278603-293060 GCA_014220965.1 Paragonimus kellicotti
CGAGCCACAGTACGTTTTGGTCAGGCTCATGGCTGTTATGATGATGAGACTCATGACTGCTATGATGATTCGTGCTTATTTTCGAAAGTGGTTGAGTGAAAAGGAAAATAAATGAGAAAGCCTTAACCACGTTTGAATGATGGTCAACTTTCATCAATGCAAACCGCATGCTACTTATCAGCAGTTACGGTTGCCTAACTATCCCTATGCGCGTCCAATTATTCCACAGGTTACAATCAGTTCGATCAGCAGCGTTTCAGTTCGAACGGTAACAGCGTCTCATTACAGTGAATCTGCTTCCATTTAGCAAACACGTTAACGTGAACCCGATTTCACGGCTAGAAATACTACCTTCAAAACGCAATATGAACTGACTGTCCCATTTGTGTCACCAAAGCCTCGTCAGTGACAGTAACAAAAGCAGTATAATCACCCCCAGCTTGCTCATCTCATTCGCACTGACCTACCTGTCAATTGTGCATTATCACTTATACAACTGGGCGAACACTCGAAGATACGAGCATGTGTTTCTTTGTAACCGGCTTGTGAACGACCAAGTTAACCCCTGAACCGGCGCATAAAATCTGTTTTCAATTTGAAAGACGGTGCCATTGAGTCATAGATGTAGAATTCCAACCGTCACAAGTACGTGCTAAAGTTATTGTTATCCCCAAAAGTAAAAAATAACGGTTTTTCTTTTGTTGCATTTCGTCTGATTAGACAAAACGCATGTGTTTGTTCACGCTTCGACGTGTTACACTACCGATTCCGATGCATGGACTTCTGCTCCTCGCTTTAGTCTCACAACCTGCAAACTGATCTCGTTTACCCAGTCCGCATGGAATCCATTCAACTCGCCGATAGACAGATACAGTTTAGCAGCAGATTTACCGCGCTGCTTGCAGCTACACAATAGTGATAGCCCTGAGCAACCAAATGGCATTATTTGGCAGAATAATTACACTGACTTCCTAATACATTTCTACAAAAATGGATATCAAAGTACGATTAATTGCCAATCACCACAGACTGGGCAATACGAAGTGATATACTTAACTTGATAAACACTCTACCACGAAATTTATTTCGAGAACAATTGCGACGGGTGAGAAAAATGTTTCAAATAGTATAACTTCCTTTTTAACCAGTCGAACCGATCTTTGGATAGCACATCTGTTGACATTGTGTAACATTCCTGGGCAGTGGTCCATTTCAGTTGTTCCACCATCTTTTCTATCCACCTAGACCCTGAATTTCAGATATTCCCAAGGAAGATGGTCCGAGAACTTTAAGTCAGAGAATCTCGTTTGTCAATCAGCCGTACTTCTTATGACTCATCTTAGTTTAACTGTGTTGTCCAAGTAATTACTCACTGAAAGAACATAAAATGATGTGTTATCGTCTTTGTGAAACAGTTGCTCAGTGTTGTCACCATTGTGTGGCTGCAAGCCGCGCGGTAAATCTGCTGCTAAACTGTATCTGTCTATCGGCGAGTTGAATGGATTCCATGCGGACTGGGTAAACGAGATCAGTTTGCAGGTTGTGAGACTAAAGCGAGGAGCAGAAGTCCATGCATCGGAATCGGTAGTGTAACACGTCGAAGCGTGAACAAACACATGCGTTTTGTCTAATCAGACGAAATGCAACAAAAGAAAAACCGTTATTTTTTACTTTTGGGGATAACAATAACTTTAGCACGTACTTGTGACGGTTGGAATTCTACATCTATGACTCCAATGGCACCGTCTTTCAAATTGAAAACAGATTTTATGCGCCGGTTCAGGGGTTAACTTGGTCGTTCACAAGCCGGTTATAACGTTTCAAGAGAGTCAGCAACAGAAAGACTGCAACAAAGATAGTCAGAGGACACTGAATGGAATAGAATTCTAAGTGCTGCCTATCAACCGTACAACAGACACACTGCAGCATGTGATGGATGACAGCTGGCTATAATCAAGAATGTCAGGTTGACGGCATCTTTGTTCTACCGCAATGATTTTGACGATCGGGTTATCCGATCGCACCCAGCGGACTGACTGCTCAAGCAGGATTTCTCAACAGTTTACGCCGAAATCCACTAACGCCACCGTTGAGCACTGAAATTGTATTACTTATTAGTAGCATTATTTACAAGTAATACATTTTCAGTGCTCACCGGTGGCGTTGATGGATTCTAGTATGAACTATCGAGAAATCCTGTTTGGGTAGTCAGTGTGTTTTCTGCAAGTCGGACAGTTCATTTAATGTTGTAGCTTCCACGTGTTATCCGTAAGACGGCATCTTCGATAGGCACAATTATTTTTCATATGGGATGGGGCTGGTGGAGGACCCTATAAATTGAAAGCGAGTCTCTTCTGATATGCCAGTAACGCATTGAGATGTGCCTTAGCCTGCGCAACCTATCAGGAGTGGGTAGAGAACGTGGTGCCCCAACCCGTTTTGTGATTCCCTGCTGTACCTTCTCAACAAGAGTAATGTTGGAGTACGTTACGTGGTATGTGGACAGTTGTTCTCGTGACACACAGTCCTATCACTAGACGTGTTTACTGACTGTAGAGGTGGTAATGAACACACCCAGACACTGGCTGTCAAGAACGTTTCCGACTTTCTTGCGATGGTCATCTCAGCAATATGGGGCCAGTGAGATTAAGAAACTGCTTTTGGTGATGGACAGAACAGTGCTGTAGAGCAATTTTGGATTGACACTAAATTCGTTGGTCAACTGTAGATGGTACTCACGCTTGTCGGTCCGCACAGACGTCGCCCAGTTACGGACTACCCAGTATTCACTGGAGGTTTTTCCAGTTCTGAAACTGATACATGTTCCATGCTGATCCTATTGTTGTCGGTAACCATTGGATGCAACGCCGAAATAGGTTGTTGCACCTGAATCGTCTAGGTTGCCCACATTCCAACATGCTCGTCGGTGACTTTATTAACGACGTCCACAATACACTCTCAGTTATCATCGGGTGATGGATATACTGAGACATCGGACCATCACGTATCGCTAAGTTTTCTGGTCTGAGATATGCATTCTGTTTTGTAAACGCATTTTACGACGTTTTGAGTCAGGGAGTATCTTTGCCTCACAGTACTTCAAATAAAATGACTGTGGCCACTACTATCAAGAAGGGAATTTCTTTGCAGATCGTTAATCATGTGTTTCACTGGTTTTGGCGCAATCTACTATTGAGGGTTTCTGAAAGATGCTGTACCATGTGACTCATCCGACATTGTTGGTTAAATGAGAATTTATAACTGCGTCGTAGGACTCGGATTAGATTTACGAGTTAGGCATGAAACTCTTTTGTTTTGAACCCAATTTAAGGTTAATTGAAATCATTCATTAGTAAGGATTGTGAGAATGCTACAGTGGTCAGCTTGCGTATGACAACATTAGTGTCTCCGGTCGCTGATTAGTGAGGCAGATGGCGTCGTTGGGTTACACGGAATAGACAGCTGAATGATTGGTTGAGGTGCACAATATACCATGTGGTCACAGACGAATTCAGAGGAATTGGTTCATGTACCACGAAGTTATTGATGCGGCTGTCGATATAAAACGTCACACAGACGCCTTTCTCACGCTTACGATTGTGGCGAAAGCTAGTCATTTCCGGTACATTAATTTTCTTGTCCTCAACTTCTGTCATACACCAGGTTTGTGGATACCGACAACAGACAGTTTTATCGCAGTGTATGCCATCCGAGACTTCACTATTTTGTTGAGAATGGATGTAGCAGTGGTATGCAAGCTATTGACAAAGGTCACAATGGGGTGTTCTTCTGGTGAGTCTACTTCTAGTCGCTTAGGTCTCTGTATATTTTCCGTTCTTGTAAATCTATCGATCTCTGCTGTTTCAGTGCTCATGCTATCACCTTCGGTTAAGACGACGGCTGTATCTCGTTTTTTGTTTGTAGCGTTTTGCTGGATGTTGAAGCAACACCCAAAGTTTCAAGGTCACTTTGAGTACACAATTGCTCTGGAGGACCATATTTTCCACGATGATCCGATTTGGTTTTCCAGATTTGTCTTGTTTGAGTCTGATGCCACGCGGAATTTGGTGATAAATGGTAGCCCAAGCCCGTGAGGCTTGGTCAGCCATACGTTGGGTCAAAAACGGTACCCGTAAAAGTCCAGGTGTTCGAATAGATGCCAGTTGAGCAGGCCTAGATAGCCTATTAGCACTTGTCATTTGGAGGTCAGAGAACTCAAACTTAGCGACCCTAGACTTCCACTGGTTCAAATCATCGAGTACACTGGTGAAACTATTTGCAATCTTGAATGCGAAAAATTACGGTTGACGATCCACCTATATCTTTTATCTTGATTTACGGATTTATGGCCACTCAATAACGTCCCATCGGACGTGAACGTCTATACGCGGTCTGGTTGAATTTTTAGAACTAGCGTGCGTGGCTCGTTATAGCCTAAATATTGGTTCTATTTCACTTTTATCACTAAATAAGACACGGAACGGTTCTCGAAAGTGGCTGTATTTCAGGTCAGTATTCCGACGGATTCGGTGTGAAGGCCTAATGGAATCGCTAACAAGGACTTTTAAAGTGTTCAACTTGGAGAGCCATCTCATGCGCTTCCCATGTTGATAACCCTCATGGTTCCCTCCCAAGGAGAGTGAATACAATGAACAGTCGTGTGTTGGCCACGTTTAGTCTGATCGTAGTTTTGAATGTGTTTGCATGCTTGTCAACAGCGATGGATCGCATCTTCCTACCATGCCACCAAATGATGGTTACTGCTTTCTCCTTTAGTTACTCATTTTGCATTGGATAACTGACTAGACACAGATGTGTGAGTTAACACCAGCAAGTAGGATAGGCAGTCTATAAAGTTTCTCATTAGACTGTGATAAAGACCTCTAGGTCTTTGGACCATGGACATAAATTCCAAATTGGGAAGCTTTCGAAAGGTATTGGGACTTTTCCTTTGTACATTAGTTTAGCATGTGCTAACAGTTTCGTTGTTGAATGACCTAACAGTGGACACGGTTGTGGGTACTTCGTCACATGTCAAACGGACATGTGATTTACAGAGGAGACACTCAGCAGTGTTGTCGTTGTCTCTGATCTGTATGGTGCATTGGAGACGAAATTTGCGTGCCGTCATTGCATAAAGTAAAGCTACATTATTAGGACTTCTACATCCGTAAGTCTATCGACAACCAGATTAACACGACACAAAAGTATTTTCAACAGTTGGGAGATCATTAGAAAAAATGAATTAAAACGTACAACACAAGAACCTGACGGAATTAAAAAATGTCGATCACTGTGACATTGTTAGGATATCATCTGAGTTCGAATTAGGAAGAGGATAGATTGGCAAACAGACTGCATAAACTGAATCAGTTTGTTTTATGGACTTGGAGGGGGCAAACATTAAGTGCCTTATGAAGAGTTGTGACGTTGCTGGCCTTGATATCTTAGTTCCAAATCTAGGTGCACAATACGGCCAGGTAATGATGGTAGTGGACTGCATAAGCAGCACATATCGCCGAGCAGTCCGATGAACGATCCTAGGTCATGGCGACCAAGAAAAAAATTCACGGGGTAGGAACGATCGGTGTATGACACCTGGGGTCAGATAGTATGAATCAGGTACGATACCCAGAGGTGATTAGACCTGATTTGTGAAAGCGCGATAGCGACGGATAAATCGCAATGAAATTGCACATTCTTACTGAGTGGCTGATACCGTATTTTAGACTGTGGAACCATTGACTGTTTCTGATGAGCTTGCTTTGGGAGTTGTTTTTCATACCTGTATGGTAACTTGGTTTTAAATGTGGTTCGGGCTACATATGTATATATCGCTTAGCCTTTAAGCGACGTGATTGAAAAACTCACACATTATGGTCAATACCTTTTTTCACAATTCACAGTACCAGTTGGTTAATCACCTGAACAGTTGTTCCGCCGTTTCTGTAACTGAATTCCGTCAGCTTTTTATAGTATTTCTAAGAGCACACAATCATTGCCAGCTGCGGAAAGCATGTCAGTCTATCTACTGTAGTAACTTCGAGCTCTGTTTCAAAAGAAATTTTTAGTACCAAAAGAAGTGGGTACATCGTCAACATCTGGGTTGTCCAGATATTCATGTTGTTCATCGTTTTCATGACTACTTTGCATCATCCACTCTCTACACTTTAGTAACCAGAACGAATCAATCATTCTTCCACAGTTACCTGTTCTTGAAAGGCCCTATACGTTGTTAAAAATTGTCATGGCTCAATGTTTTCAGTAAACCTTCAACACTGATCAGTTACCACCCCGGACATATGGATATAGACCCATGTCACATTTTGCGAAAGAAGGTATGATGATGCTAAGCAACAGTTCTTTTAAAAAGAACTTCAGTTATCGTATAGTATCCGAAATGGTGACCTATCGGGAAAATTAACGAGCGGCCCAACATAGGTACCGTGCTCTAATTACTGATGTGGAATATTCCGATGGGAAAAAACTTTGTAGCGACCCAAGTAAGTATTTCCGGCATTCGGGATTGAACGCGCAGTTGACACCCGCTTTCAAAGACTGCCATTGCAAGTTGAGATTCGATGGCGGGAAGGCGAACTTTGTGTTACTAGACTCAATATCGCATTTGCTGAACAGTTAGCAAGCAGAAAAGAATATTTCTTCCTACAGATCTCAACTTGTTATTGAGCTTCGTCAATCATTCGACGAATGTCGTACGAGTGTTCTGAGCCTTAAAGTTGTACATAATGGGTCTCTTGTTTCCTTCCTTTGAAATGAAATTGATGGACACTATTTATAGATGACCAACACAATTAACTTTTCACGTGCGACTTCGTAACTGTCGTATGTTGCGAGTCTTTTCCTGATAATCCTCACTACACGAGTCTTCCACTCAATGGTAACCAAACTTCTAGCATAACACAGCTTTATAGTCGCCACCTAGAATGTTTCCATGCGAATACCGTAAGATTGCTTTTTGAAATTTATTCATCTAATCGTGCGACGTCAAACGGAACAATATTTCATCCACCGGAAGTTACATGCATGTCACTGCATGCCATTCTTTTGAATTCGAATAATCACAAGTTACCGGCTGCAATCAATTTCATTCAAAAATCAATGACAGGTTTCAGTGTGTTCCGTTGTAATGATCAACCCTCGTTAAGAATACGTTTTGACCTAGACCATTTGAACAAATCGCACACGCTTTAGTCTACTATCTCGTGTGGACTTTTGCTGCGGATGAATTTCTTCCCGCTGGCGTTGGATCCACTTTTCCATTAAGGATACAAGAGTGCCGTGTGCTTTATTATCCTTCTTGGTGATTCACCTCCTATACATAAGCCACTCCGACTCGCCGCTATCTTGAGCAGCGATAATCTGTGGTGATAGAAACTGTTCCACTCAGTACTAGTGCTTTCAATTAGAGCAACTCTGATTCCTTCTGCGTGTACACAGAATTTAACAATCGTTGTTCGGTCATGCCCACGTGCATCCAACTACGGTAGGAGAGATATCACTTTTGCCTAGTGTACCTTTGTTTTTGAGAATTTGTTCGGACAAAAACCTTCGGTCTATACAAACTTGTCCGTTCTGGATGTCACGGTTTATTCGGAACACAATCGATGGTTATTCCCTGTGGTTTTTGGTATATGATATCTGAAGACTAGCTGCACATAAGTAGAGTCTACGGTAGTTCAGCGAGTTGGATTCTAGAGCTGAGCTGTTACGGATCTACTGGGGATAAACGTGAACCGAAGTACAGTCGAAACAACGACTACGTCAGAGTTAATGAGCAGACCACTGACAGCCTTACATGAAAAACATAATACTGGAAATTGTTTATCCGTTTTAAAACATATATATATATATATATATATATATATATATATATATATATAAGTGTTTATGAGCGTCCCTTGTTAGGTAGTTGACTTATCTGCTCCCCTAATGATACTCCTGGTGGTAATTGTTTTCAATATCTATACAATCTCTACGTGCCGCTACTCCAGTTTGCTGACAATCGGTTCGAAAGTTCTCATAAATGATCTAGTGATAGTTAATAAGTGACAAGAATGCTATCAATTTTGGAGCACGCATCTTCAGCTCTCGTCAATAGAAGCAATTCATGATTCACAATCTGAATAAATAGTTACAGTCGAAGACATCTCGTTGTTTGGAGAGATTTGATCCATCGCATTCACTTTGCTACGGAGATGCCCCTGCTGACGCAATGTCTGCGTATGTTGATTCCCGTGCGAAAGTATCGAAATTTAGTCAGATTACGTATGTCTGACAGATGAGTCAGAACGCACCAAGGAAGCTAGTCACACTGAAATGTTGTCGGTTTGATATTGAGTGTTTAAAGACCAATAAAAATGTCATTTACAGCCACCAGCCGTGGGTGGCATGTGTAAACGTGCCAAGAAGTGGTCCATTTTCATGCAATAAATATGGGCCTCTATGAGCGTTATTAGTTATACTAACTTCACCTAACTACAGAAGTTATACATATTCGTCAATCAGTGTACACTGAATAGGTCATAAATAAAGCAAACTAGGTACCGCTACTGCCAATTAGGGCCGAGGTGCGGCTATCTCAGCTAGTCTCTTAACTGCACTCTAATGATGAGACGCGGGATGCAAACTCAGACAGGGTTCCTTCCCTACTCAACTCATTGGGAACCCTCGTCTGTAGTTGAAACCACAAGTATGTTGGCTGTATAATATGGGATTTGACCAACTAGCTAAAAGACACCGAGTATGAAAAATGTCCTTGCGACTCAATTCGCTTTTGTTACTCGTAATCGGCCGGCTCTTCGTATACCAAATATATGATGGAAGAAATCACACTATGACCACCAGAATGCTCCATCAACCATTTCATCCTCTGAGGCTGATTTGCACACTCAATGCAAATCGCTGTTTACGATGTTACTCGTTAAAGCCCTAACACCGGATCAGTCATCTGAATTGCAAGCAACACTCTCTCAGCGCTGAAGCACGTTCAATCTGGAACACACATCGAATCTGTCATAACGACGCCATCAACAGTCGACTTTGAGCGAAGAATTGATGTCCTCACTTGTGATGTCATTCTGAATGTTCATGTGTCCTGGCCGTCTGGACAACTTTGAAGTGGTGTAAAACCATTAGCGCCAGTGTCGACAAGCCATTATTTGTTATTGCATGCTTGTTTTATGCTTACATGTGCATGTCCCAGTTACATTTTTTTTTGTGATATCATGTGCCCCCGTTTGATTATATTTTGTGTCCTTTTGACTGTTGACACTTTTGAGGCTGACATCTTCGTGTGAATTTTCTTCCTTTTTGTTCTTGTTTTTTTACTATTGAGTTGAAAACAGTCAGGTTTGTGTACCTTTTTTATGTTTCCTGCAATGTGGGTCATTCTAATGTTTCTGAGATGCTGGTCATATTGCATGTGAATATAATTTAGACGGAGTCGAGACGTATCGTGGGGGTATCGGCCGTGGATTAATAGACATTGAACTCCAGTCACAGTATGTTGCTGCTTTCGCATCCTGGTGGACAATCTAGTTAGTCTCTTTGGGAAAAGATCACTATATTCGTTTTTCTCTGGAATTGAATTACCGACCACACTTTCATGGACTAAGCGTGTTGAACATTACACCACTAACCCCACATTAGATCCGGTCGAATTATCTTGCATGAACGTTCAGCCGCTTTCATATGCGAGTAATCCTCAAGTGGCGTGAGAAGAGGATGCAGTAATTATTTTGGTAAGTCCAGTCGATATACTTTGCGATTATGAACTCTGACTTAAGTTGGAGTCGTAGAATTCAATAAACGCCAAAAATTGCGTTGATTTCTAAGTGGTAAGGTATCTGTTCTATACAAGCGAACGCTGTGACCAAATGTGAATGGTCTCCAGTCTATATAGATCAACTTCCGTATTCATTAATTTTCAGGCAGCAATTCAGCCTTCCTGGACCACATCGAGGTGATTAGTGTTACAGGATAACTGGTTATTTCAAGACGACCGACCAGTGCAGACCTGTGCGGGAGTTTAACTCGTGTTGCAACTTTTACGTTGTATTTTTCTGAACTAATTCAAGCCACTTGCGTCACCATTCCTGTCTCACTGTTTTGGATGCTCGGGACAGGCACAAAGTCGACATATCAGGGTATCGTGAACGAAGATTGATAGAATAATTAACTGTATTCCGTAAAAGTCACACAGAAAGCCGAGCCCGAGTAGCAAACGTAAGAGTTCTCATAAGAATGCGATCAATTGACGGTGGTAACTGCGAGTTAGATTCGTTGATGTCAACTACATCTGACCATCAGTTTGTTCACTGGTCTACAGTGGGCATGTCTGATCTGTCTTCTTCGCACGCTAAAAATATCTCCGACCATTTTTGTCGAAGATTGTACAGCACAATATTGCTGGTTGTCTAGCGATCGACAGGTGCATTTATGGTCTGAGTGCCATCCCATCTCCCATCTGACTCGATTTGTTCTGTTTTTTGTACAATTCATGCATATCCCATGCAACTGTTGACACCTGATGAGAATTATTTGGGTGACGTTTAGGAAAATGTATATATTGTTGTGACACAAATCTAGTCCTGTGCCCTGTGAGTCTCCCAACCATAGTCCTGTGACACAAAATTTTTGAATAAGAGTTAGGACTCTTATTCATTCGGTTATTATATGTTCGCAGATTGAATGTAATACGTTGGATGAGGTGATGAACTGATTAAATCAAGCTTGAGAGATGTTTGGTTGGTGATTATTCTGAACGACTAGTCAGGTCTAACAGTTACATTGCATAAGAAAAACTTGTTCGACAATCATTCACTACGTCAAACCTCAGAGGGTTGTTTAAATATAATAATATTACACTACTAAACAACATCCATGAATCCCTGTGCATGTAATAACGACCTAACCCTCACCCAATTAAATGGTTAGGACAACTATGACAAAATCCGCAGCAATTGAATTGGTTTATCTATGAGGCTACTGTAAAAGACTTACGGTACTTCATCGAAGCTGTTGCTCGTCAAGGTTGGTGGTTAGTCTCAGCCAAAGAAGCATAGCTTTCGGCAAGAGGATATGCAGCAACCCGTTTGACAGTTTCGTTGACTTAACTGATGACTATTGCGTTTTGTTTGACTGCACCTCGTCCCGTTGATTGACTGAAAACAGTCAATCTCACTGCAGTTCGTAATTTGAAAGGCAAGGGTCGAAACTTGGATTGGTACTGATTGAAGACCGACTTCTTTTCTGGTTACACTTAACAGTTGGGACTCGCCATGATGAGATCCTGCCCGACAGCTTTTCTTGTTGCAAGCCGAAGTCAATACTCACCAGACCATTCGTCCAATGGACATCGGTTAAAACTGAGTGAAATGGGAAATTAATTTAGCTCGGCGTTTCTTACCGAGTGGATAGACAACTAACAAGTTTTGTTACTAAGATTTCTAAAAATGAGACAAAGGTAAAACGTTCGTATAATGTTGCTACAAATTCTTCTTTAGCCAATCTGGCACTGGGATGCTAACTCGGTTCTTCGTGAAGTTTTGATTAAAGAACTTTCTACTGATGTTCAGGTCACCGGTTCTGCCTTACCTTAGGTTAACCGTTCAAGCTAGTCGACTATATCTTACGAGAGATGTCCATTTGGTTGAGTGAGTACAGTGGCGTAAAAGGATATGGCTTACAAAACCAAAAACTTCGCAGTACGTCAAAACTCCGTAAAGTCGAACTTAACTGACTAGACTCAGAAGATGTCACATGCTTGTGGGTAGCAGCGACTACTGGAATGTTTTAAAGTGTTTTGGGAAGTCTGAGTGGCATGTTGTCTAAGGAATATTGTTTTAGTGGCTTTTACGAACTCATTGAAATATCACCGGTGTCCTCAAAGTTACTGGCAATTGTCACATCACTGTGGCACCATGCACCGATAATAGCTTAACTGCTGATAAAATCGAACCAAGATAAAGCCTATTGAGCCCCAAGAGTTAAAACCCACCAAAGTTGCTGGGCCAGATGGGCCATCCCCAATTGTTGTCAAATCTTATTCGGATCTGCTTTTTGTTGTATCTATGTCATATCTTCGCTTACAAAGAGTTTAGACTGTTTGAGGACTGTGCTGACAACTTTAAATCTTAAAAGAGAGAGACCTGCGCTCATCTGCCTAGGGACGTTCGAATTCGACATCGAACGCTATTTCCCATCCTGATCACCTTTTTATGTCAGCATCAGAAAATACTAAGTATTCCCCGCCTGTGTTGCCTGGACAGTGGTGATGATCTTAACTGGACTGTTCAACCGAGCTCAGTTAACTTACTAGGTGACTGCTTCACCACTTGGTCGTAACGTCCGTGTTTCAGCAGTGTTGTGTCCTCTCACATCAATCTCTTGTGCCTCACATGGGGTATCTGGCTGCCTTTTCTATGCTAAGCCTATACAGGTGACGGGGCATGAGCACACAGAGCTGCTCTCTTTAAATATACCAGTGAAGTTGATATGGGTACGACTAGGTGTGAAAATTTTAACTCTACGCTGTTGCGGTGCTGTTCGTTTGTCTTAGACAATTGATCAGTCACTCAAAGCTGGTCTATGAACGTTTTAAGACGTTTAGTTGGTGCGATTAAATACCAGCCATTGAATGAACGTCCGCATTACGAAAACCGAGATATCGCAAAAGAAGCGAAATCCATAACAATTCCTTGAATATTTCACACGAAAAAGATTACTAATGAGTAGTCGAGGATTTGGTTAATTTCAAGTTGAACATCACCCACAATTGATCGCAGCTGTCGCATTCCCATAGACTATCCAGTCGGCCCCTTTCGAAAAGAAGCACTAGACTCGAGTTTCGCTCTCATTAGAGCTCGTCAGTAGTGCATATCATTGCCAATGCTGAGGGTAGAACTCAGGTCACGCTTTCATGAGAAAACCGTGTTGACCACTGCGCCATTGACCTCACATTAGGCACGACCGAATTATCATATGTGAACGCTCAACCACTTTCGCTTGTGAGTAATGAATCAGGTTGCCCGGTCGTATCGATAGGAGACTAAAAGGAGTTTGCTGTATGAACGCGCAGTTAGATACGTTTTCAACTAATAGTAAAAAAACAAGAACAAAAAGGAAGAAAATTCACACGAAGATGTCAGCCTCAAAAGTGTCAACAGTCAAAAGGACACAAAATATAATCAAACGGGGGCACATGATATCACAAAAAAAAATGTAACTGGGACATGCACATGTAAGCATAAAACAAGCATGCAATAACAAATAATGGCTTGTCGACACTGGCGCTAATGGTTTTACACCACTTCAAAGTTGTCCAGACGGCCAGGACACATGAACATTCAGAATGACATCACAAGTGAGGACATCAATTCTTCGCTCAAAGTCGACTGTTGATGGCGTCGTTATGACAGATTCGATGTGTGTTCCAGATTGAACGTGCTTCAGCGCTGAGAGAGTGTTGCTTGCAATTCAGATGACTGATCCGGTGTTAGGGCTTTAACGAGTAACATCGTAAACAGCGATTTGCATTGAGTGTGCAAATCAGCCTCAGAGGATGAAATGGTTGATGGAGCATTCTGGTGGTCACAATGGAATAACCTCTTGATCCGATTCAAGCCACCATTTGAACCGAAAAGTACACAACCTCCTTATCGAATGCATTTATGTTAAATCAGTAATTTCCTCAACACACTGAACGGTGAATTTAATATATTAAAATAACACAGGCTCAGCAACAACATTTGATTAAAAAAATGTTTCCAGTGGATCTTCAGTGATATGCGAACGTTGTGTACTTCTATATATTCAGACATCAAACGATCTCAGCAAAAATGGGTTCAGGATTTATTAAAATTCTATCTATGCAATAGACTACAAAACAATTGTGCGCCTAGTGTTTGAGCATACTAGCAGTCATGCAAGGTTTGGGAAAACGTTGGATGCTTTTGAGAATAAATGACCTACGTTGCTCGGCCATTGTTAAAATCTCATCACACGCCTTCAAATAGGAACCAACGCTGACAGTGATAAACGATATGGGTTGGCGCGCACATGGGGTTACCAATACTATGGATCTGTTCAGCACTTTTTAATCTCCATTAGAAGGTCATGGAAAACCATAAGAATACAGTTCAAGCATTGGGGCAGTACGTGAGCGTCGATAAATCTGGAACGTTAATGATGAGGTGCAGAAAGTGTTTCCAGATGAACTACATCAACTTCGAATTCTTGATTTCTAGCCAAGCAATATTGATACGGATAGATCAGCGAGTGCCGCGACATATAACGACGTCAAACTATTTGATTTATATTTTTTGGGGGAACGGTTATACGCTGAATATATTGTTCTGCCTGCTGCTTCAGGAGTTTCTCATCATCACCAACTAAACGTCTTAAAACGTTCATAGACCAGCTTTGAGTGACTGATCA
>LOND01000015.1:296201-318758 GCA_014220965.1 Paragonimus kellicotti
GCAAACAGTTTTATCGTTGAGATGTCGACGGCTATCTGGTTATTTGGCACAAATTTCATGTATAACCAAGTTGTGTGACAAGATAGACAGTTTAACTCGACCGTTTTCAGGCATAAATCCATCCACGGAACGTAGATTAAATGTAAGTAATGTCGTCTTAATTTCCACGTTACCACACATTACTTACTACGAGGCTACCATCATGAAGTCGTTCGAAAAAAAACTGCTTATGTTTGTCTCTGCAGAAACTTCGTTTGGTAGTTGTGCTAGGTTTCAAAGGAGTATGTTTACAGCCGCCGTCTCATAATTATGCATTTCATTAGCATTTTTCAACTGTTTATCTCAGAACCACCGCCTTTAATTATTACTGCATTTTGCTATTCATCATTAATTTCAGCCCTGATCCGTTGCTTATTAACCTATTCTTCTCACTTTAACCAGCATTGCTAACCAAGTAGTTTCGAAAGAAACCAGGGCAAACACATTCCATATCGTCGTGAGCTAACTAACTGAGGCTTTAAGATCAGGCACGGGGCATGGATGTGCCAGTTTGGGATAAACACACACATGTGTCAGTAAGCACTAGCGACAGAACCTACCCGACCCTCTCCAGTGGTGGCGACAGTTATTCGAAAGGCACGTTGATCTCTAAGCACGTGCGCTTTCTTTGCTGTAAAGAAAGAGATAGATGGGGAAGCATTTACAATTATTTACACGTCTGCTTTGAACATGAGCATATAAAATGGAGACCTAAGAGCTTAGGGTATCGGAGTAGTCGCTAATGATCCACGAAACGCGCACACATGCACGAAGAACATTGCGGGAGATTGATGGAAAATAGCTGGATGACAGCCATCACAAAGAATCGAAATGGTGAGTGTAATCTTTTACGATACTCACTCTCATGTTGACGTTTCATGACTGGCTTCGTCCTTGTTTGGATTCATCAGGCGAGGAAAGCATGGATGAAGATCGAACTGGAAACCATTAGCATTGCAGGCGGAATTTCCAAAACTTCCGAGCACCAGTTCTGTGGACAGCACTTGTGAGAGAACGATTAATATAATCAGTACGCAAAGCTTTACCCTGTGGCAAAACGACACTCGTGGGACTGAAAACAAAATGAATAAGAGATTTGGCTAACAGCGTGGAAATTTACAGTTAGAACCTTGCTCAATTTATATCCATTCGTTTAGACTATGCATGAAATACTAACCAGATAGCCGTCGACATCTCAACGATAAAACTGTTTGCACATGCAGATGAATACATGAATCCTGAGTGTGCCGTAGTCCCACGTGATAGGACCAGCACACGTCTCTCCGTTGCATACCTGCGTTAGGAATCTCAATCACCCAATACTTTTCTACGCGAAACCCCCAAATAAGTTTAGATACCACTTTTTCTATTCTAGTCTATACGTTTCGCCTTGGTGAATTGTTGTTCATCAAGTTTGTGCGGCTTTTTATTAAGAGAGGCGTCGAAGACTTTACAGTTAACAGATTAGTTCATGTGACCGTTTTCGCTGGTCCTGATGTAGTATTCTTCTTAATATTGACGTATTCTAAAGAAATGTGCCGTTTTCTGTTTCTAGGCAAAAAGCCTATTGAGGTTCGACTATTCTCATGTAGATATTAAGACGTCTTCTTTGTCCTCGACACTAATGGCCTATGCCTGTTTCAAAAACCTGACACAAAGCCGTCAAGCTAAACGTCTCTGATCGAACACAATCAAACTTGTATTACCTGTTTCACCCAGAACGTCCTCACTCAAGTCTTGGTCTTGTAACTTGATGTCCGGAGCCATTCTGAGACAAAGGATAGTTAACAAATCTGGAGCGATTATTGTGTCCAGTCTTAGTCGTAGTATAAAATTGTGGTGGACACAAGTTTGGCACAATCTCATCCTCATTTTAGTGGTCAGAATGGCGTTCTCCAAATTCTGCACAAATTATTTTATTAATTACTGGTGAGTAGTCGAGGATTTGGTTAATTTCAAGTTGAACATCACCCACAATTGATCGCAGCTGTCGCATTCCCATAGACTATCCAGTCGGCCCCTTTCGAAAAGAAGCACTAGACTCGAGTTTCGCTCTCATTAGAGCTCGTCAGTAGTGCATATCCTTGCCACTGCCGGGACTAGAACTCCGGCCATGCTTTTCGTTGGCTTAGCAATGCCTTAATTGGGCTAGGCTCCGAGGAAAGAGTTACCGGAGGACTTGAACCCGAGTTGGGCACACACTGTTTCAAGTCACCCAATCAAGCGCTGTCTGTATGCCAACTAGAAACTAATTAAACACACTAGTTTTCATTCTTTTCCTGTATCCAACTTGTTTGTTTGTTAAATCTGCTGATTTTCTAGCGCGCAATTTTTGGTTCCTGTCACTGTCAGAGTCAGTTGTTACAGGGCTAAAAACAACGTTATTTGACCACTGGCTTAGTGTTCTGTGGACTAATTAGCCACTAATAGGATATTTGTACTTAACAAAACTTGAATCTCACTCACCGTTAAACACAGCCTTCAAGTTCAAATAGGTTTTCCAACCAGTCCCTTTCAAAAACAAGGGCCATACTGAAAGTTCGTTCCTAGTAGAGCACTTTTTTAGTGCACATGCCTTCACATTCCGGAATTTAAACTCCGGCCTCGCCTTCACGAGATAACGATGTACCTCACAGTCTAAGTGTGAACGAATTATCGTATGCAAAAGCTAAGCCACAGTCTCTTGTGAATATAAGTCCGATTGCTGACCTCCACCAGAAAAGACTGTAGGAAAAACGAAAAATGGGTAAACAATGTTGCTGAACTATAAACCATAAGTCGGTATAGTTGTTCACGGCAGATTCCACAATGTAGGTTGCAAAGTGTTTCTTTTGAATCGCCTTAGAAATTCCAGTTGATCCGATTCATCTGGTGCGTTAAAACGCATGTTGCAACAGTTTAATTGCGAGGACAATAACTGCGTGAACGCAGAAATCAGGGCGTGCGGGGACGCAGTATTGGGCAAATTCAAACAGCTAACAAATGTAACGTACAAAGAGTATTAGTGAAACCCAGTCGTGGAAATTTTGTGTTTCTTTTGAGTTCGAACCATAGGCTGAGGCAGCCTGACTAAATTCTTTAAGCGCCCTACCAGCTGAGTTATAAGGACACGCCGGTGGCTCTAAAATTCCACATAAGAATCCACTTGTCCGTGCAACCCTCTGTGAATCCACCAAATTATTTAGAACATTGTTTGCCAAGGCAGGATATCTCAACAGATTACACCGGAATCCACCAAAGCCACTGTTGAACATCGAATTCGCACTACCGATAAGTATTATAACAGTTACCAAAATACCCTCAACAGGTGATCGGGCAATTTGAACGTTGCGCACAGGTTATCCGGAATGAGTGTTTGCGTACGTCAGTACGGTCGTGTCTAAAGTTAGGTCCATGGTATAGTGGCCGATGTGGGTGCTTCATGTAAATGTAGCCGGATTTCGAAATCTGATGTGCATACTCCTACCGCAATTACGTGTGAGTAGTCCAATTATTTGTAATGGAATACATCCGCACGTGATTGGTGATCTCACTCTATTTTGATTACTACAACGTGATGTAGATCTGACAGTTTTGTTTACCAACAACTGGCCTTCGGTACACCTACAATTGATTGCATGTTTCTGAATTAACCCATGGCGTGCTGGTGAACAGTGATCGACTCAACATACGCCGTAAATGCATTTCACCTGCTCTACGTGGGCATCTAAAACAACGTACTGGAGGTATGCAACACCTTTCTTTTTGGAATATTTCAAGGAATCTACTTCGTTCACGTCATTTACTCACTAACTGTATGCAACAACATCATGTGTTTGATCGTTAATTGCGTTGAATGGCAGCTCTTTCATAACTTTCTCTCATCTCTGCTAAACACTGGAACGTCATTTAATATGGCACCTTGTGAATATATTGACTGGAGCCTTGATAACTCAGTTTTTTTGAAACCTGTACATTCCATTTATTGATCGCAGCCTTCGCGGTTGGATGACCATTTTGGAGGTAGGAGCACCAGAAACAAGGTTTGCTGCTTCGTCAGACCCGGTTAGTAGTGTCTATCCTCCTTCGGACCGGAATTTATATTCCGGCGTTCGTAAATGAGAATTGAGCGTGTTACTTGCTACATTACGTGAACAATAGGGATGGCTAACCGTCCCATGTAAAACGTTGTGAATTGGTCAAAATATTAATCGACAATGAACGCGAGATCTGAAAATGGCGGGAGAAACGTTCTAGTATGTAAGTCGTAAAGAGATCTGTAGCTGGAGCCCATAGAATAAAAGTAAATCTATATGCAAACGATTTTTCTTAGAAGCAGAAACTCTACAAAAATCACAGTAATTTCAACAATGCTACGAAGGAAAAACGAATGTATGTTCCCTCCTTAACCGTGTCACTGAGTCCTTTAAGAAGTTCATTCTAGATTTCCGAGAGGGCCACCTACAGTATTATAACGAGGCGTTGTTAATCAAGCGTCACTTATCCGCCCTCTATCGGCAAAAAGTGCAGATGAAATCAATTTCATTGTCCTAGCAATAGAACCGTCGATCCAACCCGGATCGCACTCATATGACGTTCGTTCATTTCATTGTTTTGTCGCCATACCTAAACCTATATAACCGAATGTTTTATGTAATCGACTGATGAGAATAAACGAAATGCTTGCATCTCGCAATGTATGTCTTCTTGTCGTGTTGCTGAAGTATGTACTGCTTATTTGTCACTTATTTAGACATTGTGGTTATGAATAAGAGAAAATACAACACAGACGTGGTCTACTGTCAGCCGTTGAACATAGAGTCGGAAAAACCAGGTTACTTTTCCTGTAGACTAAAAACTACGGTGTTTAAATGGGCCGACTTGTAGTAATTGCACTGTGGAACACCAGTGGAATGTTATATATTGAATTATCTTCGGATCGCGCATCTAGAGTTGGGCTTAACTGAACTAATCGGACTAAAGGTGATGAACAGACAAGAACCTGTCCATACAAGTCACTGGGTCGAATTTAGTTGACGTTCTGTATTATCACGAAAATCTGTACACATGTACAACCCACGACTATGCGGCCGATCCCTTACGTCAGTGATCTTGCATGTTTAGTGAATAACTTTCCTTTGAGTTGGTCTACATGGTACTGGCGTTCGTTCAATCAGCAAAAGAATCTCTGTTACTGCCTTCGCACGTAGTAATCGTGGATACGGCCTAGAATGTTCGTTGAGCTAACAGAAATTGAACCAATTTAGTATAGTTAATTCTATGTATTTCAAGTGGACGACACATTAGAGAAGCTTCCGCCACATAAGCAACCCTGTTCGGAGTTAGTATTCTTTGTAATCCCAAATAAATAGGCAGTTGATTTAACTGAATCGCCAACCGTTCTTTTAAACTATTTATTTGTCCAAAATACCGTCGTTGAAACAGCTGGGTGATTATATGACCATTCCGCTATACACTAATAAAACAAGCGGAAGTGAAACACAAGTTTTACACTCATGGGACATAGGAAGGAAATCCCCGGTTTCAGAATGTTCGTGCGAAACTTCGAGATCACGCGTCATTTCATTACGTATCACTTGAATGATTAGTTAATGAAATGTGACATTTGATGACAGAATTCAAGTAAGTGAGTTTGAATAGGATGTTAAGCACGATAGCTTTGTTTAAGTTGATGTTCGATTTAAGTTGTTTAATTTAAATTAAACAATTCACGTCAAACAATATCAACCTAAACACAGTAGTCGTGCTTAAAATCCTATTCAACGCATTTCCAGGCATAAATAATTAAATGAGTGCACAAAGTACATGCTGATACTATGGTTTCAGTGACACCCAAACATGGAGTGTTCACTGTATGACTGTCTACTTGAAAACATCACCAAGTTATCGCATTAACCCAGTAATGGATAGTTCTGAGGGAAATCTACCACTGGTGACAGAATTTATTTTGATCTTTTCAAATATTTCAACAAACATATCTATACTGTTCTTCCACAAGGACCCATCAGCTACGGCTTCCATGAAACCTTGCTTAGATAACAAAAGTACTCATTCGGACGTGACTTCTAGATCAAACTTAATAGACAGTTAATAGACCGGTTCACTCTAACAGAGACGTTTCGCACACATGTACTCTGGATTCCCTGTAAAAACTCATCTTTCATGAACTATTTGGCAGTGTCAGTTCATCATGTCTGTTCGATACTGTTGGAACAAAGAGGTCGTAAGATGCGAAAACCCTACAGAAGTTGGCAGGTCTTAGTCGGTGATCCGTAAGTAACAATTCGACATCCAACGCAAATAAGTGTCAATTCAAAAAGGAACACCAAAAAGAATGCAGTGAATTAATAACACTACTCGTTCTTTAGAATTCTGGTTAAACAATTTCAGTCTGCGTACAAACTCCATGGCAGTGAACATAATTTTCAAGCTTTACTACTGTTGTGAGCCAAGAACACGGATGGCGCAAGTGGTTGTTTATTCAGGAAACCAACACATGGGTTTTGCGTTTAAACATGTATGTCGACTGAGATGAGGTTTAAAAACTCAATGCGATCAGCAGATACGCCATTTGATTCATCTCAGTCCTTTGAAAACCTGTAAGCCTAGAGCAGGAATGGCCAACATACTATGTAACCCTCAGTCCTTAAATCACTGTGCAAGTACTTGCTTATCTAGTCGTCTGGACGGAAATGTAGGTACGTCAGTCAACCGAGATGTCCTGTTTGTGATGCACAGTGCTACACAATCCAGAGCGTACCAGTTTGTTCCTGACATCCTGAGTAAATTAGTGAACGCCCCTAAAATCCTGAATGACTACAGTTGCTCTGGCTGAAATGATCGATTTTCACGAAGATCAACGGTTAACTGGTCGCCCACAACCCTCAGTAGAAGAAACTTGCTACAATCGTAGAAAACACTTTTTTCCTGTAATGTATCCCGTTTTGATTCTTGATATTCAAATTGCTTGCAAAAACACTTTCAATACGCAATAACGTTTTGTTCCAACGTCTATGATCCTGGCAAGTGTAGTCTATCGATTCGATGCGTATCCTAAGAGCACTCGTAGCCAGACTATCACGGCAGCCGGCAGTAAGATTGACCGAATAAGCATACAGATGGACATCGAATGAAACAGTCCATTCACCTATACCAATGAATGCCTTCGTAACTTACAGACTGCATGCGTTGTGAAGTTTGATTTTTAAACAAAAATAAACAACAACATGCCCAATAACGTCACTTATCTGCAGGACACAGAACAAACAAACATTTTTAATAGGTATAACCATCGTTCTAATGTAAATGTGAAAATACGGTCATATTCTATTTTCGGTGGCAACCCAAAAACTCAACCAACCACGGATCAACGAGGATGTACACCTTTGTTTAATCTTAGT
Source organism: Paragonimus kellicotti (assembly GCA_014220965.1). Lineage (NCBI taxonomy): Eukaryota > Metazoa > Platyhelminthes > Trematoda > Plagiorchiida > Troglotrematidae > Paragonimus > Paragonimus kellicotti. The sequence goes on from LOND01000015.1 coordinate 303,641, forward strand.
TTAATACCGTGTGCGATTTCTTCAATGTGGTTGCGGATTTTTTTTAGTACATTAGTTAGAAGTAAACAGCTATGGGATACCAGCATGTTGTACTGAGATTTTAGCGTAACGAATGGTTGTATATACATTTCCTCATTTTTGTCTAGTTCAAAAATCACTAGTTTTTAACATTCCACTGTTCGATCACTTACGTGGCCATTGGCGTGCTCAGGAAAGTGGTTTTGTCCGGTTACTGGATGTGACTGTCAGTGAGGTAGGTATGCGTGTTTTATGTGTGCTAGTTTGCCTCGTCGCGTGAAGCGATTGCTAACATATCAATGAACTTGGTCATCACGTGCGGGTTTGTGGGTGTGAATATAAGCGATCCAGCAAAGTATAGCATCGTTAACTTCGGTTAACCACCCCTCTTCATCCCCCCCCCAAAAAACAGCAGTATTTGTTCTAATGTCTGTCGGTGACTTGGGCTGATTCCAGCTCGAAAGTCGATCGTTGTCCTTGGTTGTAGGCACAGAATGAACCTGGAACTTTGAGACCTCGCTACCCAAATTAACCCATAGGTCGAAGACGACAAGAATGCAAATTGCAAACGTTCATTACGAAGTGTAATATTATTTCTTTAGTTCAAACTGAATGTGACCCAATCTGCCACCAGCGCAGTTGAGGGATAAATGTTTTGTTTCCTGTTCGACTGTATGATAAGCTTTAGTACCTCTCTTCCAATATGTGTAACATCAAATATAGAGCTCGGCTTGCACAATCATCAAATAATTTCGAATATACCTGCCATCTGAAACTCTCAGTCCTCTTCTGTCATCCTCAGTTAGACAAAATGAGTTCCCAAACCTCGAGAATACACGAATGTCGTGCAGTAAGAGATAATTACCTTTACGTAAGTACCGTCACTAAGGGCCAGGTTGTATATTTTGAATAATGTATCGTGGTATTAGGAAGTAAACTCTTTATATGTTCGCTGAGGTCGATTAAACTTGAATACCATTGACACCAATGATGAGTTTAATACCGCCTCATGATTGATAAGACAAACTGCTAATTAAATCTCAACCACTGTTAAATCGCTCCTGGCGATTTAGGGTAATTCACTCAGTAACGCGTATTCGACAATTCCAATAACGCTTATTCAGACGGTCGGGTTAACGGGACTATCTTCCAAGTCCAAAAACGTCAGAAAAGGCGATCGAAAGGATTGGAATTTATACGGTACTGTTTAATAAAATTACAACAAAGGTACTATCTCACCTTGAATGTGAATCAACCGGGTACACAAATTATCCAGCAAAGGAGTACAAAATGGAGCAACTAAGCACGTGTTCACAAACAGGCCACCAGTCAACGGGAAATGACCTCATTAAAACAATCGGGTACAGATGAAGATGAGAACGTGTCAAACAATACCAAGAAGGAAGTTTTAACAGATAAACAATGATAGTTATAAAAAGGAAGAAAGTAAACATTTTATGTGCAGTTATGGTACAAAATTCATCATGATCGTTTACTGCACACAATAAAGACAAATAAAGGCAAATTAAGGATCGGCTTTCTACAAACAAACCAAACATACCTCAACGGATTCATCGTTCCGCATCATACCAGACAAAAGACGACAAACGTACCAGACGAACTTCAACAGATCCAACAACCATATTTATCTCGGTCTTGGCATTCAGTTGGAAAATTTCCAATTGTATCATCCGAAGTGTCTGTCTGAATGCATCGTCCGCGCTGAATGTGGTCAGTGTTCCACCTGTAACGATAAGAATCTTGAAACTTTATTCAGTAGATGACATTAACACATTTGCGTTGGTCATGCTACTCATGCACATCTATGTAGTTGATGACCTCCATCATTAGTATAGCTAGAAGTCAAATGAATTCCTGATGATTCCTGTAGGTTTGTAACACTCTCTTCAAGTGGCAAAGTAATTGAGTCAGTTTACGTCATATTAGTGAATGCAGCAGAAAAATATAATGAGCTCAACTAGGCGGAAGCCATGAACAGCACGTTGTTAGGTTCACTGATATGCATGGCTTACGTGCAACTTTTTCTGTACACAACATTTTACCATGAGAAAGCTAATCACAGCAGACAAATGAGATGCGGTACGCTCCTGAATGTTCAGTCAACATCAACCTGACAACCTGTTGTCTATCTGTGTCTGGAAAATGAAAACGCCAGAAGCTTGCGTGCATCCCAGATGAATGAAGTAGAATGCACAGTTACATTCCTGACCCGTTTCGGCGATTGTCTCGTCACTCAAGTAGCCATCGGTTTTGCCGATGTAAACTTCGGCGATCTTACACACGGAGTGATAACTACAGCGCAAGCTGACTATAATAAATTCACATTCTTACAAGTCACGAGCTCAACCACTGACTACAGTTTTAGCCATATCATGAATTCACTTCATTTATGTGACCAGGCGTTCATGATTCGAAGTAAGCACTGGCTTGAACAGTACTTCAATACCTTATTTTTAACCGTAGTGAATGTCTGCTTGTGTCCGTAGATAACTTTGGCTAAATCTCATGGGCTACCCGATACTATTATGAGGAGTATTTGTGCGAAACCGAGTATAACTATCGGGACTGTCAAATTAGTGAATAAATTCTAACATGCCTCCACATAAACGAGGTTACCATCTGCACTGTACCATACAGGTAGTAGCAAGCACGATCATTGTACGAAAGCCCCACGAACAACAGAGTCTGTTATTCTAGAACTGTTTCACATCAAACTGTTGCATCAATAACTGTTATCAATTTCTATTCTATATTCCTGACGAAGCTGTTTCCTTAGACTTAATGAACAAAACCAGTCATACGCCAATATCCATCTAGATAGGTAGCATCCTCATGGATATTAACTTCGTTTTGTTGATGGACCTGACTACTGAGTCAAAACTTTCCGCACTACAATCAAGTCCTTGCACTGGCTGACTTGACGTTATGCCAATCTATGTAAAGTGATTCCTATCAACAAGGATTACCTTCCTTACAAGAGCACTTTGCTCCCATGTTTTGTTTCTCATCATCGATTTACCCTCTTTGAAAACGCCATCCATCCAACCCCCAACAATGACTACCTTCAATGTCGCATTCCCCCCAAACAGAAGCCCAGTTGCAACTGACATTTGCAAGCGTCACTTTCTGTAATCTAATCGTCAAGGCAATGAGCTTGCAGCACATATGACGACGGGATACCCACAGATACAAAGTTTGTTGTACTCATGTCATTGCAACCTGAAGGACACGTGCTTATTTTGACAAACCGGGTACATGGTTTTAACGTGCTGCCGGCTTGATCCCGGGCACTATTAAGGTCAAAGCTCAGGCCCCATAGGTAGCCTAGCCAATGACACTAACTACTAGGAGCTGTTTGATATTTATCTGTGACCGTACGTTTATCTTATGGACCAGACGCTCTGCCGCACTACCGTTGCTTTCGACTGGCCAGGTAAACTGCCCATGGAAGCTGCATAATGAAACTGGCTTTTCAAAAAACCGAATGACATTTTCGACTTCGCAGGTGCTAACAGGTAACTTGCATTTTTGAGAAATGCATTTCTGTTATTGAGCGTGAATATGAGTCAAGCTGGAAATTCTTCAAGGTTGATAAACCAAGATCTTGAAGTCTATATTACTGGCTGCGAAAGGTGTAAGTGAAGTACATAACAGTGATGAGTGTTGAAAGTTCACAACAAGAACACTAAGAACGCTGTTTTTTGCGAGTATGTCGCTACAACAGATTGTCCAGTTACCAGAGACAAGTTGAAGTGAATGTTTGCAGACCTTTCTCGGGAAGTAGGCCGTTGAACATTTTATGCGATCTCATTCGGTTAAACTGTTTCATCTTGTGCTTACCAATCTATCTGATATATCTTACTAACAGTATTTTATCATCAATAACCACTGAATAAACGCAGTACAAATTGGTCCTAGTAGGAATAACTAAAACGTTTCTCTATACTGTGTTCAACACCACATTTCTTCTTATCCCCACTAAAATACATACAGAAACAAACGACTTCCCCCTCCTCATTTCACATAGAGTAAGAGGTGTAAGTGAACAGCAAAGTTCAGCCACTGTGACATGGTCAGAGGAGTAGGTGTGCAGAAACCAACGCATTTCCCAAGTGACCGTACTTCGCGTTGTCCGCGCCTTCCATATTCAATAAATCAAAAACGCGTTTTCATTTTGATGCACTCTAACCTTTGTTCAGTGGCGATGATAATGAGACATAGAATCTTGGTCAACCGTTGGCGAGTGACAAGTAGGAGGTAGTTGAAGCTGACCACAAAACCTGCTTTCAACTTCTAAGTTCGTGGATAACAGGGTTGAAGTATCACGATAGTTTTCTGCACTCTTCTGGAGTTAGCTCATCTAAAATAACGACTAGCAAACTGGTGCATTCTGGTGGCATTTATTAAAATCTGTTTGCTTCCGACCATACCCTGGATACACTTAAGTGATGGGCATCCTCAAGTAACGAAACTTGAGTAGCATTGGTATCCCATGAAGAAGGCGGAGCGTTGTTCAGCCAGCTGCTACGAAAATAATACGAAGACTTCAAAACATCACGTAAGAGCATTGACAGAAACTCTTTAATCTTTACCCATTTTGGTGGTGAAGATTTAAAGACAACCTGATTCTCACTTTTTTTCTCTTTTTTCCCTAGTTGTAGCAAAGATATTCTCCCTTTCATAAGAAAAGGGTCCACAAGGTCGTCAGAAGAAAATTGTACAGGTTTAAGTTTCGGCTTTTTGTTGGACGAAAGCTCTTTTTCACAATGTGATGGCCTACTAACATGTACCGCGATCAGTTGTCATCACTGCCTCTTCTGAGACAAAATCGAAAACACCGTGAGACACATATTTGTTTACCCGAATTAACCACTAGTATAAGCAACGTCGGCTCAGTCGCTTTCAAATATTCTGTTGTTTCTTTAATGACATTTTGATCCCAAATAGCCGCTGATCACCACTTTCTCCACGAATGCTCTTTAAGAAAACTGGTGTCCGCATGACAACCGGTAAACATTGAACTAGCCTGGTGTATATGGACCTCAACCTCTCACTCACGTACAGCTAAAGTCCTGATTAGTTACCCTTTCTGAAAGAGGTGAACAGGGGAATTACGCAGTGCTATGTAAAATCAAATCAACTGGCAGACGCATCAAAATTCAGTTTATGAAATCGTAAATGAAAACGTCGCCTGGAGGACAGTTGATCAAGCATCCATCCCATAGTGTGATCGCAGTCGGCTAGCCTAATCTTGTCTAATTTTTTACATAATAGTTGACTATGTCAAACTGACAAAATTTAGAGGGGTTCTCAGCGACCGAACATTTACAATCATGTAGGTTTTCTATTTTGCTTGTAAATTCGTAGGGTGGAGTTAACTTCCTGCAGTGTGTTTGGTGATTTTGTATAGAGAATCAACTTAGGAGATGTGCTACATGGAAAAGATAGTTTGGCTGAAGTTATTTACATACTGAACACTGGAGCCTATCGATCGCTTTGTGTGATCACTCCTGATAGTTCATTGTCAGCCAGTAGTTACTAGTAGCAAACACATATCTGACTCGGTCGGACGGGAATTCTTGAGCCAATGCTTTAATTCCATCGACTGATTTCTCCTCGTTTCCTGGTTTAGTTGTACTTTGTCCTCCGATGAATGCGCTGAAACCCCTAACCAAGGCCTATCAACTGCTAGTCATTATGGAACTGTTGAATCACATTGTGCATAGAGATTTCATCACTTGGTTAGGTTAACCATTTTGCCATCATCGTAATAATAATAATAATAATAATACAAAACGGTTGTATTTGCGTGCCTTCTCGGCACTTTATTCTGGCGCATTAGAAATCGCACATGTGCTTTTAGAGATTAGTCAAATACATTCGTTGGAAGTAAGACTAACCTATCCTCACTGAGCGTATGTCCACCAGGATTCACATAGACGTTCTGCTCACTAAGTGTGAGCAAACTGAAGAATTATACATTGTTAGGCTGCGGAAGCGAAATTTGAACCTATTAAAACCAACTTGCAGTGAATCAACGTACGGTGCTTACTGATGTTGCTAACTGTGTGAAGGTATCTGCTGCAAAGAATAAATGATCGTATTTCGACTAACAGTATATTGTACCAGCCGTTGCGTTCTCTGAGGCACACTTGTACTCTTGGCACGAATCACTGTCTTTCAGGTCACCGGCTAAAGCTAGACTAGAGCACTTATCTGAAGTTCGAACAACATTATTTTATTACCAAGGTATGTTTAGTTTAAAACACTCTACTCGAGTGCTCATAACAGCCTCGCCAGTAGTTCACCTTGAGCGAAAACGCGATGCATACAATCTACTATCTTGGCGATATGACTATCTAGACAAATTTGGAGTGATAAAGGTGAACGAGTGGCTGCACCCGAGTCACACTTTTCATTCTACATTCTAATTTGTCTTCCATTTATTTTGTGTCGTTTCCTTGCCACCCGTGCATTTTTTTGAAGGAACATCTTTATGCGTTTTCTTTTCCTCACTTCCAACTTATTTACTGAAGTCGGGCAAGCAATTGGGTGTGCATAAGCATTGCGAGCTTCCCACAACTTGCTTACATTCAGTTATTTCAGCTCAGACTGACATAATGTACGCAAGAGAGCCTCGCAGAAAGCTTGTTTCCCAAACTACTAGTTTTTACATCAACTTTTTTGTCATGTAGGAAGCGTAACTTTGACAGGCAGCAGTAGTACATTGCACCATCTTTGATAGAATGAATTTCGTAGCATCAAGTATACACCACAGAAAAAAGAAATTTAAAAAAATCGTCAAATTTTTACTTACGAAGAGCTAATACGGTCTGTCGACTCAGGCGACATTATGTCCATTTGATAAATTGCTTATTATAACCTTATTGGGTTCACAGGACTACGATTTCTGGAAATTGTAGTAAGTGTTTGTTTTGGTGTGTGATAAGCAGTGAAAGAACCCGAAAAATGTCAATGCACGGGGTTGTTTGAAATAAGTGGCACACAGTACAGAATATCTTTTTGACCTCATCTACTCTGTTTCCAATTACTTGACTGGTGCATACCCACACGGACAAGCCCTGAGTTATCTTGACATGCAGCTACTTACCCGTCGACCGAAACTTCACCTACGGATTGGTATTTATACCGGAAAGAAAAGAGCCGGACAATCATAGATGGGGTTTTTAGGGTTTTAATGAGGTCAAAATTAATAACCGCCCGGTTGGTGTAAATAGCTCACTGTTTAGCGGATATTGGTGGTCATCATTTAAAAGTATGACGAATAACTTAGAACATGAAATAAAGCTAATAAGCGTTATTCTTTTCGGCAGAGTATACAGGTCGGGTTTCGATTCGTGGGTTAACTGTTCCTTTAATAGATTACTGTAGATATTTGTCAGCTTTTACTGCACCTTCAGCAATGCAGATATCACTGGCTCCATCGAACAAGGTATTCGGTAAACTCCGTTTGCACTTAACTAGAACAAAACTGTCGCACTGTGTGTGCTGTTCTGACCAAACAGGTTTTCACTATACTGGTAGTTAAGTTTACGGTGGAGGACAACAGTAGCAGGTTATTTCTCTTCTCAAGCTCGGCTTTTGTCTACAGTTCTTCGTTACTCAGTTTACTTTTTCAGTTAATCAACCGGTTTTTATTGATTTTGATGATCATGGCGATGTTGCCCACTTATCGTTTTTGTCTAATAGCCGTAACCATCCAAAATACCCGGCGGTTCCGAACAAATCTATTATATTCAGGTCCACAGAGGCAACCAAAGCGGCATCGTGTCTGGTCAATAAAACTAGGTGTCATTGGATGGGAGTAACAGGAATCATACTTAGTCTAGATGACGGCGAACAAAATAATTGGGCCTGTTGTCAATTTCACATTACTTAGAACACAGCACTAACTGGAGCTTAAAATGAAACTTATTGGATTAGTTGCAACTAAGAAGTCTCTCCGGTGTAAAATAGGGTTGTGTACGTGCGCTTTTTTGTACTCATTTAGTGACGTAAGTCTCACGAATTACTTTCATTTGTTGTGACTGACACCGACCTGGGTATTCTACCATCTTGCCGAATATCGGTTAGTAGTTTAGTTAGTTAGTCCGCGTGATATTCCCACCTAATCAATAATCTGTTCACGTTAAACATATGATCGTGTATTTCTATTTGATCCCTGAACTTGAGCATTTCACGATAAAAGTATAGATAAAGCCAACTTATCCAGGTTAATTAATGGTTAGTTAACCATCATGCATCGTTGTCCTAAGTATGTACTGACTGGTATACCTGAAAATATTCCTTGACGAGTTTGTTAAGTTCATTTCAAACATCAGTATGCTAAAAATCACCATGGCGAAGTGATTTGGTCAGTTTGCTTACGTTGCGGGCATGTATGACACTAGTAAAACGCAGTCTGTCTATTTTCTTTCAAAATCTCAATATATCTTTTTGACGAATAAAGAATAAGGCCCACCCTTCTATTCTTGCCATTCTTTCATCAGATTACTCCTCAGTCCGACAGTTGAGCTGACGATTCAGGGATTTCTACACACCTGCCAAATCAGTAATTGCCGGAGGTCTCTAACTGGGAATGTTAGCCGACCATTCCAAAACTGCAATTCCATGGAGAGGTAGGTATTTACTCGAGGAGTATGGCGTGCGTATTGATGTGCTGTCTTGCTGAAACCCGAGAGTTTCTTGCAACTTTTGTCAGAAGGAATAAAAGGGGATAGTGCTCAAAATAAGTTCAAGATAAGTCATTACACTTCGGTTCCGATCAGACTTTGTCGTTTCACCCAACTCAGCTACTGAACGGACTCAAAACTGTAAACGATCATTCGTAGATGGTATGCTGGTGGGAACATTCTCGTCCTATCCTAGGTCGCGATGTGAGTTATCTCAGACATCTTCTATGTCCATATTGATTCTGCGATCGTTAACTGTGACAGTTTACCACTAATAGCATAAGAAAAGCGGTGTTCAATCTCCTTCGGGAATCGCTGGGCCTAGTGCTGATTCTGCGAAGTCGTTTTCTTTATCTTTTTGTCACTCAGTAAAACAATTTTTTCTATTGTTCTTTGTAAACTTATTGTTAGAGGTTTTATTCAGCCAGGAACTGTTCGCCAGACACTCTTCTCGTACTGTTAAGGCACTACATTGCACTACGTTTTTGGTAATACGACAGCATGATTTGGCTCCTAGTAAGTGAACATTTAATGCAATTGTGAACTTCATAAGGACGAAGGAGGAAGCAGCAAAAATCCCACGTAGAGAAGCCGCACAAGTGTTGGTAGTTACACATCACAGTTAGCTACAAGATATCTTTGATTTCGGGTCCCAACAGAAACGCCCTTCAACTTAAGGAAACCACAATAAACAATGACATTTACCTGTACAAACCACTCCTTTAGGCCCAGAAGGTTTTGTTCAGGCAATAAATCTGTCTTGGCCAACCCCTCATTCTGTCAATCTTTCAAGACCTTTTGCTCAAGTGGGTACTTGGTTAGCAGTTTGACGTTGATTTGACTGACCTCATTAAACATTCTTTCCCTGTTTACTGTCGTAATGATTGAATTATAAAATTCTGATAGAGACTGTGATATAACTAACCTTCGAATGAATAACTGAAGACGCGTTTGTTAACCACACTGTATTTTTCATGACTATGCCAAGAATTTATTCGTAACTAAAGAAGCCACAGGTGTAGAACATACGTGAACCGTCTCTTTCATTTTAATTGGGCCTCGTATTTGTGATGAAACCAAACACGGTCAGCTTATTGCGTAGTATATTTTAAAATAAACCATTCTGGCGAAATAGTGTCGGATTGAGGATTGCTTGGGATTACATATTGAAAAAACTAACTAAAACGCTTGACTGTTCCTAGCAATTTGTCTTGGTGTGCACTGCCGTTGTAATCCTGGCGTCCACTATAGTATGATTTACAATTCGGCAACAGTTAGAAATGATTAAAACGTTACGGATATATACACACCTCTGATACACTGCCTGTGGAAAGCTATCACCACCATCGGAAAACTTTTCGAAACAGGCAGTCAGATGCCCACGAGCGTGAATACACTGGCTGCACTAACAACAAAAATGCAGGGTTCTTGATACTCTCATACATCTACTTTACAAAAACTCTATAATTGATCAGTCAGTAAGAGTTAATCGTATACATCTCGTACCTGTTGTGATGGGCAGCGTTGAAACAAGGTTCGCTGGTTAGTGGTTTGACGACAAACATGCCAGAACCCAAAGTCCTCATACAGTTCTAAGATTGATTTGTACTACAGCGTGTTCGACCGCTGCGCAAGGAGTTCAGTTGCTGACGCACTTCACTAATATCTCGTATTTTCCATATTGTCACACAACGTAAACCGACATTCACGAGTGACAACTTCATCGCAACTAGTAAACCAAACTATCTAACCTGGGTGTTTCACGCAGTCGCATTGATAGCAAGCAGGGTTGTCAAACTCAAAGTCATTTAGATCTGAATATGAATCTAACTCTTATGTCAAACTTGAACAGTCCAATACTTTGTCAAAATCTAGGTTTCGTTCTAACAAGTTCAGCTTTATGAGAGATTTGCCGTATGAAGCACTTTGAACACGTAACTACTGTTTTTATCGGAAGTCAGGTGTTGAGCGTACAAAACATTCTCTAAATTCCAAAGCACCATCAGTTTGATCTGTTTTCCTGCGAGTTCTTCAGAAATTTTCAAAGTTTGGTTCGAGGTGCGATCAAACATTTGTACAATTGCTTATCAAGTATCTGGGGTTGATTGTGCAACGTTTTGAAGTTAAGGTTGGTGTGTTCGAAATCACTCAGTGGAGTTTTGAAAACAGCAAATTAATGAGTAAATGAGTTCCTGTATTCCACTTTCATGTTGATTGCAACACACTGAATATAAAAGAAACAACCAAAATTAGTGAGAAAACTGGCTAGTAGAGATTGCGGACTGTGTGGTTACTAGCACTCATGTGATCCGTGTCGCAAATTATGTACTTTACTGACTGGCGGCCATGGGTTTATATGCCTACATCAAATTCCGAACGCAGAGGTCACAACCTTCCCTGGTCTACAATAAAACTCATACTTTGTAGCAATGATTGCTTAACTGTTGGCAAACACGCCCTCCATAATCTCTATCGGCTGATTTTCTTTCTCAGCCTGGTTACTGTTTCCATGTTCATTTTGCTGTAATCAGCTTGATGACTGAACACAGAAAACAAGTCTTGTTCGTTACTTTGCTGTCCTAAGATTATCTGAGTGGTTGGCCTTCTTCATTCAGATGTTCCTGGAGTAGGCTTACCATCTTAGGTTGATATGGCTGCATTCAAATTACATGAAGGCGAAACCATTCATTTGGCTTGCATAGAATTTGAAACTGTTACTTAACATAAATTTGCGTAAGTTGAACACAATTGCCTATGTACAATTCACATGTCGTGACTTTAATTGTGGCAAACAGAGGGAACGACCGTACCATGCACTAATCTCGCAATACATTTTGGAGTGCTTAAATGGTGGCGATCGAATTACAGATCAGTAATTTAATTAAACTAAGTACGAACACGAGGGCTTGGAATACTATTCTCTACACAGAGTGCATTCGAAATATTTCAGTCCAATACAAATACAAGCAAGTGAACCACGGGATTAAGTAAATGGTCGCCATCCAGTTTAAATTCATGCCTAATTTATAACTTGTTCATCCTGTGCATCCCACCAGTTTTCATAGGGATTTCCAAGTGGTACTGCTCGTATGGTTTTGAAAAGAGGAATAATCAGCAACTGATGGGAACTAGTACCCGTTCTTATTCTACTCAAAGTAATGTATCGGATACGACGTCGGTAATGAGTAGCATGACGTGAGTTGGAAATCCGCAAACTAAAGTGTAGTTATCAACACCAGAAAGGCCAGAAATAGGAACCACTTATTAGAAACGTGTATACGCAGTGAATGGGACATGTTAGCTGACAGACTGGTGTCGCTAAGCACGTCACACGTTGGAATGGGTGATCACCCATAAACAACTTCCAAAGCCTATCATATTCGTGGTCATAACGACTAGAAGATAGAGATTTCCTGACCATAGCAGTTCTAGGATGATGACTTTCGGGCACTCCTGGAGGACTCAGAGGAAGTGGTCAAGCTGGTCAGGGTCCAGACCGGCCACAGAAAGCTGGGAGTGGCCGGAGGAAGAAATTCAAAAGGCAAGGGGCCAGCTGGCAGCAGGGATAGCTATGCCGAGAACCCCGTGGAACAACAGCCTGACGGACCTACCTCGGCTGTGGGAAAACCCAAGGGTTTAAGACGTTTAAAATTGGTGTACGATGACTGTATTTTTGGGTGAGGGGTCAGCTCTTTCCGAAAGTTAGTGAGAGGGAAACCGTGCACGTACATGTCGATTTGAACAAGAAGATTTCGCTGATCATCCGGAGAAGTAATCAAATGTATAACTGACGTCTGTGAGTATTAGAAGAGTTGAAAGTGATAAACTGTTAATTGGTTGTGTGAAAAAATGCGAGGTGTGTATTAGCAACCATACCGAGGAGCGCCTTTTATAATGCATTCAGACACAAGGCAGACGATCCCTGAAGCCGATCTTCCGCCGTGACGGATACTCCGACTGACCTGAACTTCAAGGAGTTTTCCGTCAAGCACGGTTTCCTGACATTCATTGGACTGCAACAGAATAACATCAGTTAGCTACGCACTGCCAAGACCGCAAGATGCACAGTCCCGTTATTCCAGTCCATTGTCAAGAAACACGCTGATTTATCCACGAATGACTTCTAAAACTGCAGTGCACATGAAATACCAACAACCGGAGCGTTCCCCGCCAAATGAGGTCCGCAGAATATCGAACCCCCTTGAACAGCAAGTGAAAAAATAAGACGAATGGAGCATATGTTGGATGAGGATGTTATCAAAGAAGCCAAAGGTCCTTACAATTCGTTTATCTTCCCGGTGAAAAAGTCTAAGGGGAGAAATATTATGTTTTTGTGGGTTTTAGAAGACTGAACCAGACAACACAAGTCGCAATTGCTACAGACTTATCCGTCGTTGATACTTTCGGTAAGGTGAGACGGGCGAAGTTGTTTGCGATATTGGATTTAAACACCGGATGCAGGCAGGTGACAATGAAATCGGTGGATCTTCAGAAAACCGCATTCGTGTTGGGCAAGATACAGTACTAATTCAAGCGCACGCCGTCTGGCATATCGGGAATACCGTCCACATTTCGACGTTTAGTGGTGCTTTTGGTAAAGCGATTGGATAATTTGGTGGCGTGTGGAGATGATATTACATTATATAATAACAAAGAATTAAAGCATGCCACACACTAGGATGTTGTCTTCAAACGAACTCATAATCCCGGATTTCTGATTGATGCTTATATCGCCATCATCATCGCCAACCATCCCACCTAACGCCTCTTGCCACCGACTCTGTGAGTCTTGATGGTACCAGCCCGGGAGCGAACCCGATCTACAATGACCTCTTTGGTGAGCAATTTCATTCCTCTACGCCAGGCCATCATCTGTCCACCTCGCGCCTTATGCCATTCGGTCGTAGCAGTGCTGGGTGTGGCAAATGACTAGTTGAGATCTTTATTACATAGCCTAGCCAACTAAGTCTATGCAAGTTCAAGGACTAAACCGAAAAACTCGTGTGGTAATCACTACCAAATATTTGCTTTCAACCTCATTACAGTTTCCAACACTTTTGTTTCCCACTTTAGATCTTACCACTGGGGTCTGTTTATTTTCCGAGAGATAAAGGTTTCACTTTCGTACTAACCATTCATTTGGATAACCAACATTGGCCGGATAGACAGAAAGACATCAGTCACACGCCTCTCGTTTTCATTCCTTCGAATTTACATTGGATACGTGTGGGTTTGAGGAGAACCACGAACGGTGCAGCGCAAGCTGTCAGCTGTGTTATGCTTATGCGTCTTTTGGCTTCAGTCACTGTGATATCATCATCATCATCATCATCATCATCATCATCATCATCATAGACAGCAATACATCAGTGGTTCACACTGATGCTTAACTGCCACATAACCACGAAGAAGAAGAAAAAGCAAACTTTAAAAAGGAAGAGGGAAGGGACCCAGGAAGGGACCCAGCTACTGAAAATAACTATACCTATATTCAAATATACATCAAAGCGCCTACACCTTGCAAACAATCAACCGGGCTGTAAATGGAAAGGAAGGCGTCATTAGCAAGACAGCTTTCCTATGACAAGTAATTTCGAAACGGAATGTTGATTCACACCAACGTACGCATCAACAAAATTATGCACACTTTTGAACTTAGTCAATGTTATGTAGAAAACTATGTTTTAGACGTAAGTCCTGAATGGGCTAGATTACCTTCTAAATTTATGTTGGGATCTGGCACTGATATGCAATCTAACTGTCTAACTGAAGCTTTTGTTGTAGCCGACATGGGTTACATTTGTGTGCGAGTTTGCAAAATAAATCATATTGCATGAAAAAAAGGAATAACTTGAGAGTTCCGGATACAACTGGTGCGAGCCACCTGCTATAGCGTAGTGAATAGAAATATCATACTAAGTAACCAGACTGGATGATTTTTACCATTATCCTGACTCTCTTCATAACCCCTTTGATCTTGGTCACCGGTTTTGATCTGTGACCATCTTTTTCGGCTCATTCTGATCATTTTTATTCAGTGGTTGTTCACTCGATGAAGACTCCGCCAATGACCCTGAGCATATCTTAACTTCCGATGCACATAACCAGTTCGCACAAACCATTCCTGATGTTCGTTCTGGCATTGTCATCACTGCGGACTTGTAAATCACAGACAACCTTGGCGTGATGCTGTGAACTCAGTGGTGTTTGTGAGTCCATTCCAGCACAGAAATTTAAAAAAACACTTTGAGAAATTCTTCGTCTGCTTTCGGCCTGAAAAGGAGATTAGCGACACAGCCACTAGACCAAGACACGTGAGTGATAGTGAAGTCAAGTTCCTACAAACGTACTGCACATTGAGCTAATTTGTTTCTCAAGTCTCAATC
>LOND01000015.1:331048-344786 GCA_014220965.1 Paragonimus kellicotti
TGACTTATCGTGTTACTTTTCTGTAGAAACGACGTAAATACTTCTGTCACGGGTGATACCTCCGATACTCCACAGCTAGTTTGGTTCACTCTTTGCAATAAAGAAAAGGTTATAGTCGAAATGCATTATCTCAATCAGGCCGGTCACAATCGCAACAAAAAGATAAAAGTTTCATAGCAAACTACTGTAGTCTACTGGCAATATACTATGATGGTGGTAAAAATGAAAAGCTGGAAATATTGAAGTCCTACGTTTTTAACCATGAACAATGTATGATGTTTGTGAAATGGGTCTATCTACAAGATTAACTGTCCGTTTATTCTGGATACTGCCGGGATAAAATAAAGATGAGTCAGGGATCGATTTTGACCTGTACTCCTCCACTGAGGTAGTCTACTAAACTTGTGTGATCTTTGTTCGGTAAGTCCGGCTCCGGCGTTTTAAATTATTTTACTCTCTACAGTTAACTTATCATTGAACGTTTGTAGGTCATTACTGTTGTGACTAGGTTGGTGAATTATCCGATATCTGAGATGTGGCTGTTAACAAAAAACCTGTCGATGTTTATGCGTCAACCTGTATGCCGACTACTAATTTACAATCTTTGTTCACTTTACATATTCGGTGGACATGCTTTTAAGAACGTTTGGAGGAAAAATTTCCAACAGTTACAGCAGAATTTTATCTGTTAGGTATATTTTTTGCCTAAAACAAGCGAAGTTCATCAACTGTCAAAACCGTTCATCCGAATCCAGCTGCGTTCGATGATGTATACTGTCATGGGTCCGTAGCTATTCTTGAAGTATCAACCGGAACACTTCAAGGGATTGCTTTATGGGTTTCAGCCAAAAAATGTGAGTTTTAGTACATGGTCTCCATTTCCAAAACAGTTGACTGGAACTTCAAAGCGTTTTCACAAAATCAGCATCCCGAAGGGAATGTTGCAAACAGTTCGACCACGAAATGTGGGAAAATGGAGGACAATGGTTTGCGTCATACTAACTACTGTTCGAAGAATACTAGTTAAGCCTCACAATTGGGGATCTTATTTGAAGAGCGGTTGTCCAGTCACACAAGTGTACCGACGGTTTGTCTGACGTGATTACAGATTGTTGTTCACTCTGTTCGATGCCTGATCTACCACCCGATACGCCAACCAAGTCGCCTGTTCGTCATCATTAGCAGTACTAAGCCTTGTATGCTGTGTAGCTGGTATTCATGTGACTGCGGGAAAAAATTAAAATGTAAACCTAGGCTTAGTGATGAGGCTAGATGTTGAGGGTAATATGAAATTGTTGATCGGAACTGACCAGAAGTACACAATCACTTTAATGGTTGTTACTAACTTTCAGTTATGCGTACCCGGTGGACCTTTACTACATGGGCTGTTACATGAACGTCTGACGCTGAAATCAGATGACACTAACCCATTTGCCGGTTACTCAAATGATTGCGTCATACTCAGCGTAGTCTCTAGGTCGGTGCTAATGCCTTCTGCACTGACACGGAATGTACAGATATGCAACCTGCCTTTAGATCTTGGACTATTTTTTATCCTAGAAAATACGTTGGCCTGAGTATTATGTGTCTGTTGGTCTGGAGATATCTGCACTGATCTACAGATCCAACAATGTCTGAGGTAAATAGCAATAACGGGTTGAAAGTGCATTGTTGAATAGTGATATCCTGTACGCGCTCCGCTATATTGCATATCTCCAGAATAAAAATGACTCTAATTGGAATCCGTAACCTTCAACTGATGATTTTGTGGAAAACAAACTAAATCACGTGTGAGAAAATTCAATGTTACAAACCCGCGAATTGACTAGCTGACATTCGCAAACCGATTTGCGAATTAGCCAGTATTTAGGAAGCCACTCAAACCAATCCAAAATTGATATGATTAGTAGAAATTGTTTTTTCCAGTCAAATTACTCATTTGATATTAAACCCAGTCCGAATTTTTGTCTGTGCATTCCATAGGATTATTCTTAGGCCCAGTTTGATGTTAGAGTATTCGAAGCAGCCGAGTTTCGGCACACCAACGATGTAGCTATATGTAGCTCATTGGGCATTGTATTACGAGATATGTTTTTGGAATTTTCAATACACAACTGAATAAAAGAACTGTTCGTTTCTCTCTTTTTAACGTTATGCAGACATTCTGGTTTTTATTTCTGAGTCTTCTTTTGTTGTATTTTAAGTGATGTGAACAAAATTTATTCTGCGTCCTAAATGGCAAAACGCTATCACTATTAACAGGTCCGATACAGTCTAGATGTGGAGAGGGAACGTTGCATCGGTAATTTATTTATAAAGTCAGCATAAACACTGCCTGTTTTGAAGTGTACCGAAGTGTGGACCTAATTTCACATAAACACTAGCATCTACATAACAGATTATTTGAACGATAGAGAAATGCGTGCTAAAAAGACACGATTTGCCCACGGGAATCTGATAACCTGTGTTGATAAATTGCTGCGCAAAAAAAATATACTTCTGAAAATGTCATTCAGAAGTGGTCTTTACACCAACGGCTTGAATCATGAAATTGACGTAGAAAAGTACCTACCATACCATAGAAATGCTTACTTACTCAACATTACGGGGTTTGATCTCCGACACAGTGATAATTATCAAACAGGTTGCTCGGCTTCTCACGGAAGGAATACATCAACTGCGATAGAAATGACGTCTACACAGACAGAACAAGTCGGTGCTCGGGTTAAATTATATTTCGAAATACTCTAACGTGGTTAAAAAAAAACAATTTCACATAGTAAACCGCCGAATGCAATAGTCAACAAGATCCTGGATTCATCGATTGCCAAGCATATCGTCACAACAGTTCACTTAGGTGACCAGGTGGTATCATCCGAAATTTGCTTGCGCAATCATAGCCTGAAACTGCTAACAATCGGTGATGCAGTGATAATAAAAAGGTCAATGTTGTGTGCACAGATGTCTGATACAATCAGTCACCTGACATAGAATGCATTCTTGTTTAATGAATGAAATATTAGGATTGTCTTGAAAGGTGCGTTCACATGTTTAAGACATATGCACTTTAAGCATTACAATATAACATCTCGTGTAACCGTTGATAACATTTGTCCTTGTATCATGTGTAATCAAATTGACATTACCATCGCTTTTAATATACATTAAGGAACCAGTTCCATTACATATCCCTGATTAGTAAATTACTCGAAATGGAGACAAACCCATGTGGCCTTAGTTTGGTTAAGTTTTCGCAAATACCGTTAACATTCCGAACTCTAACGCGATTCCCAAAAGGTCTTTAGTTCTAAGTTGCTTTTGTGAAAATTTTGATCCAGCTGTTCTTATGCCGGTCATCGACCGGCTGCGAAGTTCGCTTTCGATAAAGTGAGTAAGCGCAAGATAGCCCTTGAGAAAGCCTCATTTCTGTACTAATACACTCAAGGATAAAAACGCAGAATGTAACTCAAAGTCATTTAGAACGGTGTCAGGGACTCCCACTTTTCCGTCCGGAACTACTCTCTTCTTCCAGAGAACGATTTTTGGGAACCACGATGAACAGAAATGTCCTGAACGGTCGAGAGATATCCTTGTTTTTTTTTACCTGTTCCACTTTTATTCCGCTATGTTCATGTTATAACCCTAACATCAATGCGGAATCAGAACACGAGACTTGAGAGCGTACACTGGATTTCTGCCACTCAGTAGGTGACCAAAACGAATGTGACATGTTAACCATAAATATGACCAGTCTGACAATCAACCAATCAGAAGGCAGAAACCTATTGATCCAATTTAACCAGACCACCAACGGCTAGTGAGACAAATCACGGGGCCATATCATAAAACTATATCGACCATCTGCAAAAGTGGAAATGCGTCCGCAACAACTCACTGGTGGATGAGCGACCTTTACTGTTTTTGGTGACTTTCCTTCGATCTTCTGATTCGATAATGTTTGTAGGTCACAAGGCATCGTACAAATACCCCATAGTTTTCTTCCTGGGACACACGTCGTTGGGGCGGAACAGAGTTGCTTTCTACACCCGTCTTTTGGTTTATCTTGGGAGCAATTAACGGGGACAGTCGCGTTATTCTCAGGCCAAGATTTTCAGTTTCTCTTACCACGAGAGGAAAATTCTATTTCTTTCGAGCGCACTACTATTCCACGGACGAACGAGCTTATTTTCTCAAAGATTTACAACAAACGGACAGTATACATCTATGTAACATGCAAGGAGGGTTCAGTTAACTGCACAACGTTCACAACAATAAAATTTGTGGACGCTGCAAAATTGAGAATGAATTGAAATCCATTTACACGATGTTACCAGAGGTTGGTTCTCCCGAAGTGTTGATCATCATGTATTCGTTGAAAAACCAAC
This sequence comes from Paragonimus kellicotti, assembly GCA_014220965.1. Classification (NCBI taxonomy): domain Eukaryota; kingdom Metazoa; phylum Platyhelminthes; class Trematoda; order Plagiorchiida; family Troglotrematidae; genus Paragonimus; species Paragonimus kellicotti. The sequence goes on from LOND01000015.1 coordinate 335,434, forward strand.
TGTTAGGATGCAAATCACTTAACGAAGTAGTCTATCCGAATCACGTCCTATCGGTCGATCCATCCGGCTTGATGCGATTTGATCTGTTTCATTCCACTGAGCCAGTCAGATTGCAGCTTTGCGGATAAACACCGGTACGCTGTTTGAAGTGCAATGTGATTCGTTCTAACACTCAGACGACCGCCCCGTTTGATTCTCTTTGTGTCCGATTCTCCCATATGGTTGTCTCGTCTGATTTGCTTTGTGTATTGTTGACTATGTATGGCAGTCGTTTCGCTGCATATCTTCAGAGTCTCTATAGCCTAAGTTTGAAATGTTTTTCCAATAAGGTGTGTTATTACGACTCTACCTCTTCTCGGTTTTCCGTGGAACGACTGAGCACTTAATGAAAAGAGACGATCTGAAACCAACAGACCCGTTGAAGCACCCACGACCTCACTAAGCATGTCCTTCCCGTAGTCTTGTTCACACAGAAACACCTACCGAAATACTGAAGTACAGCCTTTCTGGATGTATAGAGACAGCAGTTCTAACAACCGAGTAACTTGACCTGCCTTCTTTGTCATAGTTATTTGCTGTGCATGAATTTCCCTCTGTTTTTTGTTCCAGGTACGCGTGGCACATTACCAGTTGCATAATTCTAGCCTGCCTTAAGTAATATCAAATTTGTAACTGGTTCGTCTTGTCTGAAGAAGCTTCTGTCGTAAGTAAAAGTCGGAAAACCAAATAACGAACTGCTTACAAGGTGCCCTAAAGTCTATTAGGAAAATCATCAGTAAGTTTTTAAATCGGCTTCTGGGTACTAGCCAAGCCACTGGCAACACGCGTTCTATATTTGTTATATCACATAACTTGAGAAAATGACGATTACGGAATGACATCATTTTCTAAGGCCAAAGAGATCGAGATCTACTCTTTAGGAACCTGTACTATCTAACCATAGGAATGCATCAAACGTCTGTATTTAAAGTAGCCACAACCAACAAATAACGAACGCTGGGTATCCTGTCTTACGTCTGACCAGTACGTTTAATATTGTCGTTCTCACTAAACTAACTGACGTATCTTTAGTTTATCTATTGAACTGCATCAAACTCAAGGAGTGAAACATCAGAAAATGTCTTGATATTCTTTGTTTTCTTCTGAAGTCACTGGGAACGCCAGACGAAGTACCGTCATTAGGGATAGTCAGCCATGAACCGATTGAATCTTCTTCTCATTACTTCGCTTTTCCTCGATTAATTACTAAGGATGGGTAGTTCGAGAATGATGTCGATTGGACGGTTGATTATTTGCACGCAAACTCTGCATTAACGTGGACTTTCCAGCCAACCCTTTCGAAAAGAAGCGTTAGACGATTTATTTACGTTAATTACATCCTCAGGCAAAGAATAGGATAACTATATGACAATGTTGAATATTTTGAGCTACATCAGAAAAAAAAAGTTACCTGAATGGAAACTCACCATTATCTGAAAGATGAACTACGGGTTGTTAGCGAATAATGGTTTTTCTTTCATTGACTACCACTCAGTGTGGCTCATCCAAAAGTATCAACCTGTGATCTGAATCGAAGTGCAACTGTTTATTCGCACTGTTGCACTAGCAAACGTGATGTCAGCCATTATTTAAATTCAGCTGTCTGTTATGTGGTGTACCAACTAACACCATGATATATTTCGGAAGGTTAGAAATATTTCGCTCGATTCAATCGTTTCTTTGTTTATTGTGCAACGTTCTGGAGTTTGGTAGGACTCTGGTTATTGGTTTTCGCGCAATGGAAGCTCTAACTTGAATAACCCCTAAACAACCAACTTGTCATTTTGACGACTCTGTTAGCGACTAATGTACGAGCTACGCTCTGAATTATTTATGATGAGTCGTCCCCTGGGTTCACACACAGACAATGCCATCTGTGCCATAGTTTAGATACCAGGGCGGGTGTGAGCTTTTGAAACCAACCCACTTTATTTGAATCCACGGCCAATATTTACGACAACGAGACAAATGCCCTCATAGTCCTTAGCTCAACTTGGTATAACGATTTTAGATACTGTATGTCAAAACCCTTGCTGAGTCCAAACTAAATTTAAGCAGGTGTCATTTAACCTGTCTCGTGTATATACACTCAAGGAACAAACATCCATAAAAAGTGTTTCACGACCTACGTTTTACAGTAATTCGTCAGATGTATCACAATAAATACGTTTATCTGGTTTTGTTCCAATAGGAATTAACGCGTTCTGTTCATACCTTCTCAGCTAATAACGTGACCTTTCCGAGGGCAAGCTACCTTTGAACTTTAAACTCCGTTCATCCTCCTTTTCCAAGTTTATGTCGGAATCATTATTTACGGAATTCATACCTACATTTCTATTTTACTACGAGCAATAGACAAAGTTAGTTGCTCCTTACTAACCATACCGCATGACAACAGCCACTTTGTTCTGACATGATTGTTCGGCGCTGACTCTAAATTTGAAGCTGCACCACCGATGTGCAATTTGCTCAGCCATTTCTACTGTGTTTTACGATGCTATATCGCTTAGCGTGTAACGTTGGATACAGAAACCAGTTTTTCGATGTCCTGTTTCAGTCACTTGCCGTATATTTGCACCCGTAAGTGAATACAAACAAATTATAAAGCCGGTCTTAGGGCTACATAATGAACCGAATAACAGCCTGAAACACTGACTGCTAATAGGTAATAAACAAAGACCTGCGATTGTATCCATGAAAGCAAAGCAGGAGGATAAGTAACCCTGTTTCTATTTCAGACCTATGAAGTTTTGAACAATACAGATACGTAATAAGGGTTACTGAAGACAATAAACCGTATTACAATGGTGTATGCTGTCTACCTAGATAAATACGCCAAAATCTTATAGATATAACTGGATAACAATTTGTTTCTGATAAAATCCTGAAGTATGAAGGGTTTAACGGACAAAGGTATAGAAATCGTCATTTTAGGTAAGGGTAGTTAGTTCGTTGAAACGAATGTGCTACTGGAAGATAAAACCAAATTCAATTGTATGGAGACCGAAAAGGATAGGACAGTAGTCACCGAAAAGGTATTACCAGAATACTGAAATGTATGAAACAACAACGATTGATTGACCCAATTAACTTTGAAAGAATTAGATCAGTAGGCAGCATAATTTCCAGAATTTATGGGCTACCCAAAGTGCGTAAAAACGGAGTACCACTAAGACCGTTTTAGGTATGTGTAATTCGCCGTATCATGCAACGGTAAAACTGCTAGTCGAGTTGTTAAAACCAGTTAGGAAAAAGCTAGCGACTCATAGTTTTGCAGGTTGTTTTGAATTTTTCGAAACGGCAAACAAGTGAACGCGAAAGGAATGTGTTTACTTTGCTTGGTGTTACGTCTCTCTTCACGAATGTCCGACTAAGAGAGACAATTGCGTTGCTCAGCCAGTATACTGACAGCGATGACATAAATGTGAAGGTATCAGTAGATGAGACAAAACAGCTTTTTATCACTGCACTCACAAGGTTCCGTCCAGGTTTTCCGGTAAATTATATCTTCAAAAGAAAGCAGTAAAAACGGGTCCACCGTTAAACTCTCTGTAGACAGAGCTTTTTATGACAAAGCTTGAAAATATTTCATTAGCAGACCAAACAGTCATTAGTGCTACATAAACGTTAAATAGACAACATTATCTGCCTGATTGACGAATCTAAAAGCTTCAGTTAAACACAGATAATCTTCAGCTGTGCTCACAAAAATATCCGATTTACTCCGGAGCCCAAATCGTCTGTAAGTATGGCATTTTTAGACCTGTTCATGTTACATCGTGAGCATGGCATAATGCAACATAAGGTATATCGCAAGGCAACTTGGTCAGGACAGTGTACTAATTTTATTGAGTTTGTACTTTCAAGGTAAAAGAAGAATATAGTCCGGTGTTTACTAAACAGGGCCGTGTAAATATACTAGGATGCAATACAGAGGAAGAAAAGTAGTTTATATTTAACACGCTCCTAAAAAACGGCTATCCTGTCTGTATTTTGTTACTATCCAAAGGCAATAGCTGTGCTGAAATAACAACCAAGAGACTTGAAAAAGCACTTAATAAAACTTATTTTGCAGGTCAACTACGCGTTCGACTTGCCTCCATACCAGTTTGGCGTTTCTACCTGAAAGATGTATTGCGTGTACATGGCGCCTCTTTNGGATTTTGATATAACTTCAGGTTACTACAGAGACCATTCTCTAACTCTGATTGCGGTCCGCAGTTCTGGTCCTAATGTGAGTTGTTACCTCCTTAGAGGGCTTACCATCGCAAGTTTATATACCTTAACCACCGGACTTCACCGAACGCAGGGCACCTGACATGGGAGGTTAGACGAAAGCCGGGGCTGCTTCATATCGCTGATGTCTTTATTACATAAATTTCATATCGCTAAATGCCACTTCTGTCGTGCTGTTATACTTCAGGCCACAAATCAAGTGTAGAATTCGGACATCATTTACTCCCCAGCAGCCTGCTGCTAATTTATGGGTTGAACACTGTAATTTCCTAACGCGATGCGTATTTCTTTTCTGACAATTTTTTGAAAACCTTGTTAGTGTCCGTGCCCCCACCTGTATCGTGTCACTTGTTACGATGTTGTTGCCGTATACTCAAAACACTCAGATTATTTACCTACTCTATCCAGCGTCGCCAGCATAAGGAGGGCTGAACTTGTCACGTATTGTAGAGTCATTGTTAGCAAAACGTCCTAAGCAATTTCTTTAACCTCTCAAACCTCGTGGTTGATCAAACATCAATATAACTTGCTCATCGCTATGGTTTCAGTGAGACATGTCTTTAATACACCGGAAAGAAAGTGAAATATGACAGCCTGGAGAAGACAAATTAATCGAAGAAAGTGTCCAGTGCACCAGAAATAAACCGTTGGCCGTGTAGTTCTTTAATTACAAGCAAAATAAACTATTTTACCATTTCGAAACGACCAATAATTATGTGAGCTGTGATTCAGTACGCAGAAAAGCTGCATCTACTGGACATATACTGGACGTCGTGTATAAAGTTCTACCAGAGAGTGACAATCAGCCTTTTTTCAAAAACTACACGTCAGATGTTCTGGCGACTTAAGTGTTGTGTCGCATCGACCAAGGAAAACCACCCTCTGTGACCACCTCTAGCCAGTCCCGTCAGCGGTCTATACTGGGGGCGTTAACACAAGTTTAGCGACATTCATGAAGTGCGTATCACGCGAGTGATGCGCGGCGCTGAATGCAGAATGGATCATAGGCTAGTCAAAACCAGATCATTTATTCATCTATGCATGCCTGTTTATTGTTGACCACACGGATAGCGGCAGAAGTTGGATGTCAAAACAATTGGAGAATTTTGAGAGGACAACTGGTTTTCAATGTGCAGTTGATACTCGTCAACAAGACGCTCCTGTACCCACTGCCGCCGGAAATATGGCAGAAACTAAAGAAAGAGATCAAGGGAGAAGCCGCTGAGACGATCGGTGTTGAACGCTAGAAACGTCTGGTCTGGTTCGACGACAACAATACGGTTATCTCCAGCTTGGTACGAGAGAAGAATGTGGCGTTGGTCACCTCAACAAGGAACCCGGACAACGGAAACAAGAGAGAGATAGTCCAGCGTATTCGTCGTCAACTGGCCGGGCGTGTTTGCGGAATCAAAGTCGACTAGTGGAGGAAGCACAGTGACGGAAGCAGGCTAAAAGCCGATCGCCGACATACAACGAGGAGTCGATCGATCGCTCAGAGCAATCTTCGGTCATCCGTCCATCAACAAATTCACCGGTTGAAGTGACACTGGCTGTTCGTGCACTCAGCCAGAGGATATGAAAGTCTAGCGCAAACACTGGTAGCCTACTAAGTCGTCCTGCTACCACTGTCTGGGTGACCGTATGCAGTCTGCCGCAACAGGCCATCAAATCTTCACTTGCATTCGCCCCGGATTAGGCAGAGATGCAAAGAGCGATCAGACAACCGTGCAATGGAAAAGCTGTGGGCGAGGATAGATTGCTCGGTGAAATCCTAAAGAATGGCAGGTCGGTGCTGGAACGCGCTTTGCTCCATGTGGGAGCAGGAAGAAATGCCACAAGATTTCAAGGATGCTCTGATAGTACGTTTGTTTAAAAGTAAGGGTAGCAAGCATTGAACCAACAATTATCGGGGCATCAGTCTGCTGAGATTCGTAGGCAAAGTGCCAGCAAAAATCCTGCTGAGCACCAACTGAATACGGAAGTCCTGGAGACCAATGTTCCTGAGGAGCAATGCGGATTCCGGGCGAGTCGGAGTACGATCGACCTGGTGTTCGCTGCTCGACAAATTCAGGAGAAATGCCGGGAACGCAAACCAGCCCCTGTATGCTCTTGTGATTTCACCAAGGCCTTTGATTCCGTGAGCCGCGAGGCGTTGTGGACGGTGCTTGGTAAGTTTGGATGTCCAGGTAAGTTCGTCAATTTGATTCGAATGTTGCATGCGGGCATTAACGCCGAGGTATACTCGTGTGGATCTACCTGTGATGAGTTTGACATTGTCACTGGGGTGAAGCAAAAGTTGTGTCCTAAGCCGCAGCGCTATTTTAAGTTTAATGTTGACTAGTTGTGCTAACCCTGCTGGTTACAGTAATAGATAAAGACTCCAGGAAGAACGATGTTGAGGCTGAGTACCGGACGGATGGGCGTCTGCTGAATATCGAGCGCTCCGGCGCCCCAACCCAGTTACATATCTCAACGGTGCGCATGTTTCTGTTAGCAGATGACAGCGCGTTGTTCCAACACATCGACGACGGACTAACATCGCTGAGCCACCGTTTCGTGACCGCAGCATAAAAGTTCGGTTGCAGATATCAACACGGGCAAGACATTTTACTTTACTTTCAACCTTCCTCGGGGGAATCGCGGATTGGTGTTTGGTCGTGATGGCCGTCGGCCATTCGATTCTGGTATTCGTGTTTGGCTGGAGTGAAGAATGCGGAGGTGGGTTTTTCGATAGGAGAATTTTTTTTTTTTTTACAATGGATTCTAAAAAATGAATTGTTGTCAATTGCCCATCAAATAATTGGTTGTTGTTGTAATGTCTCCAGTTCGGAAATGCATGCTGTCAGGTTACCACGGTAAATAGCAGAGTAACAACGAATCAAATGCGTCACAACTGAATACAACCTTTAAAATCATCGCATCGTACTACTAATTCTGTCTGAGGTTATCAAACGCGCACTTACAAGACAACAAACGAATAAAAGGAACTACTTGATCACGGGTGCCAAAATCAAAAATTTCGAACAAACGTTCAGGACATTATACAGTGGTCACAGTTCTGCACACTGTGTTACATCACCTAAATCTGGCCAATGAAATGACCATCTGCTTGCCAAGGATGGATCGACCGTATGCATAGGAGTCGCAAGCTAGGCACAAGTTTCTTCTGACAATTCGAAAGCGAATAATATGACTGAATGACGATCGATTCGGTTTTGACTAAAACACGCTTTCGGGCTAGTTCTGATTGACCGAGGTGTAGACAGTGTGAAAAGCACTCTCAGTACCAATTTGGCTAAAGTCTATCACAATTTGGGGTTATCGCAATAGTGGTTGTCTCGTTAATTCTACTGCCAAGGGCCCTTTAAAAGCCCGGAAACGAAAATCCTTTCCTCCAAAAACCGTTTATAGAAATAAAAACAAACTTTCCGTCGTACAAATCTGTGGCAATTACTAATAAAATTTGTTTTCGCAAAGAAAAATAAACAACGTAAATCGCAACCACTGATTTGCTCCATTGACCCATGTATTTTTTTGCCTTTCAAATGGAGCCAAAACATTGTTGTTTAGAACTAAAGACCCGCTTTAGTGTGAAATGGGCTGCGAAAACACTTTTTCCAACCGAATGGTAAGAATGACGATTGACTGTTCAAACTGTTAACTCAGAAGGAAAGGTTCGGAGACAGTGGTCACTTCTCAGTAATGAGACTGTACTGATGGCTGGCCAGAAAAACCGCACTGTGCCTTGTTATGAAATGATCCGGGTGTGTCCTTTTTCCCCGAAACACACTAACGATAGAACGCGGCTCCGAGAGACTTTACTGAACAGATATTTCTGACCGTGTTCATTAGGCCATGAATCGGATACTGCTTTTTTTACGAAGTAGTAAACACTGATAGTGTGTATACTGACCAACCCAAGTTGGTACTTAATACACATGGCTCTCAATCGATTCAGTTCCAGGTTGAATTGAACCAGTCCACATTTTAGTCACATGAAAGATATGGACGAGCCTTGGTGAGCTTCCATGCTCTGCATGTAGTATTAATGTTTCTAGATATTTGGACAAAACTGCTGTGGACACAGTTGCTGTAAAGTGGGATGTCTCTGATCAATCTGTACAGTTTAGTAGACTACCTCAGTGGAGGAGTACAGGTCAAAATCGATCCCTGACTCATCTTTATTTTATCCGGGCAGTATCCAGAATAAACGGACAGTTAATCTTGTAGATAGACCCATTTCACAAACATCATACATTGTTCATGGTTAAAAACGTAGGACTTCAATATTTCCAGCTTTTCATTTTTACCACCATCATAGTATATTGCCAGTAGACTACAGTAGGTTTGCTATGAAAGTTTTATCTTTTGTTGGGATTGACCGGCCTGATTGAGATAAATGCATTTCGACTATAACCTTTTCTTTATTGCAAAGAGTGAACCAAACTAGCTGTGGAGTATCGGAGGTATCACCCGTGACAGAAGTATTTACATCGTTCCTACAGAAAAGTAACATGATAAGTCAGTCCATGTTTCCAAAACAAGTTCGGGTTGAGGTTGTAGTACGGACTATGAATGGTAGACAGCTAATACTGTTCTTCAACTCCATAATGTAACAGTGAACAATTTGGAGTCTCAGTCATTTCAACATGAAGTGAAACACCCTGGAGATGCCTCGAGACACAATAAGAAACTATATCCAGTGGGCACAGAAGAACACGGGAAATTGAACGAGCTTCTACTAAGGGTAATTGACCCAACAGACAGTTATTGCTGCGATAAAATCTGAGGGGAAAAAACTATACCAACGTTACCGGAAAAACTAAGTAGTAGTAAACACGACGTTCAAGTGAAAGTGCACTTCGTTGTTGGATGGGATTCAAATTTGTATTCGTAGGTGCACGAGCAGCGGTATGCACGTACTAATTGGACCATAAACAACATTGTTTTATTGGACAGCATTTTGCTCCAACAAAGCTTATCTGCAATAAAGATATAGTTTATATGTGTTCCAATCCGAATGTGACATAAACTTGTGTTAACGCCCCCAGTATAGACCGCTGACGGGACTGGCTAGA
>LOND01000015.1:378060-401697 GCA_014220965.1 Paragonimus kellicotti
GGAATGATATTCTCTCCTCAAAAACATCTCCTTGGTCAATGTTTCTCATGAACAGATTTGTTTCACACGATGCAACAGAGTTCTTACTAGGCTGATCTTGTACTGATCGGTGAGAAACTGTAAAAGTTCAGACGCTCTTCCGTCTAAGTGTGTTTCCGGCAAACTGACCACAGTGCAGAGCCCTAATTAAGACGCCGGATGAGAATGTCTAGAAACGTTAGGGTAACAATACGCTCCTGTTGTATGGTAAGGTTAAATTAAAAATTCGTCAATTACACTGAATTGAGCATACTTGCTGTCAACTCTTCACTGTCAGTAGATAGTCCACATGACGCTGGTGGAAGTGGGCCAGACTGATAACGGCATTAATCTCAGTAATGTAAAATATCATCCTAGCAGGTTTAATGAGATCGGAGATTTCGACCTGTCTAGGAAGTCCTAATCGCGGGGTTATCGATTGGAGTTAACAGACAGTAACTGTGTCTCCTATCGAGACGATCGGGCAACCTGATCATTACTCACAAGCGAAAGTGGTTGAGCGTTCACATATGATAATTCGGTCGTGCCTAATGTGAGGTCAATGGCGCAGTGGTAAACACGGTTGCCTCATGAAAAGCAAGGCCGGAGTTCTAGTCCCGGCAGTGGCAAGGATATGCACTACTGACGAGCTCTAATGAGAGCGAAACTCGAGTCTAGTGCTTCTTTTCGAAAGGGGCCGACTGGAAGTCTATGGGAATGCGACAGCTGCGATCAATTGTGGGTGATGTTCAACTTGAAATTAACCAAATCCTCGACTACTCACCAGTAATATTTTTTTAATTACTTGCTCTTGAAGAGCAAGAAAATATAAATAGACCTATTTGCAGTTTGTGCTTTGTCTATCTTAGCGCTTGTTAGCACATTCTTGTGAATAAACTGCTCCGGATAGCCATTTTCAACGAGTGTATTAAATATAAACTGTCTTTCCTCTTCAATGCTGTCGCTCGAGCATATTTTTGTGGCCCTGTCTATCAGACATCGGATTAGGTTCCTTTTTTGTCTTACTGGTACAAAACTATTGAAGTTTGTATACTGGCCCGTCCAAGTTGCCTTACGATACACCTTCCGTTGTATCGTGCCATCCTCGCGACGAGACGGGAAGGCGGGTGATTCGGGTTTAGGGTAAAATGAATATTTTTATGGACAGAATTGAAATGAGTCAGTATCTCACTGAGATTTTTAGATTCATTTGCCACACAGATTATATCGTCTACGTAAAGCATGCAAAGGATGACTAATTTTATTTGACCAGCTAATGAACTACATTCTAGCTTTGCCATAAAGATATCAGCTCAACCAATGGGCCTAGTGGCGATCCCATTGCTACCCCGTCCTTTTGACGGTATAACTTGCCGGAGAATTTAAACTGAACGTTGTATGTGCAGCGATATAATAACTGCTTTAGTTCTTCTACTGGTATTCCCACGTTGATATCATTATTTTCAATATACTGTCCGAGAAACTCAATCGTTTCACTGAGTGGGATATTGGTGAAGAGGGATATGACGTCAAACGAGACTAAACGCTCAGAATAGACGTTCAGCTGCTGTTATGCTTCAACACATTCGAAGAAATCCCTCAAGCTATGAATGGCTAGTTTTTTCCTAACTGGCTCTAACAGCGTGGCAAGCCATTTTGCCGTTGCGTGGTACGGAGAATTGCTCATATCTAAAATCGGTCGTAGTGGTACACCGTTTTATGTACTTTGCGTGACCGTACAGTCTAGGAACTGCAGTGTCTACTGGTCTAATTCTTTCAAAGGTTGCAGTGAGATGTGTGAAGCAGAAGGACCTGATAGATTCTGCCCGCTTATTTTCGAGCTAATCCTGAAGTGTACGGGAGTGATGACCTGCGCCGGGCCTGGTTCGCCTGCATCCATCGGTACCGCCCACACTGCACAATCATCAGTCCACGAAGCCCAACTTTCACGCGTCCGGGTGTGATACTAAATGAAACTGACCGCCACCGATCTTAAACCTAACCCCGATTCGAGAACCCTGACTGCTTTGACGGATCAAAGCTTAGTCAGCTACTTGTCCTGCCGACCAGACATGCAACTCGCCTATCAAGCGAGAGAGCTTAATTTCGACTATTCAACCGCAGTACGGACGCCTCGATTTGTTGAAGTTCTGGTAGGCGCTTCTGCCAATCAGACTATGACGTGGAATATGCGCATCTCGTGCCCGTTCGCAATCTTAGCTATGAAGGCTCTGTTTAGATCACTCTCGAACAAGTGGTACATATTCACCAGCTGTGGAGACAGGCTTGCGCACGTTGAAGACCATCCCGCTAGTTGTACGCTCAGTAAAACTCCACAAACTCCATTACTTGTAGAGTCATTCATAAACGATTATATGCAATTTGCTTGACCATCTTATTTTTCTCATAAATCGTTCGATGTAATGCATTACGAAGTGTTGTATCGAAGTGAAAAAATAAACATGTTTGATTTGACAACTTACCTAGAGAGTGCTCAGGCGTCAGTAAGGTGCCATTCTTGTTCGCATTGTTACTGCTTGTATAGAAGCTGTACAAGTTTTTAATGATTTTTCGAATACATCCATCTTTTGACGTAAATCTGATGCAAATACAGACACGTTACTCTGAATATGTTATCGGAAGTGATGTCTAGTTCGACAGCTCACTAAAAAGTCAATCGGTCCGATCAGGCAGACTTCTTGCCATTATTTCAGTGGTTAAAAACGAATTTCGGTTCAAGACATTTTCATTTTGTCAGCGTCCGTTGCAGAGGCGCTTTATTTTGTCCAAATTTACGAGAAAAGTGTATTGAAAAGCGTTGTGCACCCATGTGAACAAGGTAACCCGTCACAATGCACGTAAATCCTTGTGCATTCCGTCTTAGTCACCCCCTAATTGGCATAAATGTTCCAGAACGCCATGAGTTTCTATAATGAGGGCAGAATGACAAAAGCTAGTGAAAATCTAGATTCTCAATTCACTCTGACAGCGAAGATCTCTCGTGATAAAGCTGACTTAGTCGAATTGATTTGCTCACTGTTAAGAAAACGAAAACACGGAAAAATGTGTTAGACAAAATTGACACTCAAAAGATGAATGAATAATTGTTAGAAAAAGTAGACAGATGTTGCAAACTTATTGTTAATTTATAATACTGTAGCCATATATAAGAACCACACAAAGTTAACATCATGAACAAAAGACATTTTTACTATCTTCATTAACCACGTAATTTTGGGAAAACAGTTAGACAGTGGGTTGGTATGGTTATTCATCACGCTTCATTTCTAATCCATACCAGGGGTGAAGACAACCTATCAACTTACGTGATGTTCATAAGCCCATGGTTATTTTTGAATATTCTCTATCGTTCGAGAGAAGACGGCAATCATTTAGGACCCAGAATCGTTCGCTTAGAGCCCAGGATAGCCAGTATTGAACCTGTGACGTACATCTGAGTGAAAAGCCACAGTCGATTATCATAACTGAGTTATTTCATATTCCATTCATTCCAATTCTGCGTAACGGATGTTGATTACACACTCTTGATGATGCATGACAAAAATCAATTCTATGTTAAAAGAAGAGAAAACGACACGTCTGAAAATCGTTTGATTGTTTAACAAAGGTATACTTATGTGCCATGAGTGACATATAAAGTAGATGTGTTACTTTCGTTAGTTTGGACAAAAATGTCCTCATAAGCCAAAACGTTTGTTGTTGGACAGCATATCCCTGTGATCTATTAAGGATACAACTGGCATTTTTTCCGGGAATGAGCTTCACTGGTTTCGAAGTTGCTAAGTGACACATGCACTAGGTGAAAAATGAAGACGTCAGGATGTTTCAGCCTCGAAACATCTTCGGTTATTTCATATATCGCCACACTTTTGTTTGCGAAGATTTCAGTATTCCCCTAATCCAATGTCATGGATTGCTCCTTCAAAACGGATGCATTGTCCGTCATTTCACTTTTTCAGCCGATTGTGTATGCACCGACTGGTAAAACGGTGCACCCTCGGCTGGTCGCGGATCTGACTGAGCCCGATTGACCTTGGCAAGTTAGTCTTACGCGATAGATTTGTTTCCACTTTCACAGGGAAGTATTACCTTTCGAAACACAGATAAAGTGTAGATGAAGCACAATAAATACAAGAAATTGCATCTGTATGAACACAATATTTCGTTCGACGGGGTCACTTGGGAAACAATAGACGAACGATGCCAGCAGCGTTCGCCTAACATGTTTCAACGCAGAAACCATCGTTTTGGAAAAGCAAGGTATAACCACGAACGGCACAAGGTGGGTTACAAAAATGTTGAAGATATTTCCATTGTTTTCATCAGAAGTTTATTCTAAGCAGGCTAAATTTCCCGCAGTGTTTTTATTGGACAATGAGCGTGGATATGAATGGGTAGCAGAACTACGTTGCGAAGGTCATTCTTTGTAGGCCAACTTATATTTTTCTTAACCAAACAAAGCATGTTTTGAAAGACTTAAAACTCAGCAAATTGCTTTCCGGACAGAATACCGATTATTATCTCTGGTGTAACACAAGGCTAAACCTATAATAAAGGAAATTTTGTTAAAGTTGTAAGTATAGCACTTATTTTCTGTATTGCCGTTCAAAAACCCCAGTCTATCTGCTAACTTTAGCGATGATTGTATAATGTATTTACGTCTCCAGCATGTTGGGCCGTAAGTTCCCTGGGTCGTTAATGTTGTACACGGTAGAAAGTTGATGTCAAAATTGAACAAGTTCACCTTAGTTGACGTTTGGCTGAAACTGTTTTCTTTGAGAGATAAGTTGAAACGAGTGGAGTCGTTCTGTGAAGTTTTCGCACTTTCCGTACATTCTACAACTAGCCAACTGTGGTGTTGAAATGTCAAATTCCAACTCAGTAATATGTTATACGAATGATCGCTGACTTGGAGTGAACTTTGTAGATAGCTGCTGAAAATAAGTCTTCATTTATTTGATAAATAATTTTTGTCTGATTAACCTTCTAGGTTGAAGTTCTTGAAATTCTATGGCTGGAAGAACCGGTTACATTTACCAAAGTGAGCAAAACAGAATGCAGCGATACACAGATATTCGTCAGCAGACTATGTACAACAGTCATGGTGTGTCAGCGGTTTTGTAGTGAATGGATGTGCATTATGGATGCTAGGTTGTACCTTAGTGAATAATTCATGGTGTACTCCACAGGCATGGGATGAGTTAGTTAGTAACCTTTCCCTTGCTCCGATTGCTACTAAAACCAAGTTTTTCTCAAAGGGTTTGCGAAATCACTCAAACAACAATGTCTGCGGGTGTTTCCGCACACGAAATTTTGTTCCGCTAATGTTCTCTTGGCTGACTTTCAACCACGCATGGTTGGTACCATCATACACTACAGTCGGGCGAAGGTCAGTGAGTTGATATTCAGACGCAAAATCAATTATTGTGCAACTGGTACGTGGAAAAGTCTGAATTGTTTCCCGCTTGTTTTATGAGTACAAATTAGAACAGTGTTCCGACCACACGGCTGTTTCCATAAAGGAATTCCTGCACAAGACTGTGTGATATACGACGCTTTTTTGGAGACGAGTACACATTCTATTTGCACTAAAATATGTGTCCACGTGATGAACTGTTACTCCTGTAACGAAACGGAATGCAAAAATCAGACCACCGGATAGGTACTTAACCGATGTTCAACGAGGGGTCACTTTCCAATTCCACTTTTGTCATTTACACTGAGATCTAAAAGTAATCTTGTTAAATCCCTAGGAACCATATTCTACCTGACCAGTAGAGTTTCAGTTACGTGTATTGTTTACATAGACCACAGTTATTTAGTCATAGTGAGCAAATAGTGGCCTCAGTAACGGTTTTAGTGTTCTGTTAACTGACGCAATTGCCCGTTACCACAACAAGTATTATTTAAAGCACTCAGACTTCTCAAACAAAAAAAGACAGTTGTGAAACTGATCACCGCTTAATTAAAAGCCCTCTAATGCGTCCGCACAAACATATCGCCAAACATATCTTAGCAACCGGTCACCTAGTTGACCCTGTCGAATCGTTCAAGATATTGTTACATAATCGCAACCCGAAACTGTTAGCGATTAGCGAGGCATTGCTAATCAAACAACATCGGCCAGTTTTGTGTGCACAGAAGGCGCTGACGCAATCAATCTCCTTGCCGTGGAATTGATTGCACTATTAGCGCGTGAAAGGTCAGAACTATGTGGTTGGTTGTTGCTATACGCAGTTTGTATAAAATTTGCTGGTTTTACGTTGCGACTGATGAGAGTAAATCGAAATGTTAACATCTCGCGATATATGTCTTCTCTCTGTTTTGACTCAGTGTTTTAAATTGATCTATAATTGCCTAAGAAGGCCATCTCCGTGGATGTGTATAGTTAAAAAAGGAAAGGCATTGCTTTTATCAGGACCAGACAACCAGAACCTACCGAGCAGCGTACAATACTGTTTTTGATAAGTCACCAAGAATTTGCGTTATGTGTACAGTCGGTGCAAACCAATTAACTGTAACTGTGTTATGCTGAAATAACTTCCAGTGATCGATGTAGTCATGGTCACTTTCAGGCTGCGCCTGAAGTCGGAATGTCATTCGCTTTCCAACACATATGGGGTTTACGTCCAACTGTTAGAACTGGATACTGCGTAAACAAGACGGTTAGGTAAATCTTCTCCTGGACACCTCTAGTCACTGTATTTCCCAAGATTAACTATTTCGAAACAGTTTGTTCCCTTGATGAACTTGAATAAACAATGAGAAGACGCAATTCATGTGATGTTCTCCGGAGTAACATTTCGTACATTCTGATCACACATGGACATGTAACTAATTTTAAACGAGTCAAAATTCCACAGAGCGGAAGTCATGGCTTAAGGGATTAAATAGACGGACACAAAAACTGGAAATCAAAATTGTGGGAATGCCGACTACCAGGGTAGCCGCAGCGTCAACACAAATTGTTTTTGAACACACAGGGGGGACTGTGACGTTTGATAGCCAAAGCCTCAGCAAACTGGAGTATGCGTTTCCGGTTGCTTCGAAAAATCACCGAGAACGCGTCAGGAACTTTGACTCTGTGTCCTGTTTGTATTATGTGCCTTGCAACCGATGATGCTGGGTGCCGTCCGTCGGCATCTATACAGGCGCCTGGCGTTTCTAACTGAGTTTCCAGCCATTTGGGAACATGCTCCTTAATACGAACAGCTAGTTGTCGGTTTGTCCTCCCTATGTAGCTCATACTGCAGCTACACGAATATTTGTATAAACAGTGAGATGTGACAGACGTACACCGTTTGTTCGTAACCAGGACGACTGGTGGAGTACTTATTTGCTGTACTATACACAGTTTTGCAGCGGTATACGTCCCAGATACAGCGGCACTTAGACATCTCCTTGCTATTGTTGACCAGTTGACCTTAAAATCGGGAGTTTTAAATATACTGTCCTTTTTCGGTACCGTTGTCACGTTTAC
This sequence comes from Paragonimus kellicotti, assembly GCA_014220965.1. NCBI lineage: Eukaryota > Metazoa > Platyhelminthes > Trematoda > Plagiorchiida > Troglotrematidae > Paragonimus > Paragonimus kellicotti. Next base: position 385,580 of record LOND01000015.1, read on the forward strand.
CGTTGGAATGACGACTCTGCTGTACTTTCTAATAAATCGCAGGGGGTACCCGTTGATCCTGCAGAGTGTCTGTCAGTAAGCCTAACTCTGGCTGTAGGTTGTCTTCTGTGCAAATCCTCCGTGCTCTGTGGAAAAGCGTTCTGACTAGACTCCTCTTATGCTGCACCGGACAGAAGCTTACGAAATGAATATAACGTTTTGCCCAGTTAGGCTTCCTATAGGCAAATCTTTCTACCATGCCGTCTGATCTTCGAACGACTAGAATGTCCAGGTACGGAAGACGGTCTGTTCTCTCTCATCAGTTTTAAGTTCGGGTGAGCTTGGTTCAACTTCGAGAATAACGTATTTGAGTCACTTGAGCTCTCAAAAATGGCTAGAATATCATCTACGTAGCGTCTGTACAACACCGGTTTTGACAGGCTTTCGCATAATGTGGATTCTACTTTGGCCATGAAGAAATCCGCTAGAAGTGGATCCAACGGAATGTTCATTACAACTCCGTCCACTTGTCGGAAACTATACGTATGAGTACATAAGAGTGATAATTGTTTCAGTTCGATCACCGGGATGGGAAATGGAGCACTGCTGCTTACAATAAATCGCAAATGCTATCAACTGTTTCATGAAGCGGAATGTTAGTAAACAGGGACGTCACATCAAATGAACACATCAGTTTATCTCGGACATTTAAACCATCTATACAATTAACAAGTTCGAAACTGTCCTTCAGACTGTACTTACTGAATTGTCTTCTGATTGGTTCAAGCAAATCAGCTAGCCAACGGGCTAATTTATGCTGCGGTGCGTTACACATGGACATAATGGGCCGAAGTGGGACATTGGGTTTGTGGGTTTTGGACAGTCCGTACATACACGGCGTGCGTGATGTCGATTGGCCCTCATCAGCTTGCATTGATCGACAGAGATTACGCCATTTATCCTCAACCTTTCCAGCCTGCGGCAGATTTCCTTTTCCACTTCTTGGACGTTGTCAAGATTATCATCCGGAGAAACTTCTGAGTGTCATTAAGAATTTCAAACATTTTATCCAGGTACTCCGCTTTGTCCATCAACACAACCCCTGAACCTTTGTCCGGACTTAACACCATCAAGTTCTCATTTTGTCTTATTTCTCTTAAACTTTGGAAGTGTGCCGGTGTTAGTAGGTTGTGACGCTTTTGTTTGTAATTCTGATGTTGGTAGGCGACATCACTAGTTTTGCTTTCAGCCAATTTTGATTTTCCTCAGACGTTGCGAATGTTGCTGAAGTTGATCGTAAAGATTTTCAAACTGGGCATATAACCCGAGCTTCTTCAACTTTCCTTTGGTGGCATGGCGAAACCTCAACCCTATCGAGAGAGCTTCCATTTGAGTGCGCGGGTACGCTTCTGATGACAGGTTGGTTACATACTTATCCAAGTCTTGGGGAAATGACGACGTATTTGTAACGATATAATGCATGCAATTTTGTCACATTTGCTTTTGTACGTTGAAGAATCGGTTCGACAAACAACTGATAGATTATTCACAAAAAACTTTCTGCACATCTCCTCGAGCAATTCCAACTTTTGCTGACATAGTTCGAGATGGGATTTAGTAGTCTGCCCGAGGTTAGAGTTGGTTGGTTGCAGCTTACATTACCTGGTTGAGGTTCAACCTTGTGCTAATAGATCTAGACATTTCTGGTTCACCACCAAAGAGACGAGGTGTAACTTCGCCTAGCCTGTGACAACCATCGTTGTCTGTGCGCTCTGTGGTCGTTGAAAGATGACTTATACGTCCGACGCAAAGTTCACTCATGAATATTTCTGATCGCAACTCAAGTGAACCCCTTTTAATTACTAGTCAGAGAAAATGTTCACGATTCTGTAGATGGCTTTGTTCTGACCGACCATATTAAGAAATGACAATTTTCCTACTTTGTAGTTTTTTCGTTGACCTACACCCTTACGTCTTGCATCTCCGGCTATGTAACAGCGCACCATCTACCCACTTAAGGTGGTCCAGGGAATCTTCAATCCATTCATCAGTCCGGTTTCTTGATTCATCAACTCACAGCATGCTACCAGTTTGCTAGTTGTAGTTTTTACTCTTAGCGATGTACCTCTATGGCGCTCTGTAGAACAGTGGTACTCAACTCAACTCATTTCACTACAAGGTCTACATTCGGCACGACACAATCTTACGCAGTACCTAGACAATGGTAACAAGTTTCAATCAATCACGAAGATATAATGAATAACATTAATTGTGTTTGATGTCAACAAGTGTGATATATGAAGATACCAATCTGTGCTAGAAAAGGCAAGTTTGTAATCCATACGTTGGATGGAGGAAGTGTTTTCGACGTTTAGTGTAACATAGAAGCAAAAAGCATTTCGTTATTTTCGACAAGTCAACTTTCCTCGCTACAGGTTGCAGAGTACTCGCCGCTCACTGAACAACTGATTTCTTAACTTCTATAAGGGTGCTGACATTTGGTTCACATATTCTATCAAGTGTGGACATACCTATCTGGATGGCTCGGGACAGAAGCGCTTTCTACAAGAGGTACGTGGACGACATCATCTGTGTAGTTGACGAAACTGTGGATCTGGATAGCTTGCTTGCTGAGGCGAACACAGCACACCCTAATCTCAGCTTTACACTTGAGGCCGAGAAAGATGGACGAATATCCTTCCTGGATGTGGCATTGAATCGTCGTGCAGACGGTTCAGTTCAGAGGGTATTCACAGGAAAGGGACTTGGAACGGCCAGTATACTCACTTTTTCAGTTACGTACCCCTCAAACAGAGAGAAACCTCGTTCGGAGTTTAACATACAGAGCCATGAGGATATGCACTGATGACATGATTGATGCAGAAATGGTGTTTCTACGGCGGATATTCGCAGAGAACGCCTATCCTGTAAACTTCGTGGATAGACATATGGAACTGACAGAACCGAAAGTTAAGCTCCCATCTGCGGAAAAGAAGTTGGTTTACATGACGCTAGACTACAAAGGCGAGGCGTTGGCTGAACTGGTGACTCGTAGACTAAGTAACGCAATTGAAAAGACCTATAGTGCGGCACAACTGCGAATCTCGTTCAGATCCGACTCGGTAATCCACGTACAACTCAAAGATACGTTGCCTAAATGTGTGACCTCATTTTGTGTTTATTCTTTCACATGCTCCTGTGGAGCAGGTTACGTCGGTCGCACAACCAGGCGCCTTTCTCAGAGGATACGTGAGCACCACCCCGCATGGCTGACTAAGGGCGAGGTGAAGTCCATTTCGAGTGCAATTCTGGCGCACCTTGTTGATTCAGGGCACCAAATCTCACCGGAAGTAGCTTTCCAGCCCATTTACCGCTTGCCCAGTCGTCAATCCAGAGGAGTCAAATTTCGTATTCTGGCCACTGCGGAGGCGATCGGAATTCGGTTGCGCAATCCACAGTTGTGCGCTCAGAAGAAATTTGTACAGGCCCTGCGGTTACCATGGCCCCCCGTAACTGACTCGACAACTCCGTTGGGCAATTTTGTCACCTAATTGCCCTCCAATTCACAACCACATGACATAATTGTGTGACTAATTGCTTTTGATTTTGCTCGCTTGACAACCATGATGATATAAAATGTTATGTAATTGGCCCGATGATGAATAACCGAAAACAGACTGTTCGCCAAAACACCTTTTTACTTCTAATGAACTCATGGGGCTATTCGAATCATATTGCACTTTACTTGAAGGGTGCGTGCATCACCTTTTTTGGAGCTCGGCTCGTCCCCATTGTTTTGAACTTGTTGACTGCTCTGTTGGGTATGAATGACATATTATGTGATTATAGTTCATCTTTAGTCCTGTTCGGCACCAAACTGTAATTTATTTCCCGGAAACGATCCGTCGATCGAAACTGTTGAGGTTGTCTAATTATTCACTTTGATAATTTGTTCAATAGTACCGTGGCATTGTGATCCAATCTTGTTTTGATTATTTGGGATCGTTGGTTTATCGCTACGCGTTGCTCAACATCTTCACTGGAGATAGCGCAATAGGTACAGAGCTCATTAACCGAAAGTACCCATATTTTGCCATTGTACATTTTTTATATCGAAGTGTTAGGAAACGTTTTCCTACTTTCAAATATTTGACTGTAACATTTTTTCGACGAACGAAGTGCTCTGTACCGAACTAACAGCTAGCTCACCCTCACTGACGTACGAACGGTCCTTAAAACGTCTGCAATCTGATCGCTTGCCAACAACTGTAAAGAACACATGGTAGTTTTCGGTAACATAATCCCTCATCAACATTAAGGCAAGTAAACGTTTGCATACCAGTAAATCAATGTTTCCTTTTCCAGGCTTCGGGCAAGCACTGGTAACCGACTTCAGATCAGCATGCTTCACAAAACCTGCCGCATGCAGTCCTCACTTCAAAAGTTGAAACAAGTGAAAGTCATTGATAGTCATAGGAGGAGAACGCAATGTATTGTTCAGTGGCTGGAGTCCACAGTCCCGATTTGCTGATTTTCATTTTGATGTAGGAACCTTTCGTCGTTGTGATATGTGGGACAGTCTTCATAATATTTCTTCGGCTGTTTTCAGTGATTGATTTGGGGAACTTATCCATCAATTCGGCACAAAAAAATAAGCAGCTACAGTTTTATATAGCATCTAGTCGATCGATAAACCACCTGAGGAACCTCAAAAAGTGGTAGTTATCCTCCGGATCGACGAGTTAGATTGCTGTTTTCCAGTGGCGGAACCTGCGGCGTCGGTAATGCACTGTCACTTGCTTAGTATCTGGCTTCCTTAAACAAATCTACGTCTCATCCTTCAGCAAATTTTGGGAACAAATTAGTTTAGGTTACTTCTGTAAAGTCCTGCTGCGATTCACCGGACCAAAGCAATTCACAGATGGCAACATTTCGTATAATCGTGAAGCGTACAAAACTGACATACTCAGACTTTTCCACACATCGGTTGAAGTGCTATCTTGGGATGAGTCAAACGTATGCGATGTTTGATCCATATGCAATCGCTGATGTTCTAGTTCCAGGCAGTCGATGGCAATGCTACTTTCGTGAGTCGTTACCTCCACAGGTTGGCCACTGTGTTGGTGATTTTCAGTCGACTGTTAGCTCCTCTTGTAAACAATTGCCGACTTTCTTGCCGCATTCCCGTGTACTTTTCATAAGCTGTGATTAGCGCTCCTTGATGTAGCTTTTTCTGTTTCCGAGAAAGTTTTTACACATACTGCGGTTCAAATTAGAATTATTTAACAAATAGTTGGAACAAAATGTTACCTGATTGCATGAACAGCTCGCGACATAGAAAAAATTGAAGCTTGGCGGAAACGTTTTCCAAAACCAGACATTAGGAACTGTCTGGGACTGATATAGAATATATATTTTGTGAACATATCATGCAGGGCGTCGGGCGAACCATAGAAAACCCTAAGTGGAGTGATGTGAAGGGTTACAGTCAATTGCTGAAATAAAATAAAGTACATTTACTCGGAGGGGAATAGGTGCAGTTTTCTGTCAAATATCCCGCAAACACTTTACGAGGAAACAGTAGAGCCAGTGTATTAGCGCGTGTTCCATGATGTAGTATTGCACGGTGGAGCTGAAGTAAGTGAGATACGGATGAACAGTCATCTTAACTTGAGATACAGTCATTTGACTCAGATTAATTCTACATCCACCACTTCAAAAGAGGTAATTTCGAATGGTTTCGTAAATTGCGAAATGTTTTTCTAAACAAATGAGTTTTAAAAAGCGGATAACAGCCAAACACCTTCGTGGTAAAAATATGTTATTTTCCCATTTTCTTAAGAGGCCTCTCTTCATAGATGTATAACGGTTCGAAATAAAACCTAGCAACTTTATTTTAACCAGCACACTGCAACGTCTACTGATTCACGTTTAACCAAACAGTTACTTTTGGTCGGAAAATCAAGTGTGCTCTAAACACATTTTACAAAAGTCGTGCGACGAACAATGGGTTAATTACCGTGGGGCTATCACCGAAAATAATTTTCTGTCAGGAAACTCGACAACTGACGTGTACCTCACCACATTTTCGTTCGCTATTCCCAATCACTTGATTGAACAACCAATTACTGTTTGTTGCTGACCTATTTCTTGAAATGCGCGATGATTGTTCACTTCAAATTTTACGTGTTGGCGCTCAGTCACTTATTTGTTTGCAAATTATTCCGATCATGTATGTCACTAAAATTAGCGAGCAAATCAGTGTTTCAGCATACATATCACAGGACAACTTTGATGTTTGCCGAAATTATATCACTTTAAAAATCATCGGAGGTTAAAGTGTGCTGAGTAAAACGCTCAGCAGCCATCCCAATGAGAACCTATGATACTATGAGGCAGAAAGAGCACTTAACAATGAACAGTCCTAGTACATGCATTAATACCGGTATATCTTCCCCAGGAGTCTATTTGCTATAGGAAAAAACTATTGTGTCACGATCAGTAAAGATTTGAATAAGCCCACATTTATGAGTTCATGCAAGTTGATTATCCTGAATCTAAGAAGAACTTTAGAGAGGTTTTGTATTTTATTATTGCACGTTTGTCAATGGCAGTCACTTTCAACAAAACGATTCCTCATAAATATGTTAAACGTCACAAAAGTTTGTTGTCTGAATGATGAACCTCATATGTTGTACTGTTTCGTATCCAGTCCTGACGTGAACCCGACTGAAATTCCCGGACCAAACCTATCCAGCAAATATATAAAGGTGTTAGTATATAGGGCTTCCCGGCTAGGCTGAAGACTGTCCTGCAATGGCAGTGGTTTAGTCTGAGTCCCGCTCTTCTCTATTTTCTTGTCAGCACAGCAGTGATAGCGTGGTATTTCTGTGTTGGAGAACATGCAATTATTATAACCCCATGTGTATACTACTGCCTACAAAAAGGAGGTCGACCAACGTCAGCAAGACAGATGAGGGATGAGCTGCAATGAGGAGATTGCTTGTAGGAGAATGGGACAACGTTTCCGAAGGTACGTCGGATGTAAGCGATCAAGTTGAACGAATCAAGGTTGTGGAACACAGCAACAAACGATCCGATCAGAATTTATTCCAATCCAGTTTAAACCGTTTATGCAGCTCAGAGAATACAGCGCTCGTTTCGCCTAGGCATGTTGTTCCGGTTGCAGGTCCAAGTCAATTAAAAGTCCCCCTAACTTAACAGATCTACCAAACTACTCGGTAATGATACAAGGTAAGGAGCGAATTTCGTTTACAAAAAAAAGAATATTTAGCCAGTTAATGTATATCGGCCATGAATTCGTTTCGTTCATTTTTATCGCATTATTCTAATATATGACAAGCAGTACTCCCAAGCTTCATGTAGGTTTTCCGGAAAGGATTGGAAAAATATTTTTGTCTGTTATTTTAGGCCGAAACCTTCTTATGATGCGCCGATAACTTTGTAGTTCAATTGAAGTCACAGTCGTAGTTGTTGCAGAGACTGCGGAAATTCTACTGTGAATCCTAAACCCGAGTGTGCATAATCTTTCGTGCAAGTAGTCAGGTTTCTTTACTCTACCACTTTTGTAACAGAGGATGCGGTGCCACATTAATTATATCCGTATCCCCAACATGTTTTCAAAATTTCAAAATAGTAAAGACAGTCTATTCCTCCCTTGAAGACCGACTTATTAGTCTTCTCAATGTAGAAGCCTAAAGATAACATTCTTTTTCTATATGCGTTATTCTGGGGTATGTCAAGTTTTAATATTTTGAATCCTGGAACATAAGTACGGACTTTGAAAGCAACATAAATAATTTTAAAATGTTGATGTTCATATAATTTCGTTGCCGGTGTATATGCGATCAGGTAGAGACATCCTATATTGTCATTCAAACCCTGAATTAAATAGAGGTTTTCGCGTGCCACCGTTTAAAGATAATCGGTACTGCAGATCTACTGACATGCTGTAGGGATGGATGTTGGAAATAGATCTGTAGCGCGGATACTGATATACACCCTACGTGGGTGCATGCGGTTTTCCATTATTAGTTCAGATATAAACTAAGTTCAGAATTTCCCACTAACCTATAAGAAACCGCACAAATTGCACTTCATTGTTAAAAATTCCGCCTCCTCGGCTATAGTGTGAATAAATTTTAAAGTGACTGTTTCAAAATGTATGTCCTAGCTATGTTACATCTGTAAATCTTTTGCGGATTCCGTAAGTTGCAACAAGAAGTGTTGGACTTTGTTTTGACCATTGCAAACATCATATTGTGCACAGAGTTCAGCTGCCCAATTTTTCTTCCGGAAGGTCACAAGGTCCCATTTGAAACAGATTTCAACAAAGACGTGGAAATATGCCCTGTTAACGTTGCTGCATTTTGCGAGCAATGTGTCAATCACAGTAACAACTGTTGTAATTTGTGGCGCGCCGAACAAGGTCAACAACAGTGACTTCCGGACATTAATCGGAAATCCATCAATGTCAGTGCCAACAAATTCTTTGGTGTTTTCAAGCTGCTTTGGCGTTATCAGGATAAAACAATTTATTATTTGGTCAGTATGTTGAGTATGACTTTCTAATTACAACTGCTCTGTTTTTCTTATTAAACCCTAGTTATGGAACTAATCATTCAGAAAGCTTCTTGTACGGTTATCTTTTGAAATGAGGTTTAATTCGCTGAGGTTTACGGTAACAGTTAAAGTTGATTGTCCTGTTGTTATTAGGTACAAAACTTGACAGTTAAACTCCACGTACAAACTAGTTTGTTAGGAGCAGACCTTCATTGACTGATACCAAAAGTATTGTGACCACAAAAAACGCTTGGTCTGCTAAGTTATTTATTACTCGAATTCCCGTACAGATTATGCTAAGATATGGGACCACAAACACGTACACTCATTTGCACGGCTGACGTGCATTCACATACATTGGGTAGCAGTACGTTGTCATTCGCCCTGGTGGCACTTCTCCCATATTGTGTACACACTATTCCGATAGTCGCTTCTGGTCCGTCGTCTTCTTGGCGTTGAGGCTTGCTCTTTAGTTCCTGAATGTCGCTTGTGAGTAGTATACTACTCACAAACGAGATTGCCTGATATACAGCAGAAGCATGTCAATGTAGCATAGGTATCTACTGAGTGTTTTCTACCCAATTTAACATTAGAAATGGAACGTTACCAAACACACTCTTGAAGACTAACAAACCTATAGTTGCAAGCATTAGACACGGTTAATTTGAATTATTCTGTCTGTAACTAGTGAAAGTCTCCCTCAGTCATTTAGATGGCCATCATGTATGCTATCTAGTCTGCAGGTCAACGAGAAACGGTCAATCGATTTCTAAGACAAATGAAGTGCGAAACTAAAAATTCGCTTCTGCCGATACGTGTGCGTGTGCACCTATATGCATGGAACTCTAAATGAATGGAATTCCAGCAAACAATTCCTTTCTTACAACTCAACAACATCTACTCATCATTACAAACTACAGACTCCAGAAGTGTATTTATATAAGGATTGGTTTGCTAATTATATTCGACCGTGAAGCGAGCATTACTGTTCAACTGTAAGAAAACGGCTGCTGCAAAATCGAAAGCATGCGAACTTAAATAACGGATCATTGCATTTTGTCTTACCGTCGCTGAAACCGTTACGGAAGAGTTATGGTTTATTTCTGACGCATATTTCTAATAAAAACAGACGGCCTTTGTGATTGCTCATGATCATTCGCTCCAAAAAGATAAGTATAAACGCAGAGCACATTGTGTGTGATAGACAGCAGACCAACGAAATCCTGTCGAATTCATACAAAAAATAAGAAACAGAGGTGGTGAATGTAACTGGTCAGTGGTCGAAACTGGTCTCAATCTGCACCTAGACTTACATGGTCAACTCACCAATTACACATAAGGTGACATTCTGATCGTAGAAGTATTCTTCAAAGGCAACGCTGCCCACGCTCGATGAAGTTGAGGTATGTCTACGTCTCGGTGCATTCTCTCCTTGGTTCCATTAAAACGATGACCAACTTCGAACAATTTTAGCATATGGCATGCAAGAAAGAGTTGGTGTTAGGTAAAATATACATCAAATGTTGACAGAAAAGCCATGAGATCGTGGATGGCACGTCTGGTGCTGTACGTTAATCTCAGAGGTCTCGACAAATGTGGTTTGCTTGAAATGACTGCGAACACGGGAGATAAGTGCCTTCTGAGGATAACAAAATTTGATGTTTCTTTTCGGTCATACTGTAGGTGAGCGCGCTGAATTCTTCGACATATTTAAGTGACATTTAATTAGCATGGGGATTCTTCCCAGATGTCCACCGTACTTCTGACGTTTGAACTTGTTTTGCTTCCCGAAACAACTTATCCACAAATGTTCGACGCTTAGTACGTTTTATGTTTAAAACCTCCTACAATCCAGATGCAAACAACCCGCCAGGAGTGGGTGTGCACAGTCACTTTGGTTACTGAAAAAAATTAAAAATACACCGAAAAATAGACGTGCCGAAATTGGGTCGTGTAGACGTCAAGTAGTGTGAATGTGTTTTGGATGAGACGGTTTCTGTAAATGAGGGGATATATAATATGAAAGACTGAATAGCTTTTGTGCATAAACAGAAACTATCCTCCGGTGGCATAACTGCACAGCTGCATACGTATGAGTTACGACAGTCTTCAATTTGTGCCTGAAGTCAAACGTTAGATAGTACCCTTTAGAGTGGAAAAGTAGGTGTACGTTTATTCACTTGTTGCTCATGCTCATCTTATGAGTTTCATTTAATTCCTGGAGTGGCTGTTTAATAGTAAAGTTTTCTTCAGAATACGTTGTACTTCCAACAGCGTATTAGGGAAGAAAATAAGCACGTACACACACAATACAGTTTGAACCAAATCACGGTTTTTCCGCCATCAGATTAAAACCTGAGAACTGAAGGCTGTCTGGTATAAATAAAAAAGTGTGTTCAGGCTGTGACAGCACATTTGATCAACATAGGTCGTGGAACACGTATACAGAATTAATCTGACGCTGTCTGAGAAATAAAATACAAAAAACGACTGTATTAGACAGACGTTTAATCCGACTAAGAACTTTCTGTCCATATGTGTGTGCAGTTTACACTTGGTCAACTGGTTGCCAGACCTCGAATTCAAACAAAGTTTTGTACGCAGCAATCCGGTCGGAATTAACTTTCGTAAGGACAGGAAATGGCTGATACGCAGTCTAAGTACAAAGTGATTTGATAAACTTTACGTTGACCGAAATGTTCTAACCTGTGACTTTGTCTAGCACTATGTTTCAGTTCTTCGCGCACATGAGCGTAGGTCTGTTCAAGAGAGAGGACGACCCCAAGTTCACGCGTACCCGTCCCCGCGTTAATCAAAAAGCAGAGTTTGTTGAACAGCTCGTACATTTGAAGTAAAGATAAGTATAGACACTTTTGGCTACCGAGTCGAAAAATTCAGAACAAGAGTGGTCTGAATGGGACTGATCAGTCTCAGTTTAGGAGGAGACATCAGGGATAGCGTCTTTGATTATGCGGTACATCCACCACATGCGTGCAAAACCAGTCACCAGTGATCTAATTTGGATAGCCGTTATCAAATGCAAGAAAAGAAAATTGAATATAAAAACAACCATCGGAACGACCTTGGAAATTCAAACACTTTAAAGGGCACGTAAGTAAGATGAACAAACACGAGGTAGATAGACTGTAAACAAAACCAAACGACAAGCACTTTTATTAACCTATAAGAGTGCGTTGAGGAGACGGCCAAAAGTACTGCAATGCCAATCGTACCGCACTCACATGCCAATCGAACTGAGTTCTGACAGTTATCCGAGTCGGCCGTAACCAAGGGTTCATGCCATGTGTTGATCAGCGGAGAGTACCTACGTATGAGGTTTTGCCTACAACCTAATCCGCTAACTAGAAGCTAACCTGGCTGTTTCTTCCATCGCACATTTTTACTCAATCGGAAGATTTCTACAAGTGGCTGAAATCGATCATATGGCTCCTGTTGTTCGTTAAACATTAGTACATACCCAATTTTGCTTCACTTAAAAATCTATGAATGTCAACTTTCAAAAAAGCTATCTACTATAGTTTGTGATTGTGCAGGAGAGCCCGTTTCAGGGACACCCAAGCTTTAAACTTCACGTCGTTCAGCTAGTCTTAAGGTGGGCATAGAAGTTGTTACCAAGAGTAGACGACATCTTTCATAATGAAAACAACTTTCAGATTATTTTGTTGATTTAACTTAAGTTCTGAGAGTTGACCTTTAGGTGCTTACAGTTACATAGGTTAGTCATGTCTCTACAAGCTGTGCTCCCTTAAACGATGTAAATAAACGACACAGAAGACCGTTGCTGGGTGCTTACTTATATGTTCAAAAAGAAAGTTGTAAGGAAGTTTTTAATTACTGAAATTAAGTACGAAATCTTTAAACACTTTGTTGGTTTTACTTCACTTAACTAACCACCACCGGGTTAAACTGTATGCATACGTGAAGAGCGTTGCATGCCTGAAGCAATATATCGAAAAGTGACGTTTTTGCCTGTAACACAATCGAAACGACTGTCTGATCATTGACACCTAAAACTGTAAATATTGTCAAATGGACTATCAGTGGTCACGTCAAACTAATGACCCAAAATGAGAACGTGCATCTCCAAACTTTTGGAGCAATACTTGTAGACAGATGTGCTAAATTTTAGGCTATCCACACTACAGTCAACGTAATTGCGCAAACCCAACTTCCGAACACGCGCTGCAAGCGGTTATCGGTGTTACAGCAAAAAGTCGGTCGAATCACTCTAAGAGATAGACAGTAGTCTCACGTAGGAACTTGGGTAATTGTGATATTCGGCATAGATTTTGTTGAACTGTTTGACTTCTTTTTAACACTGAGAATTAACAATAAGCGGTTTTTTCCGAACTAAAAACGATAGAGTGTGTTTCAATAACCAAACTAACGACTGTGTGTGCTAGAATACGGAAGCACATTCAGATCTACATCGAGGACTTAATATGCGTAATGTAACACTGTTTGATAACTCACTTGTGTTTCCTTGTTGGCCATAGGAGCGCTGGAGATTGGTCTTGTGAGCTATCCAACAGAAGCCGTCCGTGTATTAACACGTCATCACACATCCGACATCTCGAGATAACAAAGAGGTCGGCTGGTCAGGCGATATATGTCCGGCCTAAGTGTGTTAAGCTGTATACCTTGACATTCTGTTTGTCACGGTTTTAGCCAGCAGGTTTTACCAAAAGTTCTGCCTATTGTCTTTTATTTGTGTTTAACTTCTGCTGTGTTTCAGTCAGTGAGAACATACAAAAAAGTGGTACTACCTTGTTAACTTAATCTCCGGACTTCAAGGGTCATATGTTGTGAATGTTCCAGCATCAGCTTATTATATCAATTGACCTATTCTCATATTTCCCGTGAGACTTACTTGAGCCGTTTACCAACCGCCAACAAAATATCTGTCCTGGCCTTTTCGGTAAATTCACGGTTCCCTCTAAGATATGCTTTGGTCAACAGCACAGAGTGCTGTAGCACGCTAGCCGGGAGACTTTCGTCATAAGCATCGGAAGAAAGAAAATAATTTGAGTACATTCGTTGTAATTCATATCCTTCCGTTCCACGGTTTACGTTATACCCTCCTTGTTAACTATGCTTTTAGTGTGAACCGTCAATACAGTGGCCGGCCTTATAAAGATGCTTACTGCAGCAACAGTGATACGAAGTGAACCCAAACAAGGGATGAACGAAACAACACCTTAAAATATTCAAAAATGAAACAGTCGATTCAGTCGGTTATGAAAAATGGAAATTGAATTAAGAAAAGGCCATTAAGTACACTAAAGTTTGTCCAAAATAGCACTCGTATAACACCGGGTCTTTATTAAAATCTAGATCACGTGTTTTCAGTTTTCATGCTATCGTATGTAAATACTCAGTTACATTCGTTTGTGAGTAGTACTCAGATTACCCGATTAGCACGATAGGAGACAATAACTGTCCCGTTAATTTTCCCGTTATATAAATCCCATTATATACATCTACTACTCACCAGTAATCAGAAGATTGTTCAACAAGCCAAAGATTTTTGTGTATTCAACTCGGAGAAAAATCCTGGTCGTTAAATCACTGATCGGGGTTAACCGGACAGTTACTGTCTGCTGTCGTGGCAATCAAGCGTTACTTAGAAACGAGTGTGCTCGAAGGTTTACAAATGACGATTCGTTCGTGACTAATGTGAGGTTAGTGACGTAGCGGTGAACACGGTTGCTCAATTGACGCGTGGCCGGAGTTCTATCCCTGACCGTAACAAGTATTTGCACTACTGATGAGCTATGGCAAGAAAGAAATTCGAGTTTAGTGCTTCTTTTCAAAAGGGGATGACTGGAAATTCTGTTGGAATGTGACAGCTGCAGTCAGTGGTAAGTGATTTCCTAGTTATATGAAATAGACCGAGTCGACTGAAAAATGGCAAGCCAGTGAGACGAGTTTCAGCGCACAATCACTAGTCCGGCCGCGTGAAGTAGATAGATCAAACTGTTGCGCTCAAAAGAACAGAAATGACACGCGTATCCCCAGAATGACTAACGAACATGCACGCTGCTCTATGGCATGCATTGCGGGGGACGTAACAAATTCATTTAACATGTGTTCCCTAATACAATTATCAATCGAGCTTGTGGATGTGTGCACAAATTTGTATATTGTCATGACAGTCGTGTGAACGGTCCAACCCGACCTTACGGACAAAAGTCTGTTTGTTGGGCAGCATTTCCAAACGTCTACTAAGTAGAACAAGGTAATCCGTTGTCACCGGTTAATTAGCGTCTAATTTACTCATGGAGCTAAATGATTGTTGTCAATTGCCCATCAAATAATTGGTTGTTGTTGTAATGTCTCCAGTTCGAATGCATGCTGTCAGGTTACCACGGTAAATAGCAGAGTAACAACGAATCAAATGCGTCACAACTGAATACAACCTTTAAAATCATCGCATCGTACTACTAATTCTGTCTGAGGTTATCAAACGCGCACTTACAAGACAACAAACGAATAAAAGGAACTACTTGATCACGGGTGCCAAAATCAAAAATTTCGAACAAACGTTCAGGACATTATACAGTGGTCACAGTTCTGCACACGTGTTACATCACCTAAATCTGGCCAATGAAATGACCATCTGCTTGCCAAGGATGGATCGACCGTATGCATAGGAGTCGCAAGCTAGGCACAAGTTTCTTCTGACAATTCGAAAGCGAATAATATGACTGAATGACGATCGATTCGGTTTTGACTAAAACACGCTTTCGGGCTAGTTCTGATTGACCGAGGTGTAGACAGTGTGAAAAGCACTCTCAGTACCAATTTGGCTAAAGTCTATCACAATTTGGGGTTATCGCAATAGTGGTTGTCTCGTTAATTCTACTGCCAAGCTAAGCCGGGCGATCCTTCCTCAACCGTTTAGATAAACAACTCGTCGTACAATCTGTGCATTACTATACTGTTCCGCAGAAAATAAACAAGTATCCAACCACTGATTGCTCATTGACATGTATTTTGCCTTTCAAATTCAAGCCAAACATTGTTGTACTAAAGATCCCGCTTAGTGAAATGGCTGCTGAAAACACTTTTCCAACCGAATGGTAAGAATGACGATTGACTGTTCAAACTGTTAACTCAGAAGGAAAGGTTCGGAGACAGTGGTCACTTCTCAGTAATGAGACTGTACTGATGGCTGGCCAGAAAAACCGCACTGTGCCTTGTTATGAAATGATCCGGGTGTCCTTTTCCCCGAAACACACTAACGATAGAACGCGGCTCCGAGAGACTTTACTGAACAGATATTTCTGACCGTGTTCATTAGGCCATGAATCGGATACTG
Source organism: Paragonimus kellicotti (assembly GCA_014220965.1). NCBI lineage: Eukaryota > Metazoa > Platyhelminthes > Trematoda > Plagiorchiida > Troglotrematidae > Paragonimus > Paragonimus kellicotti. Next base: position 401,484 of record LOND01000015.1, read on the forward strand.
CTTTTTTTACGAAGTAGTAAACACTGATAGTGTGTATACTGACCAACCCAAGTTGGTACTTAATACACATGGCTCTCAATCGATTCAGTTCCAGGTTGAATTGAACCAGTCCACATTTTAGTCACATGAAAGATATGGACGAGCCTTGGTGAGCTTCCATGCTCTGCATGTAGTATTAATGTTTCTAGATATTTGGACAAAACTGCTGTGGACA
>LOND01000016.1:0-29108 GCA_014220965.1 Paragonimus kellicotti
TCCATTATTTCGTCTATGACAAAATTGAACGAAAATGGTGAAAGAGAACAGCCTTGACGTAAGCCGCTCCTGGTGCTAAAACTGTCAAACGGTTCGCCGTAAACCGTAACAAAATTCCATTAGCCGTATGCCCTATAATTCGTCTTCAGTTGAGTATGCAATGTTTGCAGTGTGTGCATGACTGTTTGAATGTTAGTAGAGTTTGAATCAGATTTCAAGCGGTCAGGTCGTAGAAGTCTCACTTAAGTAATAAAGTGGGTACAGTTCGATGAATTAAAACACGGGCTCAGACAATCAGCACATGTGCAATGAAAATCTGTAGAATAGATTTTAATCACCTTACTAACGATACTACAGTCGAGCTAAAAGATAACTGGTCAAGATGGAAACGAAGCAGGCAAATAATATATAACATCCCTGATCAGTTGGTCGATGATAGAGAGATTAATGTCAGAATTTGTGGGGTTTCCAGGTTTCCCAGTCGCCAAATTCGGCGCTTTATTTTCTTTAACTTGTCTCTGAGAATACCGAAACAATAGATTTAACAGCTGCTCGACTGCATAAAAGATGTAAGGCTCTGCTCCGAATGTCTGGCAGATCTACCTTTTTCTTGATTGAGTCAGCTCAGCATCGGCCTATTCGCCAATTACTTTTTATGAGGTTAAATGTGTATTTACGCCCTGACATATCACTTTGTAGTAAGTGTATTCGTCACGATTAATGAGGAAGTCAGAAACAACAGCAAAATAACTTATGTACTGGTGCGGAACACAGATTCTGACCTCATGAACGCCATTTAATCCAACCCCACTTCATTTCTGACATCGTGACCAGTCACAGATGAGCGTCACTTTTTGGTCCCTCATCGAGAAGCTGGTAACATCTTACCCAACGGAGCGTTGAATTTCGTTTTTTTCAGCCCTTAAACTCACGTCATTCACTGGCTGCCTTGTCCACCACTATCAACCTGGCCCGGTTCACATGGTAAGTATACGGCGTGGCAAGCGACGGATTGGCGTTATCCAAACGTGTTCGACCTTTATGTGTCGGTGTGATCAAATTTCTTATCATACTAGACCGGCCTTTTTCGAAAGCGTGCCAACAACCATCGTTGTGGTGATTGTGTGGCTTCCACCACACATGCAATGCTGCTAACTGCTACAACGCGAGCGTCCTCTAATCCAACTTCAGGTATACCCCCCAACACGTGACTTCTGGGTTTTTTGTGTGTAGAATGTTGACTGTGTATTTTCTTTCCTCTCAATGCCCGGTTAAAAGCCATAATTTTTTTTGAAGGACTCTTAAAACTGCATTTACTGAGTGATGTAACAGTTTATGTTTCGTTCGTTAGTATTTGTCATATCCCTTCGTAATGTACTTTTAAGGCCCCATGGAATGTTGAACACGCTAACATGAACTCATTTTGTACTGGTAGTTTTTCAGCTACAGTTAACTGCCCGTGGTTTATCAAATCGATGAAGTTGTTTTCAGTTAGATAATAGCTGAAGGCGTGTATTTTGCGCACCCCGTAGCTAATCATTGCTAGTACGCACTTAATTATCACTTTTGAACATTTTATCTCCTCGTCACTGTTTGACCAATGATCCACGCGATTCGCCTCTCTACTGTGATGTCAAGTGAGTTCGGTTGTTTGGTTATATTCCTTCGGAAGACAGTACCGCAACCCAAGACTGCCTCACAGGCAGTGCACTAACTTCTGTTTGACTGTGCGTGTTAGACCTATTTCATACGGCTTCATATCAAAGAACCGAAGTTGCAGTCATCCGCAGAAGCACATAACGCAAGTCAGTCTAACAGAAAAGGTTAGGAATAATGTTGCATGAAATGGATTACTGTAGTTGAATTTTCGGAATTAATGTTGTAGATGCTGGATTATATATCGATGATAATAGAAATCAGTGACATTCTCTTATTCATCTGTTACCATTTTCTGTCGAACGCTTTATCGAAGTAGTCTGTGGGTATTCCTCTCATCGCTTTTACTCTTCATCCATTCTCTACTGTTTCTCTTCTCTACTGTGATGTATAGCGAATGAACTGAACATATTGAGGCGTTGTGCACGGCTAATAACGTGGGCTGAACGTTGTTGTGAACGTGGATATTATTCATCTTTGCACGTCGATGCATTGTGCAAGAGTTGTGTCGCTGGTTTACGACTTTGTCGAACCAGCTCACAGTAACCTGTACTCCTTGCCACATCACAGACTTGCGTAGGTTCAGATGGTTTAATTGGATTCTACTCAGCAAGTTTTGTAACAGCAAATTTCTATTGTTTCCAACGCTGAGAGTTGAATTTTCACCGTTATTCAAGGATCGGTGTAACATTGCATATTTCAGATTTCACTATAATACTGTGTTCGTACACGGGCTGGGATAGTGTTGGAGCGCTCATGCATAGATAGAAAATCATAGCTGAGGCTTTTGGCCCCAGAGCCTATATCGTAAGGTTGCATGCTGGTGCAAAGTACAAAAGTTATTTCAAACCATATCCTGAAAGACCAAGAAGTTGTTGACTTTCGGAATTTTATCCATTGGTTTCCCTGGCATCAGTGTGTCCGTTTTATTATCGCAACATTATCTGTTCACTTGTTCATCTCTGCAGCGGCATCACATGTTCGACGTGTATTCAATACTTTCCTTTTTATTTCAGCTTTGGTTAACTTATTCGTCTAGCGTTTGAAACGGCACATAGTGTACGGACCTTTGGTGTTGTTCCTCGCATCCGGTTTTAGACCACTCCATTATGACGAAAGATTTATTGGAAGATTTACGCCAGGTAACATGATACGCCAGTGTTTCTCAGCTTTACATCTTGTTAGAATGACACTTCAGCACAAGAGAATTTTAACCCGCTTCCGTTCGTGGAACCGGAGACTGATAACCTTATGGGTGAATTTCTGGTGGAAGTGAGTCTTCGCCTGTTCACTTTGCTATTGAACGTATCATTTCAAGGTCGAATGGATTCGTGGTATGATGGAAAAAATCCAGGGCTACATTTCCCAACTTCGAACTAAACACAGTGAAATTTTATCCGCTCCTCAACAGAACGAAAGCAAGTTTTTTTTTGTTATTAAAAATACTGTTATCTGTACGTTGGATGGTTAATTCAAGTCATTTTTTCACTTGACCCTGTTTCCTTGGTTATTCCTGTGACAATCGTGACTATTGCGCATATTGGAAACTTTGATCATTCGTTGTTTTCAGTAACACGCCTCAGACGGATTCAGGGAGTTCCTAGCGAAGGGGTTAGAAGGCGGTTTTTTTGGTAGTCCGGGTCGATCAACTTCAATTACTGAAACTTCAGCAGTGCGCTTAACTTTAGTTTGTTTTGGCCATACTCTCCGTTTGTCAACTAATCATCTGGCACGCCATGTTAAATGAGACTTAACTCGTTTACTAGCAAGTGAAGGGTTAGTTCTTTTTTCCCTCCTGACTGTTTCCTTTGTGATTTGCCTGGTCTTTGGCTGGAATGGTGGTTAGTCATGGTCAGTAATCCAACTGTTGCTGTTTGACTGACTGGCTTGTGCTGAATGCGAGGGAGTGAAACCCACTATGAGGTTTTCTCACAAATATCTGGCTTAAGTGCATTGACAACTCAGTTGTCTACTTAAATAGGTTAACGTTGATTTTTATAGTTAGAGTGTAGACGTTTTGTGCACTAAGTTTCACTCCGCCATTCCCTTGTGTTTCTACACTAGAGCTATTTCGATAATACCCCTACGGCAGTGCATGATAATTATTGTCAATCTCTGAATTATTGATTTCGTTTATATTGGCTTTAGTCAGTATTGATCGATTTTGTATCCGATAGCGCTGGGCAAACTCTTTTACTAGTTATGTCCTTTTCCACTTACTAATTCTTGGCTTTCGGACTTGATCTGGTTGTAATTGTTGTCAGATGAAGGTCTGTGGTAGTCGTAGTTGTCACCGTTATCGTGCAATAGGCAATAGATCGGTTGCGTGGCTGTACCAAACATGTCGGTTCTTCTGTTACACTTGGGAGTTGGTTCGGGCTTTATAAGTCAGGCCAATTTGTTGCATTATACTGATCTGTGGCTGGAGTTCAACTCTCGATTGGAGCACAGGTGTACGTTACTGATGAACTCGTATCACAAGGAAATTCGAGTTCGGTGTTCTGTTCTCCTTAGAGGTCTCTTGAGAATGTCTGTCTAAATATAAAGGGTACGGTCGATCTTGATTGGTATGCAACTCGTAACAGTCAGAGTCTGTGATTTGCTGTCCTTAAAATAACTGCTTCTGAAAAGTTGCACGCGTTGAAATGGTTCAGCGTCTTGAATGTTGACAGCTATATCGATCTCTCCTAGTCAATTCTGAGGTTCGATTGTTGCCCGCAAACCCGATTGTCCCTCAAAGCTACTAAGGGTCTTAAGAATATGGCAAGCGGCATGACTATATCTTCGGAATAGTCTTTATGTGTACCGTATTTAGCCCTTGTTATATCTGCTTGGGTTGAAAAAACTCACCGGCAGCGACATCGGTCACATCGGCTTTCTAGCTCAATCCACGATCATCACAATTGGATGTTGAGCTTCGGACCATCCAAAAACTGTATCCTGCCCACGTATGACCCAATATATAATGTGGTATCAAACGTTTTGCGATGTAAAAACTAAATGCATGTCGGAAAGTATTATTCCCAAGTTTTTTATGATACACAGCGCTTAGGTTTACCTGTAACTACGAGCTTTTATTCTGACTATTTTCTTTCGTTCCGTCTCAAGAACAGCCAGATTGGTTTTACCTAGATGTTTGCTGCCAATTAATTTTCGTTTCATGCATTCTCAGAAACCAAGCAAGAAATTGAAGAACTTACAAATGCAATCAAAACAGCTGCTGGCCAAGTGCGTATCAAACTTAAAGGTGAGAATATTTATATATGTGATGACTGGTGGTTGCTTATGTAGTGAAACCTCAGCGTCAGCATTTGATACTTCCCCTTTCGAATGTACTTCAGCTTATATCTCTATTACCTGTGAGTGGTGCTGTAATAATGATGGAATCCCAGATTGATCTCCGGAAGTTCCCTTCGGTTGCGCATCATTTTTGTGTGATTGTTTTTGAATCCCACCGCCCCCTTCCGATGATTGCGTACCGCCTTTTCCCTACTTGATTCTTGCGACTGTAGCCTTTCTAGTTTCCTGGATTAGTTTCACAGTTACACCTGAGCTCACTGCTGACTATTTTTGCGTGCAGTCAACTGGACTACTCATGGTGGTATCTGTCAGTTCTGTCAAGTTCTCCGTAGCGAGTGTATAGCCCGATTATTCATCTGTCTTGACATTATTGATATTCGTACAACCGAATGTTTGTGTCTTCGATTGTCGTAATGAAATTCAATATGCTTTCTTCTACCGTACACCCAGAAAGGTGATCTTGATCACACACGCCCTAGTTTGTGTAATAATTCCTCTCCTTTCTCCAACTACACTTTCGCTCTAACCTATGAGTTAGAACAACGCACACAGTTTGAGGTGTAATGATCGGAACGGAAACTGTGTGCACACCGATAGATATGAATCTAGGTCACTTTAGTAGCACAGACACATTGGTAGACAGTCAATCGTACCGCTTAATTCGGCTAGATAATGCTCAGTGCCAACATGACGAAATGGTTTGTGTGGCCAAACCCGAGCAATGCTAATCACGTGTGTTGTGGCGAACAACTTGGTTGCTGTTGGTTTGCTATTCTGTATCACCCGCTTGTGTAGCGTTTATTCTGCCACTCGCTGAGTCCTCTGTGTTTCACACGGAGTTACACGTGTGTGACTGTTCGAACAAAGTAGTGATCCTTGTCAGTGGAGTTTATTTGCCGAGATGACACTTGTGGTTCAAATGATATACACAACGTTTAGCAGCCCTATCGTACTATGAATAGTACTGTGGCCACGACAATAATGACGGCGTGACCATGACCATACCATTTTTACTGTTTTATTTTTACTGTGTGATCGGACGACTGGCACATAACTTCGGGATTGGAAGTTTTTGTTAATCCCATTGCGCGGTTTCTCATCACTTGGGATGTCAAACGTCACACACATAATCGCCGTCAATTGGTCAGTGAGTACTGCTGCATTCAATCGCCATATATATTATCCGATGCCATCTTCGACAAGTGAACGTTTTAGTAATGGTTGGTTAGTGTTTATGTCGCAGATAATGGCGATGGCCATTCCTTATTGCGAGGGGGTTATGTCAGCTTTTTTTGCTGTAACTTCATGGAAAATGTTTACTGAAGGTGAAATCCGCCCTGTGTTTGGATGGGGCTGTGATTCAACCTCTTTGGGCAAATATAATGAGAAAACTCACCAATCCAACCGAGCCTCCTTCGTTTGATTCACTGTAGTTGCCAATTAAGGCGCTCTAGGGGATCTCGTAACGGTAACAGCACGAATAGCCACACTACGATCGTTCGAAATCCCTTAGTTTCACTTGCGTCGAAATCGTGACTTAAGTGTATTAATGTTTGCTTCCGTGTAGATCTCTGGCGTGATCGATTTTATTACAACTCATTACTCGTTTTGTTCATTTCCCTTGGACAATATCGTTCCATGTAACCTTTAAGCAATTCATATCACGATGAATAACCGAAAACGAGATAGTTCTCTACAGTATATTTTGAATTAACGTTGCGTCAGCCATAGTCACCGGAGGAAGGTCAAATAAATCCGCATTGCTGAGACTTATGCACAAGCCTTATTCAGTAGGGCGATGTCGTTCTTGTGTCCGTGTTTTCGCTGTCTCCTTTTCTATTGTTTCAGTCCGGTTCCAAACGCGTCACGTGTGTCCGTGTATTTATGGTGTCGGATCACATTCCAATTGGCTGAGCGCGTAGATGTGATCTTGTTTATGTGCGTTTGAATGTGCAAAGGGATTGTACCAGTGACCACGTTCGCGCGTGGGCGTGGGCAGTGAGTATCATTCCTGCCAAATTGCAGGAACTAGGTGACACTTGGTGTGACGTGTGAGAAAATGAGACAACGGCTGCTAGCCTCCCGTCAGCTTTGACCATAAGTGGATTAAGGATATGCGCTTGTCGGCCATCTCTCATATTATACAAGCGTGCTCCCTCCAGTAAGCATGCTGAAGTGAGGCGATCGATCGACACGTTGTTGTATGATGTGTGAACGCCCGACGCTTGTTCGGTCGATCTGCTGTGTTAAACTCCACGAACCCCTACAGCTGGCGTACTAATATATATGAAGGAGCAATCAATTTGACAGAATGATTGGTCGGTTTGTTCTGTGACTCCATAGTCTGTAGAGTCAAGAAACCTTGGGTTCACTGAACACGTTAACAAATTACAAGACGAACGCATTGACATTGATAGGTTGTACTGGAGAACACTGATTGTCGGCACGGAATCCACGAACCGAAAGTGGTAATGAGTCAAACTAGGCAGTTGGCTGCAGTTTGGCGGTCATTACGGCTTTGAATATTCGTTGAAATCTCTACTCCATTTCGTTAGTTTATGACTGTACATTTTAGCACGAATTCGTCTTGTTCCGAGGAAATTTGTGAGTTGCTCGAACTGTGAGTCGCGATCTGTAATCATGGTGGATGGTATTCCGAAACATGAGGTCCATCCGACCATGAATGTGGGCACCAGAGTTAGAGTGATGTTGTCAAGGAAAAAAGCTCCCGTCCACTGGATGAGGAGATATTGTTAGTCGTTCGATGATTACAACGGTTCAGAAACGTTGATGTTTAGATGTATCAGAAGACGCAACTTATTCGGTCGGAGTGATTGTTTGCGGATGGCCCATTTGTTGTTGAAAAGCCAGATAGCAGAGCGTTCAATATCTGTGTTCACATCGAACTAGACGAGGCGTTCAAAAGAAAGTTTTGTGGATGCCTTGACTCCTGAATGTGGTATGTTATGAAATATATTGAAAACAGTTTCCCGCGGTTCTTGTGCAACATTAAGTCTTGACGTTGTAAAAATCGCATTGGAGTAGTACTTCGCGATGCGTTATTTCCTGCGTGTCCATTAAAACGTATTTTTCCATATCAAGATCAGTGGCGTGGTTTCTAGCCATATGTGCAAATTCGACGGAGCTGCCGAATGAGGTGCCTACCAGTTGACCTCTCAGTAGAGTGTCGGCTACCGCGTCTGATTCCTCTTTGACGTATCGGATATGCGAAATGTGTCTGGAGATCTAGTCCAAATGTCTTACTTCTCGTGATGAATAACGATCACGGTTGATCTGTAGGACAATTTAATGGTTTGTGGTCAGTGGAAGGGAAAGATTTACATCCTTTAACAAACTGGCGAAATTGCTTGATGGTCAATCCAACTGACAGAAATTCGCGGTTGAAAGTGTCCTGGCAAGTGTGTGCCTTTTGCAGTAATTTGGAGGCAAATGGTACAGAGTATCAGTTTTTATTAACCAATTTTTCAATCACAATTTCGACAACCAAACTTGACGCATCGGTGGTGTTACTGACAAGATCAGATGCACCAAATCAGTGAATTGATGTTGCTCGTGCAAGCATTTGCTTTATTGAGTTAGATGAATCGTTAGGTTTCACAAACAATCTCAAGTGTTTATTCCGGCTGAAACTCAACAATACATTGAGAGGTTTCAATGTGTTAGCAAGGTATTGTAGGAAGAGGCGGTATTAGTTAACCATACCAATAAAACGACCGAGTTGCTTTATCGAGGTGGGCTGAGAAATTTCTCTGATAGCAGTTGCACTGTCAGCAAACAGGTTTACTCCAACTTCGTTGATCTAGCATCCGAGGGTATCCAGTTGTAGCGAAAAGGCTTTCAATAAAGCACTCTCTTTATTGTCTAACTCACTGGTTGCCATGCCACACGCGCGCTCGCGTTTATGAATGGAATTCCGATCCACAACACACCCGGTTTCCGCTCACACGTCGTGTGCACTTCTGCCCGGTTTGTATGTGTGACCGACGCCTTCTGTCGGGGGTTTTCCGCCTGCCATTCCTCGTCCGTTGGTCCGATCTCGTTGGGCGATGGCTCATCCGGTCGCTCGTGTTGTCCGCGATCCGCTTGTTGTGGGCTTTTGGACGTACCTCACCGCCTTGTTGAGGTATCCCGCCGAGATTTGGAGTACTCGCACCTCCAACTTAGTAATCTCCCACACAGTGTTGGGATACTGAGTCAACATGTAGAAGGACTGACAACAATATCAAAATCTTTCAAGCGTTGGAAAACTTGGAGCAGGTGTATACTGTTTTCCTTGAGGTCAGAGCCGTCGATTAGAATATTATCAGTTTACGAATGAGCAAAGTAACGCTTCGTAAGTTAAACCTGTGAATGCTTTTTAAACGTTTTTTTTCAACTCAGTAGGTATTCGGAATAATTAAAACAATTGAAGTGGTGGGATTGCTGCAGTTTTATACTGTCTTGTTCCGAAACAGTTATTCGCTTGGAAGTTCTTTTTAAATATACTTCTTAGAAGATAGTTTTGCTATACAGGTTTAATGGTATATAAATGTACGGTTCTCAACTCTGTAACCTCCGCTTGGACGCTAATCGTTAGTGCCCTTTACTTGGCCGTATGAAGTAACGAAGATCATAAACGTTTCAAGGGTTGAATAATCCCAGACTGGAGCAAATGATCCAGTTCCTGTCGGGCGATAGTGGGCTTATTAGGGTCAAGTATCTCGGTCTAGCAGCTACTGGTGGATCAAAATGGAATACGGTCAAACGTTTATATCTGACGGACAACTGTTGGCAATCAGGTTTACTGAGTTCAGGAAACCGGACAAGTATTAGGGCATATTCCGGCTGAGCGTCAGAGGGAGTAAGTGACAGATGAAAGGAGACACTTTTTGTCACTTGGCTTGCGACAGTCAAGTTGGTAGTTGTGTTAGGCGAACTGCGGTTCTTCGTGTCTTCGAAGGGACCACAGTTATTAAGATAATCTGCCTCAGGAATTTAAAATTGTGTCAGCCATAAGAAAGATCTATATCCAGTTGTGTCTTATACTAAAGGACAGAGCTACCGAATGTTGACCGCAACTCGGACCTAAAGAATCGTAGGCAGCTACAAAAAGATGAGATTCGATTCTGTGATATTGGCGGGAAAAACATTAGTTTTATCTCCCATATCGACAAATAATTTGCGTCCATTTTCATCATTAATTGTAAAAATTAGTCGACTGAAGTCTAAAAACCATATGAGTTGGTCGCAAAACTCAACTAGTGATGTTATTACCCGAATGGTTACGTATTGAAGAGGATTCTCAGGGAATGTCGTAACGCTTCACACTAACGTCAAATTTCTCACGTTAGATACATGTTCCATCAGGTGTAAGAGTTTTAAGTGGGGATCTGTTGAACGGTCGACCATGTGAACGACAAGGAGCAGTGGGCTTTGTTTGACTGGGAAAAGTTCATGATCATCTGTATCAATTGAAGCGGAATGAAGCTGGATGTGCCGTTGTTGTTGACGAAGCAAGGACAGGAACGGCAATGCCTCAGCGGGAAGAGACGTTTTGCGCACGACTCCCGCTTCGATGGTTGGATAACGCTGATGAAGCTAAGCTGTTCAAGATCTGATGAGGGATAAGCAAAAGCCCTGTTTGAACATGGTTTAGCAAACGTTGAACATATGGTTGCTTCTTCTTTAACGAACTTCGCATTTGATACAGGAATTGATGTGGGTGATGATCACCAAGTTGTGGATCATTAATTAATTGTTGTATAGGTTTGTGTCCCGACAGAGATACTCGACTTTGAAGTTCTCGTTTCAGAACGATATCTAGATAAACCGTGTCGGGGATTGGCAGTCGTACTCCAAATTTCATCCACAGTTGCTGGTTTAAGTTTGACAATCACATGCTCAAACACTATGACCTCTTTAGCGATGTCATTTAGCGATGTCATTTCTATTTGCAAAACTCATGAAGTTGATTTTCATTGTCAGACACTGAAAGGTTTGATTGATAATGGTGGCACGCATCGGTCCTCAACGTTGCTGTCATCAGAGACTTTCTTAACGTGTTTATCGATGGGCGAGTAACTGTTAACAACATCGAAGCTGTGTCAAGTGATTAGGTCCGAATTTGGGCTTGCGACAGGTTGATTAAGCCGGTCGGACCATCGGTGTGCTCTTGTCTTTTGTCTGCCACTTTGTTTCTAACCCTCAATATCATCTAGGCATTCCGCTCTAGCTACCATCCTCGCGATTTTGCTCCCGGATTGTTTCAGCCTTACAGCGCTAACACCGTTGGATGTTACTTTCCTATCAGTTTATCCGAAGCGAAAAATAAATTGAGTTTGGGAAAGCAAAAAGGTAGGCCGCGTTCGCCTGGCAGAGTGGAAACTAAAGTCCACTCACTTGACTATGAGATTATTGGTCACCGTGATTATCGCTGTTTGCCGGGGATGTCTGTGAATCAAGGGCACTTAATGAATAGTAACAGTAAGCACGTCGTGTAAACTAGTTCATCTAACTTTACGTTCATTTGCGAACCGATTGCTTGTTTACATGATGCGGACATTTTTATTATCATCATAGCGATATGTCAGCGGTTCACACTGATGCTTAACTGGCCACACAATCACGAAGAAGAAGAACAAGCAAACCCCATATAGGAAGAAAGAAAACAAAAAGAAAAGGATGAGGCGGTACCTAACCACTAAAGAACTACGTCTATATTCAAACATTCAACATCAAGGTGCCTACACCTTGCAAACAAACAACCGAGCTGTAAGTGAAAGTAAGGCGTCATCAGCAAGACAGCTTCCTTACGGCTTTCACTGCCCCGCATCATTAAGTGCACTCACTTCACAGACAACTCATTTGTCTACGCCAGGTCATCATCTGTCCACCTCGCACCTTGCGCCAGTCGGCCGCAGCGTCGGCAAACAGTGCTCGGTGTGGCAAACGACTAGCTGGCATCCTTAGTACATGACCTAACCATCTAAGTCTGTGCAAGTCTAATGACTTAACAAAAGAACTCATTTGACAGTCGGTGCCAAACACCCGCTTCCTAATCTCCTCGTTGCTCACTCGCTGATGCCACCCGATACGAGCGATCGAACGCAGACATCGGTGGTCAAATACCTGAAGACGGTTCACGTCTTCTACCCTGAGCGGCCACGTTTCGCTGCCGTAAAGTAATACAATCCTCACTGTTGCCTTATATACGCGACCCCTTAAGCTTCAGAGAAATATCTCTCTGTCGCCAGACGTGTATGGGTTTATCGGACATTGTCGTAACCTCAGAGATACGCGCTTTCTATTTCGTTCCTGCACCGCCACCGCTGCTAATGCAGCTTCCCAGGTACACAAACCGGTCAACAACCTCCATGACTTCATTATCTAACATTAAATCTACGTAATCACAGCAATCTTGCAGAAGCACTTTGCATTTTGAGGCTGCAAAGCGCATTCCGAAGTACTTAGCAGAACGCGAAATAGCGTCAAGCGTTGTTTGTGCAGCAACACCTTGTTGTCAGCATAATCCAGATCAGTCAACCTTCTATCAAGTAGGAGGTTTACGCCGGCATCTTGTGACTGCCGCAGACAGTCCTCCATTATTTCGTCTATGATAAAATTAGACGAAAATGGTGAAAGAGAACGGCGTTGACGTAAGCCGGTTATCGTGTTGAAACTGTCCAATAGTTCATCGTCAATCCTAATCTGAACTGATGGTATGAGAATAAAGCGCCGACAGTGTGTTCACATACTTAGTCGGTACACTTCTGCGTTTAAGCGCTTATAAAAGTATAGGTAGATTCACGGAATCGAGCACATCTTTATAGTAGAGGAATAGGTCGATTTTTGGCCAACGGTACTTACGATGTTGCTCCAGAAGTTGGCGGAGAGTAAAAACTTGACCAACGCATCCTCACCCGGGGCGTAATGTTGACTGTTCTTCCCTAATGTTTGTCACCCGAGCTGCAGTGAGTCGACGAAGTATAATGGATGCCAGAACCCTAGTAATGACTGGGGTCAAACTAATTCCCCTATGGTTTTCGCAAGATCGGCGGACTTCTTTCTTGAGTGTGAACCCTATTGTACAGTGACCCCAGCATGGAAGGACTGTCTTCTTCTTCTGCACAAGTTCAAGCAACTGAGTCAATGGCCTGTATTGATATCTCTCCACCATCTTTGATGAGTGCCGGAACGAGATCATCTGGACAAGCAGTTCTATTACGTTTGAGAGCGGAAATACAATTGCGGACCTCACATCTATGGGGTGGCTCTAAATCTGCCGGCTTGTACTATATTGTGAGTTTATGACAGTAACACAGTAAAAGCAGCTGGCCAACTAAATTGACCCTCAAAGTGTTCCGCCCAACGCTCTAACCTTCTGGACTTATTATAGATGAGTGTGCCATCTGTCTCGCTGATAGCTTCACTGACAGACGGTCGCCTGGGACCAGTAGCACGGATAAGCCTAAAGAGTTTGCCGGTGTTCCCTGAAGCAAAAGCGGTTTCCATTTCCTTAACTTTTCCATTAACCAAGCCTCACGATCAGCCTTTAGACTACGTTTCAGTTTCCTACGGATATCTCTCCTAGACTTGTTATGTGAACTGTCCAGAAGGAATGTTCCGTCTGGCTTCTAACAACTTCCAGGGATTTCTCTGAAATCCAATGTTTGCTTTAACCCATGTACCCCTGTGCCGCATGCTACAGTACCTGCTTCACGAATGGCCTGTGAGATTTGAGTCCAGCAGCTATTAGGATCTTCGGAGTGAGAACCACTGAGGCAGCTTTCTAAGCTGGTTTGGTAATTATGCTTTACCGATGGTAAAGCCAGTTTCTCAACAGCTAATCGTTGCTGTCGGTGGGTCGTTGCCCAGCAAAAGTAAGAACAAAACGACAACGTACCAACGCATGATCTGAATCCAAGTATGTGCTCCAATAAGAACGACAGTCTTGAATGGAACCCCGCCACCTATAACTAACAGCTATGTGGTCTATCTGAGACCAGGCCTGATTCGGAGAAGGTGGGCGCCAAGTATAGCATTGACGTGCACGATGCCTAAAACTAGTGCTGGCTAAAAATAGCTTATGCTCAGCGCACAGCTGCAACAGTCGCCTAACATTATTTGACAAATTTGATGTTTTCCAATACCTTCCACGTAAACGAGACTCGGCCTCCCCAAGGCGGCCGACCTGGGCGTTCATATCTCCGGCCAGAATGACTATATCAGAGCCACGTGTCGACCGAAGGAGAGTGGCCAGATCCGAGTAAAATGCGTCCTTGACGCCGACGTCACTACAGTCAGTAGGAGCATAAGCAGACACAATGAATAAATTTCTGAAAGTTTTGCGTCTAGAGCTGGCCTTAACAGAACCTGCCAAGCGGACGGCACAAAGTCTACTGTTAACAGGAATCCAATCTACTAATGCGGCTGCGGCCGTCGATGCTGAGGATTATATGTACTCTAGATTGACCGGTAGCGGCGCCCGTGGAGTGTATAAGCACGGCCGGGAAGACTGCGGGTGCCGTTAGTTCCATACGTTGACTACTATCCTGGATTCTAGTCTCTAAAGCACAACAGACATCGACATTTGACGAGTCTAACGTTCGTGTGAGAGCGACCTGTTGAGCTATCCGTTTTTAGAATGCAATCGTTGAAAGCACCTATATTAATTTGTATTCTAGGTCTAAGCAAGTGATGAGAGAGGCCTGAAGCTGAAAGATGAGTTGGGATTTACTGGTATAATAGTACTATTAATAGTTATATCTGTTGTGGGACCTGTAGAGTAATTATCAGAAATGGAGGTCGGGAGGGGCCTGAGAGCTAAATTTGATAGGACAGTGGGGGAGGGGTCAGCAGTAGCATGATTTCGCCTATCCACCCTGCTGTATGCAGCAGATAGGGCGACCCGGTTTATACTGCGAGACGGCCGATGCAGTATGGAATTACTGGTGTTGTGAATATTCATGGTTGTGTGTGGGCTGAGATACTGCCAGGACGCCCAGACCTAGACAGGAGAACGATTAGGGTTCTCAACCAAAGCCTTTGGCTCAAAAGCCTGTACCGCAAGGCAGCGGTTGGTGGCAATGTACCAGAACTGGTACTTTTTCCGGAAAAAGATGCCAACCTTCTTCCAACCCCCAACCTGGAGGACCAGGAGACTGGTTTGTCAGACCTCTACCCATTGGCCTGCCTGGTATGAGTGACTGTCGGTGTGGTGACCACACCGTTCCAGTTTAGCCCAATAGGTCATCGAGATGCACAAGCCGTCACATCGCGTCAATATCCAGTCTCGTTGTTACGGCATCTTCATATTGTATGCTCGAATCTGGACGTCTTTCTACTGAATTCGTTCCATTCTTCTGTTTCTAAGTTCGAGCCACCTTCTATTACTGTATGCCAATTGCCAATCGGCTTCAGTCACTGTTGTGTTGTTGTCATATTGAGATGGTGATGGTACTGCTAGTTTTTCGCGCTTTTATATTATGGTGTGAAATATCGTAATGCATTACGTTCACGTTAGGAGAGGTATTCTGTCTTCTTTGGAGAACCAGTACAACTACAATCTCCATGCGAAGTCTCACTTTATTTCTTTTCTATTCAAATGTTTTTTTCTTCTTCAAAATATAGAGATGGAGAAAGTGATTCAGGAAGAAGAACAAGTCGCTGATCCTTCTCTGGCTACCATACGGCTAAAACGAACTCAGGTACGTGTAGTGTGATTTTGTTTTCTTTATGTTTGTATTGCCTCAGCATGACCTTCTGTGCGATGTTTTATCGCTGCTGGTAGTGATTTCAATTTTTCTGCACACAGTCGGTCTTTCACATAGATTATTTTACTCGTCTTTTTTAAAACTTTTTAAAATAAGCACTGAATCTCGTACCATTCGTTTCACATTAACAACCACGTTCTGTTATTTTCGATGGTTGTTAACACGCGTGGCAGGCAATGCTAACGATCTTGTATTGTTTCTACTGCTTGCCAATTTTGTGAATTGTTTTTATTGTCAATGTTTGTTTTTCTCACGTGCGCTACCAATTGGCACCGCTAGGTCCTTCCTTAATATATGCCATGCATTGGCCTGATATTCATTTGGTAACTGTTCATTTCCACCGTTTGTTCTTTGCAAACAGTTGACTGACGATGACACATGAAAGTTTGTCTCTTAGTCGATTGTATTTTGTGATTGAGAGGTCTTTAATCGCTATTGCTGTCACTAACCTTCTTTTGTGGTTTTGCCGCTGTACAAGTTCAACTGAATTGTCTCAATTTGACCGATCGAACTGTCACTGTTATTCTTCTTTGTTAGTAAACCAGTAGTATTGTTCATTTACACTAAATGTTAAAATTGCGTTCATCATTACCGCCATGGACTGCAACACATCAGTGATTCTCACTGATGATGAACTTCCACACAATCATGAAAAATGCAATCTCTGTGCAAAAAGGGAGAAGACAAAAAGGAGGAGAAGGGGCTTAACTGCTAAAAAATAGCTACGTCTATATTCAAACATTCAGCATCAAGGTACCTCGCATGTTGAACTTCACTCACTGTTTATCTCATCCTTCTCATACTGACTAGCTTTTAGTCAAGTCCGATACAAATGGAAGCACTGTAAGCTGGAGTCGGGAAACGAATAGTGACGAGTAGAACTCCGGTTTACTGTTTTTACTCAGTCGTAAATTTAATCTATCCGGAAAAGCCGAGACCAAATGTCAGCGATGTGCGGGTTGTCATATTTCGCATCCCCAACCACTCCTCGAAAAACTTATCTTTTTCTATGCATGTTTCAGCTGATCGTATGTGTCATCTCCTTTTTCTTCCGCACGCACGTTTCATCATGTACTTAGATCAAAGCTCCTCAGTTTGCATTCATATGGGTTGATCACCGACGTCTTCTGCATGCTTGTTAACAGTTCTAAAGCCAGTCTTCTGAGTTTAGCGTTATTTATCTGGGCATTTGAACATTCACATTCATATGCGACTGTACAGTGGTCTTCACCTCATTGCGCTATTTCTTTTACTTACGTAGGACGCTTATCTGTTGAAAACCGATTTATTTGAGTACCTTACCTAATTGTTTCGTTTCAGTTGGAAGGTATGGACTTGCATATCCTGGCTTATCGTGAAAGTTTGCATAGAAAAACCTTTAACTGCTGATGGAAAATTTGTGTGAACATTTGGTTTATTGTAGGCCGTCATTTATATGCTGCTAAGTTGTTCAGGATTGGTTACAATCGCAAGTGTCATCCGGACGGCATTCACCCACGCGGTCGTACAACTGTTGTTCTTTGATCCTCCAGATCACAGTATATCACGATCTGTCTAGCATTCATACGTGAATTCTTCAATCAGTGCACGCTTGCTGATCAAATCGTTACTCAACTTTGAGATGTTTCTTATGCTTTGAATTTGCACTCTTGGACAAAGTGATGAACAGGGTGACTTCCAGTTCCCAGTTCGCGTCACCGTTAAACAATTGACCAGGGTCAGTTAACGTCAGACTCGACACAAAACGAGGCACTGTTGATGTTCTCAATTGACTGTACTTCTGCCCACTTGCATTCCCTTCGTAGCGTCCTTAACCTGAGTGATTTCTGCTGAATAATGTACGTGTTTCCATTTGATGATTTTCATATCAATCTGCCCTATACACTATCGTCTCGCTTAACTGGATGTCATACCCTTTATGTTATAAGCATTTCGACAAACATGATCACAGTAGTCTGTATAAATTCCGCCTGATAAGGGTTACGTTCGCACTGTAACATAATTTAAGCTCCTATACGGAGCCGTATCGGTCGATCAGAGCATTATCATTTTGGAGCGCACACTCGTCCTTGCGCTGGAAATGGTGGCAGTAAATGTACTGTTATTGGTTCTCTTAGCTAAAGCTGTTCACAATGTGATCCATGATGGTCAACTTACTCTCCTCAGTTGGCCAAATGACAGTTTCCTTAGAGATTGTTTCATTGTCTGCTTACACTGTAATGATTGTTTGGATGAGCGCTACTCAGCATAGGTAACGTCCTCGAGCTTTACTAAAAAAAAACAGCAAAACAGCAGCAACAATCTACTTCATTAACTCGGATTGGGTGGATATTCAGTCAGCACACTTGCACAAGTGCAACTAGTTGCGAATACAAGCCGTGCCTTTTATGTCTTCGGCTCAGCCATACCCCTGTTCACTCTTTTAATCAGAGTGTACATGATCTCAGCACTTGCATCTCCTCATACAGTAGATAGTTTATTTTCATCCCTTTTGGACAAATTGGACGATACGACCGTTATGTGTCTTGCATATTCTTTCTTCATGGGCGCCTAACTTCCTCTCAGTTTCCAAGTGCTGGAAACCTGGGTTTTATCGGCCTCCTAGTTTAGTCTGGCTAACTTCATAGTACCACTTACACTCGTTACTCTGAACGAATATTGCTATTGTTCAGCATAGTTCTGTCCAAAAATATAATGGACATCCTGATTATTTTTCTCGTGTTCTGACCAGGCTTACTATTAATCATCGAGCCTATTCCCAGTTTTCTCCCTTTCAACCCTTGTCTGTCTCTCTGTGTATCCATTATATAAATTGAACCGTTTTCAGCTCTCCACCATCACTCGACGATTCATGGAAATTATGGCCGGTTACAACAAGGCGCAAACGGATTACCGAGATTCCTGTAAAGCCCAAATCAAACTGAAATTGGAAATCGGTATGCTCTGCGCTATGTGCCAGCTCTGTCTCGGTTTGGCTAACATGTGTGCGCTACTACTTGTCACTATGTATCAGCCTAACCCGCCATATTGTCTGAATGTGTGCTTGTCTGTGCCCATTTGCTCCACCTCTGTAACCACTAACCCAATATAACCTATCTCCGTATCCTTCTGTCCAGCTTATCAGCCTATCCAAACGGTTGACTGAGGTTATGAAACGTTTTGCTACAGAGCAAGCGGATTATAAGGAACGGTGTAAAGCGCAGCTTAAACGACAACTAGAAGTCGGTGAGACAGTTGGTGGTTTGGAGTGCATGTTGTTATTTTTGTTGTTGCTGTTTTCGAAGAGTTGTTCGTTTCGCACGTTATCATTGCTTTGATTGTTGTCGGCGTTGTTTGCAGTGTTGCACAGCTGATGGTGGTTCGCGACGTTTATGGTAATGCTGCACAGCTTTCATTGGTTCACGACATACTGACAGACTGCGTTTAGTTATTATTCACTCACTTATTGTTGCTCTGCTGTTAGCCTTCCTCTACTATACGCGCTGCTTACTGATCACCGGTGCTAGCATAGCATGAACCGGCTAAACTTATTGACATTCCTGTGCATCCAGAAGACAGGAACAACACTGCCACAGTCGGAAACGAGTTGCTATTTCGGGGGCTCCACACAGTTTGACTTATGCGGACACTACGAGTGTTAACCGTGCTAACTAATGCCTACGGTTAAGGTGGCATACTTTTATATATTTTACAAGTTATATCTGACAGTAAACAGCTTCTTAAGCTGTCACTCTTGTGTAGGCATAACATAGTGACATGTTATCGTCACTGTGCGTATCCCATGGTACAACTGTGGGATCGTGGAATATTTTGTCACAGTAAGTCCGCGGTTTGTTTGCTGTTCACGATCAGTGTTACATGTCGTAGTAGTAAAAAGTGATTTTGACGCCCATCTAGTCTTCCTGAAGTAATGATTAAAGTGTTCTTCTGAAATCTCAGTGAGCCGTATTGACATGTCCCTCAAGGTTGTTGGACTCATACTATTCCATTCTGGCCTTCATGTCCCACAAATGTCCGATCGAATGTAGACCAAAACTAATGGTTAGACAGTCCAACAAGTATTCTGGAAGAAGGGATCTGCATAGTTTTGGCGCGATACTCATGTATTAGGATATGGTTTAATTAATCTAATTCCCCTTCTCATTTGAAGTGATAAGTGGCAATGCAACTTTTATTCAATATGTTAGTATGAATGTGCCCATTTTGCTCATCTTTTGGATTACTCACTTCATTCACACTCGTCGTTCGTAACTGACCTCAAGCGATCACTGATTTTGTGTCGCTGGTTTTCTTACCTTACTCATTTCACCCATTCGGAAAGTCATGTCAGTGCCATCCTCGTGCATTGGGACTATCCAGATTGAATTTCATTTTGCCACTAAAGATCGCACGTTTTCACTGAGGTACCTATGACACGTGGATCTCGACCCATTGCCACCGACGGTGAATATATTCACGATTTTAGAATACTGAATTGTCGTTTACCGAGGATTCATTTGGATGGGCCCTCGCCGTGCTCCTGTTTCATTCAGGACGACTGCCAACCTGAATTTTGAGAAAACCTTCACTACACTAAGCGCTAAACTACCGGTCCTGGATTCGTCTCCTTTTGATCAGAATGAAACTCATCCTTGGTTGTCATTGTTCATTTATGGAGATGAACCTTTCAGGAAAATTTTAACAACACCGCTTGGTTTCCGAGGTCGCTCATCGATCTTCTGTATTTTATGTGCATTAATTCGATTCAAAGTCCTACTTCTACACAATTGTTAGCCGTCTTACCTCGTTGACTTGTATTATTATAAATACCCTGCTTTCACTGGCTGCTTTCACTGTCCTCTGATCCACTTTTGGCTAGTGAGGCCATCGACGCCGGCACCGCGCCCATATCTAACTAAGTGTGCACGCCTCAACTGACATGTCCGCGAATCGAGTGATGGTGGTCGCGGCAAGCATTTTACTTATGCATCATGTGTGTGCGTGTTCAGATGATGTAGCAAACACACATGAATGAGATGATTTTCTCTTTTTGTTGTAGTCACTTTCGCATCCTTTTCATTGGCTCCTTAAAAACAAACGGGCTTTATCTGACCACTCACTGATCTGACGCAATATACCATCGGTTAGTTGTGAATTAGTTGTATAATTATCTCTGTGACTTACGGTGGTAACACTGCGTGTAAAACATTGCGTGGAATCATAGTTTTCACGATGAGTTTAGTGTTGTCACGTGGTCCGTGAACACTTCATTGCGGTTGTTGACGACTGGTCGATGCCAAATGACAGTGAAGGATAGTATCTTTAGAGATGTAATGATCGTTTAGATTCTTTCACATAGTGACAGTCGTTAGCAACATACAGCCATGTACACACACGTAAGGCACTATCGATGACAGTAAGCAGAACGTGCTTGGGAGTTGACTTCCGAACGGTGTATTTGAGCACAGGCGTAAGTTGTAGACCGGATTGGTGTGTGGGAGGATGGAGGCTTCGTTTGGGTACGCATTCATCCATCTACGTGCTTGTCTACGTCAGTTTGCTGCATTTCTGTCTCATTAAATATCTAGAGTAAAACATACTGTGGAACAGTGGGAGTGACCGTAACTTGATCGCACTCATGGTTTTTTTGATGACTAGCGATGGCTTGTACACACTGCGCACGTTCCAAAGCACGTGGTTCTAGGCGATTACCAACTTCTCTTATGACTGACATCCAACATTTTCTCTCCGGTTTCAAAAGGCAGGACGTACATTTTCGGAAAAAGCGTATATACTCATTTTAAGGAGGATTTAATTATCTTGGTTATAGTGATTCACTTGCGTAGCTATTCATCGTTGATTTGAAAGGGCGTCAAACAATGTTCAGGTATTTATTGACAGACTAACGTTCATTACGCCACCAGTTTGGGTCATTGTTCTTGTTGTAAGTATGGCTGGCGCGTAAACTAACAAGCCTATACCACGCCTTCAAAATGGCTTGGGAGATGGCTTTACAAACGGTCGGTCCCGTTGATCAACAGAGAAAAGAACGGAGGAGACAACAGTAAAAGGATGTGTCCCGATATTTTAAAATTTCGGTTTTTACTCATCAGTCGTTCACCAAACACATTTCGAATGTTCACATCGTTTCGCTCACCAACAATAGTTGCTTAGAAGGAATGGGGAAGTAGACCAAGGGGTTGCGACTTGGATAAACTGGTGGTATTGTTTATCGTTTCTTGCTCGCATAACACTGTCATTGGTTAGTAGACATTGCTCCACTGCTGACCAATATTTTTAGGTTGGTGCTACTTAACGACACGATGACGGCTGATTTTATGACCCTTTACTGAGATGTTATTCGTTATGGATGATTCCGTTTGACTATCTAATTAGTTGCTGGCTCATATAATAATGTAACGTTCAAAATGTTGTCATCCTTTATGCTTCGGACCAAAGTTGGCCAAGATGCAAAACAACAAAAGATTGGAAATTCTTGCCTTGCAATCCAATGGAATAATCCTTGTCGACAAATTTGTCGTTTATGCACAGTTTTGGCAGTAACAGGAACACAGTAGCACAAAGAAGCAGCAGAAACCAGTACTTTCTCCTTCAACCGTGGACACAAAGCTAGAGCGAATTTGAAACAAACACACAGTTTGGCAACGTAGAACATTCTCTTGACATTATTGAGTTTGCTAGTGATTGTTTCAGCAGGTATGTCACTTTCGAATAGTGACAGAATATACACTGCTTTCTTTTCCATTAGAAACGTCATTCTTCTCATGATACTTTCATAGTCTTGTCTACAAAATGCAGCGGATGGCTATTTTGTGAGAATGCGGTGCGTGGAAAAAAAATCATTGGAAATCGCATCCCGTGTACACATTCTCAAAGCTCTGTCGATCAAACAGTCTATGGCACTTACTTTTGTGTCAGTGAGACAAAACTACTAAACCACGTATACCGACCAGTCCAGGTTTCCTTCCTAAGGGTTCCACGTTGAACAAACCACCAGCATGAAGTCGACTAAAAAAAGCGATTGATTGTCGATTTCGGATTCTAGTTTCAATGTTACGCTAATTTGACTCGAGTTGAAAATAGTTGTGTCCGTCGAATTATTGTGTTTTCGAACCACACACAAATTCACTTACCTTCCGCTTATAAACAGTGCATTATTGAACAGGTGCTTTTATCTGGTTATTTTAAAGCTTCACTTTGAAAGTATGTACTAACAGTGGTCTCATTGGGAATGCTATTACCACATCATCTATCTACGATATATTCCTTCATTAAATTTAAACAGTACATTATGAGTACAAAATTTCCGTTGCTGATTCAACTCCACCGGGAGTATACTTGTGTTTAGGTTATTGGCCGCAAAATAGCCGCGCAAAATAGTCTGTGGTCTATTTCAGCGGAACATTCGTAGACAAGTACGGTGGGACGAGAGAGAGAGAGAGTATTTTTCTATCAATCAAGTTTGCTCATTGCGGTAAGGCATTCAAGGGAGTCCATAGGCTCCGCTTTGACAACGTATCTCTGGCGAATCTATGAATGATCCAGGGCCGAAAAGGCATCCCCACTTCAGGTAAGCCACAGAGCCTGGGAGTTATGATTTCAATGGGTCGGTTACGTTCGAAAGTGGCACAGTTGGTTGTCCCATTTTGTTTTGTAAGGCTCAGTAATTTCGTTTTTGCTTTCTTTATTTGATCACCCACGGTTTCATTCATCTTAGCATTATGATATACTTGTGTTAAAACATTGTTCTCACCTGTACATGTGACGTAGCCGACCTCATTTAAATTGGTTGCTAAT
This sequence comes from Paragonimus kellicotti, assembly GCA_014220965.1. Classification (NCBI taxonomy): domain Eukaryota; kingdom Metazoa; phylum Platyhelminthes; class Trematoda; order Plagiorchiida; family Troglotrematidae; genus Paragonimus; species Paragonimus kellicotti. Next base: position 23,526 of record LOND01000016.1, read on the forward strand.
TTCGTTGGTTTCGCTTTGACAATACTCTCTCACACCGACTTTATATATTATGTCCGATATTGGATCGCTAAATGAGTGCTTGTCCTTTACACTGTTATTGTTATTCACTCATACATTTCGGTCTTACATGTTAACCGAATCACATCTCGCCTGTGGCTTCATTTCATACTTACTAGACCTGTTGGTTGTATTCTATCAGCAAGCGCAGTTACCTCTGAAAGAGATTGGCCACCTACCAGCGATGGCCTCAGGATTAAGATTGTAGTAAAATAGGATGCACTTCGCTCACTTGCTCTGCACATCTCGAAAATCAACGAGTTGACCTCTTGTTAGACGTGCTGGTCGTGTGTCACGATTCTCAAGATGGACTACTTTGGAATATTGGATAACTGCGTCAGGTTGCATGGAATGTGACTTATTCAATATCGACATTCATTAACTAAGCGAAGTTTCGTTATTGGACTTGTACACACCGACAGTCATCAACAACTCTAGGTATACACGTAATTGCGTAACGCCAAAGTCTCTAGCCGTTTACAAACCTCCACATCTTCCCTCAAAGTTTGATACAATGAGTATGCTATTTATCATAGACTTGGGAAACAAAATGTAAAATGTCTTGCGGATCGTGGTATCTCTGTGTTAATATTTTCAGAAAACGTTCTGTTGCATTTCCCGTTAAAGATAATATACCATCTCAGTACACTGTTTTTCTTACTGAAACATCCCATTTTCTGTGCAACTACAATTTCATTAGCTGTTGAACAAACTCACCGCTGTGGTTTCTCATGTTTTGTTTCAGGAATTGACATTATGATTATTTACATGTAGATATTTCTTTCACTATCAACTTCTCCATTAATTAGTGGCATGAATGAGGAAAGTGTTTTTACTATCGGATCAGACGATGACTTGAAAGTCATCTGATCATCCTTGTTGTTTAGTATTAAGTTTGTGAAGTCGATTTCTGTTGCCAGACATCTCGTCTTTCTAAAGCGACTCTGTCACTGATTTATTTTCTGTTCGACCAACACAAACTGTTCGCAGATAGGATGGGACTGCTGTACGGGTTCTGTCAGTTACCTTTAGTCCACTGTTTTCACATGCTTTTGCTGTCCACAGCACCTTGTTGGCTCTAGCGAGTTTAATACATGCGTACACTGTTAACATATGATGAACTAGGCCCCTTTCCTACGGAATTGGCCTACACTGTCAACCATCCGTATGCCTGATCGTTTCGGACGAGGATCAGTACTTCTATCCCATATCGATCAGTGATTCCGTTTGTGTGAGAACCGAGTTTGCTGAATTTTCCTCCGGTGGTTAACTTACTATATCCCTTTCTCTATTAGTGGGTTGTTTTGATTTTGTGTGACAAGCACTTTACCGCCGAACTTCTCGCTGCCATTCTGTTCGCATCCCAGAGTTGTTTGTGCGTTGTTTTCGTCCTCCTACTACATACATTATCACTGCCCGCTGAATAGAAGGGGTAGAATAGCTCTACTGGACATTTTATTGTGGAAACCTCATGTTTGATCCATTGTTTCGATAGCTGCCGATAACTGTGGACAGTGCAACAGATAACAACGTTTGAGACTACTGACACACGGTCAAGTCTGCGAGCGGTTCGAACTCATTCACGTCTAACTCCTATTCCTCTGTCTACCTCGAAGCAGCATGAATACGTATCAGGAACTTGCAAACCACTGTACTTGTGCATTCGATTTCGAAGTGACATTCATTATTTTGATCGAATTTTGTTCGTATGTGTCGGAAGTGCTCCTATTAATTTCTTCTACTTTCTTAACTAATGAGTCACACTCGAAAAGGTGCGATGATCAGGGTCTCACTGTCCGGTGATTGATCTCTCAGTTCACAGCTAACGTAACCATATCTGCATAATGATGGGATCGGAAGGAACTATCATCACTTTGGTATCTGGTCGATTGTAAAACCCTATCGTTTGACTGCCTCATGCTTGCTTGAAAGAACCATAGGATTAACATATTTATATTGCTACGGTCGTGTTAATGGTTTTCCTTATGTTGACTGTGCAGTTGTTGATATTGATGTGTTTATATACTGCGTCGACGAAATACCAATGCGGACGATTGCAACGTGCATGTTTGGTTTGCTGGTGACTTGTCTGAAGATGCTCTAACAGTCTTGGTGTACAGTATAGCTGGAGTTTGGCAACATATCGGGAACTGGATTGATCATCGCTCTAGTATTAAAAGTTAGAATAAAACGGTGCACTTCCGTAGACTGTGTAATTTTCTTAGGTCAATCTCATTGTGTCTGTGTGGTTCATCGTTCGTTGGTTGACAAGTTATCGATACGCATTTTTGAATCTTGATGCCCATATTTGTTGTGTGTGTGTGTGTGTGTGTGTGAATCCGTTTTGCACTCGTTTTACCGTTGCTTTCTTTCTTATCTTAGTCCAAGTTTGCTTTTTCACCTAATTACATGTGCACTTTTTGACGCACTCCAGTTCATTATCGTGATTAATACTATGTCATCTATCGTTTTCTGTCACATTCTTTTTCTTCATTACTCATAGCTGAATGTCCCAGAACAAACGAGGAACTGGAAGAAATGTTAGAATCGGAAAATCCCCAGATATTCACCCAAGGGGTAAGCCTTTATTAACACATACTTGCTTGCAATTTTGTTTGGCAGGATTGCTTGATTCACCACCGACTATCAGTTCTATTGATTATCACACAATCACCATACATTCCCGTTTTTGTCTTACAATTTCTCTGTTCTGATTCTTGTTCTCGTAGCGTTTTTACTGTTCACAGTATAGCCGTCCGACCACTTCTTACCGTGACCGTCATTTGTGATGTGCCGCTTAAACATACATGTGACATCCGATTACCGATTGATCAATCAACTCTTCTCGGTTGCCATAGCTACACACTGTACCGTTATGTAACCGGTTTCAGCTGTACCTCTGTCATTCAGTCGATAACCCGTGTACACATTCCCATCATAGTAGCTGTTTTAGTGCAGCCATTCGTCATTGCGTTAACATTATGAGATCAGTCAACTTTAGGTTGTACGTCAGTACATGGTCTCAACTAATTATTATTTGTTCACTGTCACTTCAAGCCGTTACTGATAGGAGGGCCTAAAGTTATTTCGCCATTACTGCATTAGATTTGTTTCAGTCACCATGTCATAAGTGATTGCGACAAACTCGTAGGGACTGTTTGCTCGTTTTATACAGTTGCGGTACCGGAATCCATAACCATCTTTGTTGGGTCAGAATTACATTTGCCAAGAAAATAATCTACTTGATTACGATTAGTTGTTTATCGGGGGCTTATCAGCTAAAGGTTAATGCCCACATGATGCGTAATTTTGTGGAGGTCCATAAATCGAACACGTGTCTTGTTACTCCACATTATCGCGAGAGAGTAACTTGATACTTTTGGTAGAAAGAAAAGTTCTCTTCTCTGTACCAATCTGTTTGAGCTCATAGCACGTTACTCTGCAACTGCATAAATCAAAAATTACCACTATCAAATAAAAATAACAATAGAGGACTTTTATGCGGTTTATAAGAATGAGACAATCGTCTAATCAATCGATCAGCGTCTGACATTCTGGAGTACCAAAAAACTAGATGTACACTTGAACAGAAAGTCTAGACGAGGATTCCATTACGGCAATACGGAAAACAGCTTTACTGGATTCTTGAACGATGTGCTGAGTGGTCTCTTTGACTTGGCAACAGATCCAACAAAGTCGGACGTAATGAAACGTTGTGAACAAACTATCTATCAATAATTTATAAATGCGCGACATAAATTATTTATCCCTGTAGTTCTGTTGTGGCCATTTTCGATGCTCTAGTAAATAGAACAACTGAATTAACCTAATGACAGAATTTCCTTAGATACTCTTATTTTAAGCATTAATATACGGAACATCATTGTCCTGGAACGTATATTGATAACATTAGCCAAAATAATTGGCTAAAAGTTGACTGTTCCTATAATTTTGTTGTGGAGCGTGGATCACATGCCTCCGTCCTCATCAAAGCCAGCAACACTTTAGTATTTCGCATTGATGTTTACCCGTCATACAATTACAAAGAAAAGAGCAGGTCCTACTTGCGACGAACAGGTAGTTAAAGGAGGTGACCTAACCATTGAAAACCGTTGTCTGTGCTAAAGCATTCAACTCCAAGGTACTTCAACTTTAAAGTTGAACAAACTAGCTGTAACTGGAAGTAAAACGTCATCAGCAAGACAGCTTCCTCACAGCGTTCACTACCTCGCGTCGTCAAATGCACTTACTTCATAGACAACTTGATCGAACAATGGCAAAACTCATATCACCAATCCCGATTAACCGCTATCTCATCTATGGTCTCCAGTCAGCGATCGTGTGAATCGTAAATACGAATGGAACCTATGATAGCTAACTCATTGATAATTGATCTCATTTGTCTGCCCTAGGTCCCTCCTGTTCATTTGATACTGGTCGGTCGCGGCACTCACAAAAAGAGTTCAACGTGGAAGTCCATTAGCTGACTTCCATAGTGCATGGTCTAGGTATCGAAGTCCGTACAAACTTAAAAATTGAACAAAGACACCGGTTTGACGCTCATTATCAAATACCCGCTCCCCAATTCCTTCGTTGTCTATCCGTTGATGCCACTGCATATGAGCGATAGAACTCAAACGTTGATAATCAGATACATGAAGACGGTTCATGTTTCCTACTCTGTGCGACCAAGCTTCGTATTAGTTATGTACGTGGCCCTCCCCGAACCTGGCCACTCAGGGTAGAGGAACGTGAACCGTCTCCAGGTATTTGACCACCGATGTCTGCGTTCAATCGCTCGTATCGGGTGGCACCAGCGAGTAAGCAACGAGGAGGTTAGGAAGCGGGTGTTTGGCACTGATTGTCAAACGAGTTCTCTCTTGTTCAGTCGCTACATTTGCACAGACTTAGATGGTTAGGTCATGTACTAAGGATGCCAGCTAGTCGTTTGCCACACCGAGCACTGTTTGCGGACGCTGCGGCCGACTGGCGCAGAAAGAGGTAGGCGAGGGTGGAACAGATGATGAACCTGTGGCGTTAGACAAGATGGAAATCGTTAACAGAAGGGGTTGGTCACCGTAGTGTACGGTTTCGTCTCTCGGTGCTGCAGTGCCCTCGCGACTCACACTGTCGGTGGCTTGAGACGTTAGGTGAGATGACGGCTAATCGGGCTCAATGGCGTGAATGCTGTCGTTGTTTGGCCGAGTTGTCTGTGAAGTGAATGCACTCAGTGATGCGGGACAGTGAAAGCCGTAAGGAATCGCTTGTCTCGCTGATGCGAGCTTACTTTCACTCACAGCTCGGTTGTTTGTTTGCAAGGTGTAGGCGCCTTGATGTTGTATGTTGAAATATAGACGTAGCTATTTTTAGTAGTTAGGTCCACTTCCCCTCCCCTCCTCTATTTTCTTCTTTCTTCCTATATAAGTTCTTTTTTCTTTTTCTTCGTTCTTTGTGGTTGTTTGACCGTTAAGCATCAGTGTGAACCACCGATGTATTGCTGTCTATGATGATGATGATGTTGATGAT
>LOND01000016.1:40294-88860 GCA_014220965.1 Paragonimus kellicotti
ACAGTTCAGCTGGCCTCAATCAGATTATGTGGACGACGGGACCCGAATGGTCAGTTATTGCGTCCCAGACGGCTCTCCGTCGGAAGCCGAATTGGTCCTAGGGCTCAAATTATTGAAGCGTAACGAAGCTGCTGGACGAAACCTCCTCTCTTTCTCTTTTCAAGAATGGGAGGGAGAGATTGATATCGGAACTGACGAAGCTCCTGAGGACGATTTGAGAGACTGAAAAGGTACCTCGTGATTGGTGCCTATCAACAGTAATTCCCGTTTTCAAAAAGGGGGCTCCGAAGTCTATGTGACAACCACAGAGGCATCAGTTTGGTGTCTGTTGCGTCCAAGTTACTCACTGGCCTCATTTTACGTCGGCTCACTAAACCCAGAGAAAGTCAGATACGTGAAGAACAGGCAGGATTCCGATCCGGTCGAGGGTGCGTTGACCACATTTTTACCTTGCGACGGATCTTGGAACATCGGCACTCTTATAGGCAGCCGACGGTCTTGGTCTTTTTGGACCTGAAAGCTGCTTTCGATTCAGTTGCTCGTAACGTTCTCTGGAACTGTCTTCTTCGCAAGGGAGTACCAGGGAAATACGTGAATCTGTTGAGATCACTGTATGCTCACTCTGCAAGCAGGGTGAGAGTTTATGGACAGCTGTCTCGGGCATTCATCACTTCTAGTGGTGTTCGTCAAGGGTGTCCGATTTCCCCCTTCCTGTTCAATTTTGTCATGGACGACATTTTGGAGGGTGCGCTTAAGGAGTCCAGTGAACTTGGTGTTGAGCTTCTTCCTGGCGCTCGGTTGACCGATCTGGAGTACGCGGACGACATTGTCTTACTTAGCCCCTCTGCCGAAGACATGCAGACCATGCTGAACAAGGTGAGTGACCGGGCTGGTTTGTATGGAATGCGCTTCGCACCTTCAAAGTGCAAAGTGTTACTTCAAGACTGGGGCATTTCCACTCCTACTTTCTTTATTGCAGGTAATCCGCTTGAGACTGTGGACAGTTTCACATACTTGGGTAGCATTATCTCGTCAGCTTGTAATATTGCTGATGAGATATCAGCGAGGATAGCAAAGGCACCTGCGTCATCTGTGGCGTCGAAAAGACGTTCGATTGTCGCTGAAAGGAAGAGTATATAATGCTTGTGTACGTTCTGTTTTGCTCTATGGTTCGGAAACGTGGCCTGTTCGCAAGGAAGATATCAACAAGCTTGCTGTATTTGACCATCGTTGTCTCCGCCAGTTAGCCCACATTAAGTGGACTGATCGCGTGAGCAATACGGCAGTTCGCCGGCGCGTATTCCGGAACGCTCGGGATGCGCGATCGATCGGTCAACTACTCACGTTGCACAGCCTGCGATGGTTAGGTCACGTACTCCGCATGCCAGCTGAGCGTTTACCGTACCGGGCATTATATACTGAGACCACCAACAGTTGGGTGAAACCACATGGTGGTCAAGCGACAACGTGGTCACGAAATATGAAGAACCCTGACTGCTCCACTGAGTAAAGTGGGTAGGTGTCGCCTGCCTGGATGGGGTCCTCGTGATCACTCAAACCGCTGGTTGGAGACGCTATCCGAGATGGCGGTGTGTCGCAGTCAATGGCGTACCTGCATCCATACCATTTCTAGTTCTTCAGCTTAGACTTCTATTAATTTTCAACCGTCTTAGTAGCGTCTTCTAGGATATTCCACGTCACTGTTGAGGTGAGCGGCAGCCCGAGCCACAGTACCTTTTGGTCAGGCTCATGGCTGCTATGATGATGATGTGGTCGTTATTCAAGCTGAACCCATCGAAACATCACCAATATTGTCGCTTTTACACAGTTTGAAATGCTGTACTTCATTCTGGAAGGTGTATACCTCATGCCAATTGTCTGATGGTCAGCTCTGGCAAACAGCCATTTTGCTCGCAGCCTTCTATCCTACAATATCTTCTTTTCAAGTTGCATCGGTTCCTTTTTTGTGCACCTCCGTGCAGGAGCTTCGCTTGGTGTTGATAACAGTACATATACCTGTGATACTTCCGGTGTCCCTGAACATCGATCGTCCCGTTGAGATGATCGAGTCATCTATCCAATGGTCTATTGTTAATGTTTAGTACGACTAACGGAAATCTATGTTAAGGTAACGAAGTTGATTTACCTGCCTTTTGTACTATTTCGGTTATTGGCTGAGAAGGTTGAGTTGTTCGCAGAATCACTGTAGCTTGGGTCCCTCAAAGTTTGCTACAAAGCCAATGTCTTTGTTGTTTTGGTGATTTATCTTGAGTTCATTCTTTAGTTCGTTAATAGACTTCTTACGTTAGTTATCTGTTAAGCAGCATGACGAAAACGATACAGGCAATTATCACGGTTGAATTCTTACTCTGAAAAAAGATACAGTTGAGCTTTACAAACTCACAACACTGGCTGGCGCTGCCACAAATATCTGATGTTTTGTTCACGTATCTTCTAAGAGAGCCACTTGGTAATTCGACATAGATGACTAGCCATATCGGATGCCGCATACTTTTCATGCAGACTACCGACTGTAGTGAGAGATTTTATGCGGAAGTTGCACACGAACGCTCTTGAAATGAAGACACCTTACTGTCCTCAGTAGGAGCGACGTTCGCGCTGTCATACAGAATTCGTATGTGCTTGATGGAGCTTTTATAGACTGTATTGAACAGATCTAAGGTTCGACCTTGGCTCACTCTACCCCTGGTCTGTGTATGCCTTTTCGTCGATCGCATTGCCTGTCTGGTAGTATGTCAGATGACAGCATACAAATTATGTAGAAGATTGTATGAATAGGATGGCTAGAAATGTTGATGCGTGTCACAGTTAGTTATTTGATTGTGTGCAAAGGGCGATATAGCGTGCTATTTAATTAGTAACACATCTGTGGTTGAAGTGACTGTTGTTTGCGTCCGGAGACAATAACTGATACTCTTTTGGCCATCATATGCATCAGTCCTACGATCGTTCTATTGTATTCGGCTAAACTCGATTGATCCGACCCCATCGGTAAAGTAATTAACCGGGTACTGCTTGGTTTAGCATCATTTTGTTGGTGCAACCTGTGCGTGCATGATCTTAGGCGCCCGTAGCCAATTGAAGGTGACTAATTCGGGTGTGAAAATCAGGATTAATATTCGATTGAGGTGTTCACTAAAAACACGTGTTAATGTCTTCGAGACATATTTTGGTTTGCAATCTCTCACTGTACAACCCGTGTCTCTCAAACTGTCATGCAAATCGGATTTTCCATGGTGCGCCAAAAGGCTCTCAGGTTCGTGAAATGTCTGATTTATGCAAGACGAACTTTGCGCAGTCCTTTCTGTTGAGGATTAAGAATGGCCGATAAGGCTTGTTCTTCACAATGTCTACGATATCTCAGTCAGCACTGCCGTCTGGTTCGCTGCACTTTAAACTGATGTCAACATTATCAGTCGTCATTGTTAGTAAGCATTACTATACTCTATCTCGAACACGGTCCTCCACTGTTGATGGAATCGCTTTAAAGTATTGATTCTTCATGAGCCGGATCTGCGACATTGCACTGTGTGGCAAACATTCGAATTTTATAAAGTGCAGTCCATCAGTTGTTGCATGAGGTTGTACATTACCATATTCAGAGAACATCATGGCGCCTTCTTGTGTTTTCCAGTTCGTTGTCTCAATGTTCAGGCCAGTTTATGAAACTAAGCTTACTCCTCCAGACAGAGTAGTTGTTTAGGTAAAATGTAGTAAGCGACGCACTGTGCACATTTCTGAGCTGTGGAATACATTTCGACTTTTTTTATTATGAGTTGTTTCCATCAATCAGTACCATTCATAGTTGTACGCAACAATGTGGCGACGTATTCCATTAATTTTTACCTGCGTTCAACTCTGTGATCCTTGAAATGATTGAATCGTTGGGAATAGCGCGATGCTACAGACCGTTTTGCATGTTTCCTGTGCTCTACTTTTGAAGCGGTAAAGTTACCACCTGTTGTACCGGTCACGTAGTTCGGTGTTTTCTTGTAAAGCGACCGGTTCTACCGGATTTTGGTCATGGTAAATGAAGGTCCCATTTGATGACTTTTATTGTATCCGAAGTTTTCTCCCCGGTGGATTTATGTACATCAGTGTAACTTTGTCGGTACTCGACCGTGATTAAAGTTTCACGCCGTTTTGTATGCCACATCACATTGTGATTTTTTATCTTCCGGAAATGACTGCGTTGTTTCGTCGAACAGCAACAGTATCATAGAAGATCATTCTTTTATGGGTCAGTTGTACACACGACGATGCTCTAAACTGATATCAGTTTTGCATCAAAAGATTAACAAATCAATTTTATTATTGGTTTTTATTCAACCGCTGAGTGTAAAAGAATCTATCTTTTCGGTTGTGTGCCATTCAGATGTGGTTGATTCAGTTGTCTTTGTATACCGAGAGTAGATTAAAGTCGGCCAAGCAACGCTATAAAAGGCGAGGACCTGTTAATTTCGGAAATTAACTCACTCTTGATTTGCTGCCTATTTAGTATAACAGTTGGTGGATTTCTGTGTTGCGTCGATGGAGAACCATCGTTTTTGATCCACTTGAATCTACTCCGATGTACATTAGAGAACTCAAAACCTTTGTAGATGCGCTTGAACTGTAGATGATCAGCAAGTACGAACCATGCAGGAGTACATCAACACCTTTCGGACTGTGTACTTTTTGTCAGGCAGGCAACCTATTTTTCAGCGCGTGGGTTATCCTGTTTTGTACTGATATTTTTTATGATATGAGCGTGGTTAAAATTGTGCTTCAGGTCGCGAGTGGTTTCTGTTGTGCCAAAGAACATAAATGGTTCTAGGGATCATTGACCTCGGCTAATTCACAGTGTAATTAAGAATGGATATAGTTGGTGCATTTTCCTCAGCATTAGTGACTAAATTTCTTACTTCAATCTTTCAGTTCACGAGCTTTCGAAGATATTGTTTAGTCCAACTTGTCGAATTTGCTTTCACCTTGATTTCTAAATATTCCTATGTAAATGTTCTCTCGTTAACTTGTGTCATGATTGTTCGACATTTCCAGTAAGTACTCTTGTTGAAAACTGTTGTACTTCCGTCTCCGATACTACTTGCTACATGCGTTGCGTTTTTAAGAAAGATAACTTCAGTATACCTATGGGTCACGATATGTAGCACTTGCACTTCAAACCAAACTGGATGTAGGCCAAACGAGGCACGTTTTAGTGCTTACATTCAGTTCTTTCTGTCATGGCTTGAACTCAGTTGTACTTCGGTTGTTGTCTACTAATCATCACAATGCATCCTCTCATATATGGCATAGCTCGTATGTAGTGCCATGAACGTTTTAGCTAATAGTATCTGCGCATTGCCTCATTTCGAACGTTAATATAGTCGATTAAAAAGAGCAGATGTTTCAATTTTTCATCGTTCAGAAAATCACGATCACATTGGTCTTGCTAAAAAAATGGCACATGCGAGAATTTATACTAATTGAGAATCATTGAGGTCTGGAGACGTCAGTGGTCATATTGCTTTTTGTATGCAGTGTAGCGTGTGAGTGATTTCGTGCGTGATCATTGGAGGGGTATATTTCTGTTGGGTACGAGATGTTGGTGTCACTGAAATGATTTGATGGTATTAATCCATTTTTCCGCCAATTTTCCGCCCAATACGGTTAACCTATCGCTTTCATACGACTTTGAACAATGATAATCTCAGTTAAGGTGGACGGTCTGTTGCGGGATTCGATCATATTTGAACAGATGACCGGGACTACCTAAAGATAGCCGGCTTAGAAGAAAAGTCATCCAGCACTCCGTTGCCTGATTTTCTATTAACCTGTGTCTTATTGTGTCCACCAGAGTAGCCAAACAATAAATCACCACAATGATAATGCTGTGGTCCTCCATTTCTGTTATTGAATATTTAAATAACACCTAATAGGAAGTTTTCAATCTTGTATGTCAAAACACGAATTCCAGGTGCTTTGGATTGTTTATGTCACTTGGCATCATCCTGCAGGGACGTCCATGTAGACTTTTTGATATGAACACTCCCCTTTTAAATAGAAACACTTTTCAAGCTCCACAGAATCAGTTTATTTTCTGTGCCACACTCGTCTCATATGTAATCCATACATCACAGAGGACTGAACATTTCCATGGAATGAAGTCGTTCTAACGCATACTTATGGAGTTCACAACATTAGCCCACTCTGAATGTAGTAAAATCCTGCTTACTGCGTCTGTACCTCAGCTGAATAAAACGAAGACAGACTTACTTTGGTTACATCAAGCGGGGATTTCTTTGAAGAAACTAAAGTTGTAACAGGAAATGGCACCACTGTTTTGCGTGTCCAGATTTTCAGCTTTTACTGTTTTTTGTACTGCTCCTTTACTACATTATTCATCTTTATTCTCAATTCAGATACTACTACCGTTTCCTTTACTGTTATTCAATCTGAGCCCTTATGGTGAAGTCACCTTCGACGTCCCCAAAATCCTAAACTCCCTGCGACGTGAGAGTTGCCTTACCAGTACCACCGTGCCTGTTCACATTATCTTGTGAATGTAAATTTACTACAAACCACTAACATCAAAGTTAGTGTGTTGGCGTAGGTATCGCAGTTTTACTCGTGTCTGTATAATATAGGCTACATTCAATAGAATAACTTTGTGAACGTCCCCAGCCAGTTCGATGCTTGTTTGAATTCTGAAGGTCGACTGGAGTTTCCGTTGACATTCGTCCTCTCTGGCGGCTGCCGTGCGGTTGTGCTAAAGGTTCTCTCACGTCCACCTCCCTATCGCCTTCGCTGGTTTACATTGAAGTCTGCTTGTTGTGCGATGATCGAATCAATAAATAAAGTTTGCTTGCAGACTTACCGTCCTCTCGTTACGACTGCCGAACCGCGTTAGCATAAGACTATGACAACTTTGGACGTATTAACCAAATAGCAAAGAACTAGCCTCGCTATAACGCCATTGAACGTGGAACTTTGTGCTATAGCCTAAATGTTTGTTTGTTCGGGTTATTTTTCTAATCATCGGCTTATTTGATCATCACGTGTTGGGTATTCAATAGTTGAGGTAGCTACTGTTCACTGTTGCTTTTCATTTGTCACATCTGGTACTCCGAAAGTAGGCTGCTGATTCTGATGAATACCCACCGGATTTTGTTTGCGCAACGAGAATAGTCAGTTAATGTTTGATATGCCATTGCCGAATTGACGTCTGAATTTTGTGCGTATCTGTAACACGTAGATTGTTCAGTGCTGATGGATTTGTAACTGGGTTTTTTTTCGCAAGAATTTATAGAACACCGTGACGAACAGTTTTTTTTGATAATTCATCATCAGATCAATACAATTATATAGTTCCAGCAAAATCGAAACAGTATGTACACAAGACAAAGAGGTTTAGTCATTGGATCGCGTGGAGCGTTGCAAAATTTTCAAGCCTCTATAGGCTAGTTACTCTGACAGAAAATTATCAGTGTTGATGATTTGTTTAGAGTTCCACCCCCCATTACGTCAAGTAGTTGTTGGTTGGGGGTTTGGATAGACCTGCAGATCGATGGTATGACCTTTGGCCACGGCAACTGCAGGGTACAGATTTTCGCGTGAGCGCGAAATCGGATTGCGTAATCGAATGGCGATCGATTCAGCAGTAGCCAACATCCGTTGTCTGACCAGTTTGGGTGGTTTATCGGGACTTTTTGTAGACAACACGGAACGCCTGAGTGGATTTTGATTTCGCTAAACCTCTGGGATCGTATTCATCTGATGATAACGTATCGAAAAAAATCGATGGTGGATTGTTCAAATACCCCATGTTAAGTTATACGTTAATTTACCAACTCACCTTCAAAACTGTGCTGTTGATCGGATAAAATTACTTTGAGCCCAATATACAATAATGAATTGTTGTTATCACTACAAATCCAACTCACTGCACTGTAACTCAGAGGATTACTGCTGACAGTTACATCAGAGTTTTTCTGCAAGGTGTGCTCCAGTGAATTCATGATTTCATTGTGTTTTGGTTACTGGTGAATGCCCTGCTAATCAATACTGAATAGATAAGGATTCTTTAACTGTCTAAACATAGACTGTATATACCATAGTTACGCCTTCATCGATTAATGGGAAAGTATGTGCGCGCGTTGTTTAGCATTTTTTTAGACAACCACGATATTGTTACACCGAGCAACTTATGGTATTTCTTTAAAAGTAGACGGTATTGGGGCGTCCGAATTGAGCAGATTTCTCCATCGTCTTCTGTTAGCGTTGACCTCATGAAATATGTAGTCTCAGTACGTGTCAGTGGCAACTATAGTATCTTTTTTATCTGGAGTAAGCACCACGCTTCATTTTTCAGCCTTGTCTCAAGTTTAAACTTTGTTTACGCATTTTCAGCCTTGTGCTTTTGGTGTTCGCCATTCCTCCTAAGTTTTATGTCACGCATTATCTGGCTTTCAAGATGTTGACCGCTCCATCACTACATTAACATACGTGGTGCATAAGATTTTAGTGAATCATTAAAGAACTAATCCATTTCACCGATTATTACGTTATAAAACTACTTTCACAAAACTGAGACAGCATCAGCCATGAGTTGCACTGTTGGAAGCTGAGATACATTGAAAGACGGCCTCACATATTAATAATTGTAGTGTATAGTAGGGCCAGTTAGAACCTAAATAATCTGGGCGGAATGTTCCACAAATGTGGGTATTTAGGAAACTGTTTATCATTGGTCGGTGATCATTGCAGGTACAATGAACCCGGTCTACAGTGGCCAATCCCTTCGTGAACGATTTCATTTGTCTACGCCAGGTCATCATCTGTCCACCTCGCACCTTGCGCCAGTCGGCCGCAGCGTCGGCAAAGAGTGCTCGGTGTGGCAAACGACTAGCTGGCATCCTTAGTACATGACCTAACCATCTAAGTCTGTGCAAATGTAGCGACTGAACAAAAGAACTCGTTTGACAATCAGTGCCAAACACCCGCTTCCTAACCTCCTCGTTGCTTACTCGCTGGTGCCACCCGATACGAGCGATCGAACGCAGACATCGGTGGTCAAATACCTGAAGACGGTTCACGTCCTCTACCCTGAGCGGCCAGGTTTCGCTGCCGTAAAGTAATACAGCCCTCACTGTTGTCTGATATACGCGACCCTTAAGCTTCAGAGAAATACCTCTCTGTCGCCATAGGTGTCTCAGATTAGCGAACACCGCCCTAGCCTTGGAAATACGCGCTTCTATTTCATTCCCTACACCTCACCACCGCGTTGATGCAGCTTCCCAGTATACAAACCGGTCAACAACTCCATGACTTCATTATCTAACATTAAATCTACGTAATCACAACAATCTTGGAGAAGCACTTTGCATTTTGAGGCTGCAAAGCGCATTCCGAAGTACTTAGCGTTGTTTGTGCCGCTTGAAAGTTGTCAAACAGCAACACCTTATCGTCAGCATAATCAAGATCAGTCAGTCTTTCACCAGGTAGGAGGTCCACGCCGGCATCATTTGAGTGCCGCAGACAGTCCTCCATTATTTCATCTATGACGAAATTGAACAAAAATGGTGAAAGGGGACAGCCTTGACGTACGCCGCTCCTGGTGCTGAAACTGTCAGACTTCACCGTAAACCCTAACCTGAGCTGAAGTATGGGAATAAAGCGCCGACAGTATGTTCACATACTTAGTCGGTACACCCCTGCGTTTAAGCGACTCTAAAAGTGTAGATCGGTCCACCGAATCAAACGCACCTTTATAGTCGAGGAATACGGCGATTGTTGGCCGGCGGTACACATGACGCTGCTCCAGAATTTGACGAAGGGTAAAAATGTGATCTATACAACCCCGCCCAGGGCGAAACCCTGCCTGTTCTTCCCTAATGTTTACCTCCCGAACTGCAGTGAGTCGACGAAGTATAATGGATGCTAGAACCCTTGAAATGACTGGGGTCAAACTAATCCCTCTATGGTTTTCGCAAGAGCCCGGGCTCCTTTCTTAAATATGGGAACTATTATCGAGTGACCCCAGCACGGAGGGATGGTCTCCGTCGTCCACACAAGTTGAAACAACTGAGTCAAGACCTCTACTAACGCCTTTCCATCTTTGAAAAGTGCCGGCACGAGATCATCTGGGCCAGCAGCCCTATTACGATTGAGAGCCGAAAGGCAATTGCGAACCTCAGTCTCAGTGGGTGGTTCCAAATCTACCGACCAGGGTGCTACATCACAAGTTTGTGGCGGCAACGCAATAGAAGCAGCAGGCCAACTAAATTGACCCTCAAAGTGTTCTGCCCAACGCTCTAACCTTCTGGACTTATTACAGATTAGTGTACCATCTACCTCGCTGATAGCTTCACTGACCGACGGTCGCCTGGGACCAGGTGGCGCGGATCAGCTTAAACAGTTTACCGATGTTCCCTGAGGCAAATGCGGTTTCCATTTCCTTAACTTTTTCCACTAACCAAGCCTCACGATCAGCCTTTAGACTACGTTTCAGTTTCCTACGGATATCTCTTCTAGACTTGTGTGAACTACCAGGAGGAACCCTCCGTCTGGCTTCCAACAACTCCAGGGATTTCTCTGAAATCCAATGTTTGCTTACCCCAGTACCCCTGTGCCGCAAGCTACACTACCTGCTTTCTGAATGGCCTGTGAGATTTGAGTCCAGCAGCTATTAGGATCTTTGGAGTGAGAACTATTAAGGCAGCTTTCTAAGCTGGTTTGGTACTTATGCTTTACCGATGGTAAAGCCAGTTTCTCAACAGCCAGTCAATCTGCTATCTCTTGGACACCCTGGTTATGCTCCTAGTCTTTCTGTTCATTTCACTAATACCCCTGTGCCATAGGAAATACAGTCCGGAAGTGCTCTGTATGTTCATGTGACTCATGTCCCGCAATCCTTGAACCCAACGAATCGCAAGACGCTAACGCTTTCCAGAAGCTGTATATCTTTCTGTATCTGTTTCTTCCAAGCGTGTTCCAGACGTGGACTTACGAAGACATGGTAATGTTAAATCAGTACTTCTGCTACCTACTGCCTATTTGACCATAATTAGCGCCTTTTGAGCTCGTTGAACCACTGTGGTCCACTGCATGAGAGTGGCCAATGGACAATCGTAAGTTTTTTACTCGGTTAACATTAGTTGCTTTTCTTCCCACTTCACTTGATAGTAGCTGATAGTCTCTAGTGATCAGCAGTAAATTCCGTCTGATCTGCCACTTCTTCATTTGAGTGATATCTAGCTGGAGATGGCGTTGTCACACCGATACACCAACCCGACTTGTAAGTATTAAGTCAGTTTTCCCGAAATTGCTAGAAAAGATCCTAAAAAACAATATTGCGCAAAACGTTACTAAGTACGATCTCCTAACGGCTCGGCAACGTGGCACCGTAAATAAGCGATCTTGTCTGGTGAAATTACTGGCAAGCCTGGATGAAATCACTCTGTGGCTGGGCAAGCAGGGGAATATGTTGAGATTTGCTACCGAGACCCCAAAAAGGATTTCAGTTGAGCAAGTCATAGACTTTTAGTGTTGAAATTAGAAACCTTTAACAAATCTTCTAGAGTACTAGCGTGTTTGCAAGCGTTTCTTCAGAATATGAGTTTAAATATGCAAGTGAAGAGCCCCAAATCGCGCACTGTGCAGACCACCATTGACGTTACGCTGGGGTTAGTTTCCGGCTCCGTATTGTTTCTCGTATAGAGTATCGATTTGCAGAATTGGATCTTTAGTTTCTTTTCCATATTCATAGAGGATGTCTAAACTGATGAATTGCCAGACGAGCTTTCAATGCGGCGAGATGTCGATGAGTCTTGTCAGTTGACTGTCGGTTGGGAACTCTCGCTAAATGTTGTGAAATGTCTTTAGCATATGGCGGGCAAAACTGGAGGCTCGCTTACGTAGATAAGGGGATCTGGGCAACGTGTGGATGTATAGAAAACTACTGAGGTGAAGGGCTTGAGAAATCAGGTTACAAGGGACCTCAAGGTGTTCAATCAGTGTCTGTTTACAGCATTCAACCAGCCGAAGAAAACGATGGCGTCAGGGACACCAACCGCCCCCTGTATATGACTTACGTGAGGGCACATTTTGAGTACTGTGTACGGGCTTAATGTCCTTATTTGGCTATGAGTGTCAACGTCCTAGAAAGGTTGCAGCGTAGGTTTACAAAACCCCTTTTAGATTTTCGGGGAATGGAGTACTTCAACAGATCCAGACACTCTAATGTTTCCTTTGTGGAAAGAAGACGAGGGAGGAGGAGATCTAGTAAAGGTCTTCAAAATCCCGAGTGGACTTTCTGAGGTTGGAGGGTGGCTGTTTACCCGCAACAAACATCCATTAAAGACTGTGGAGGCGATAGCCAGGACAACTATGCGAGATAATTCCTTCCTGAGTGGAGTTCTGAACAACCGAGATAGCTCGCCGTCCGATGTGAGCTCAGCTATAGCGATTGCTGATTTTAATCGTGAGCCCGATCAATGTTAGTTGGCAATATTCTCGGACTTGGAGTAACGAAGTGATCGGGCTACAGTCAGGAGTAATGTCCGCCCTTCTCTCTTCGCCTCTTCTTTATATCTCCCATTTTCTTTCTATCACCATCTGTAGACGCTGCTTATGACGTTTTTTTCTGGTTTGTGTACATATCTAGTTCTTCCTTAGCTGTCTTTCTGGTCTCAAAACCAGCCAGACTGCCTTGTCACCCAGGAACCTAGCGGTGTTTGCATTGGCTTTGATCCTCTCTACTAGTATGAACGTGCCGCGATTGCTAAAGATAATTCCAATAGTGCTTCCCTCTTTGAAGTAAACGTCTGCTACTGGTCTATCTTACCGATTCTGAAGAAAATGCTCTCATAGTCGTAATGAGGACTTGGTCGTGGATATTTCCGCGGTCAGTTGATAAACTGCATATCTTATACTTCTATCTCCAATGTAAAGCATTTGTAAAGAGAAGGTTTTCTCTATTTTTTGCAGTGCGATGGGATCGTCGAAGTTGATTGGTTCAAACCATTGACCATCAACCGGCTACTGGCCCCAAGTTTTGTAAAGCAAACTGAACTGTCTGTCCTTTGCAATAGAGCCTATCAGTCTGATGTCATATGCAAGCAAAAAATTTACATTTCAACCACACCGTTAGACCTTTCACGCGTTTGAGCAAACCAAACCGCCGTTAGACTGTTCCCCTTGGAATCCCGTTTAGAAGATGGCCGATATTAGGCGCTCGTTTCCACTCTCGTGTTTCTGCTCGAAAGGAATTGGCCGATCCATTTGCAAGCTTTTGGTGTTGTCACGTCGCCAATTTAATCACGAAGTGTCGGTGATTCACTGTATCAAAAGCTTTTTCAAATTCCAGGCAGTCAGCTTTCACCTCTTCCATTCTCTCGAAAAAGTCTGTGCTTTTGTTCGTACGCGAGGGAAGGTCCCTCAGATATTACTTATCTTTTAGAAGCCCATGTTGCAAGTAATTCAATATATAAAGCGGTCAGAGGCTCCACCAATTTCTCCTTGGGAATCGTCATCATCATGGTCGGATGTAATTCGTCTGGCACTGCTGCTTTTTCAATCCAAAGTGAGGCCAGCTCACGTTTTGTTTATTTTGGGTTAATTGTAAGCCCCGCCATGCCCTTAGAGGGGTCACATGGGTTCGTTCACGTTGGACCCTATTTTCTATAAACACAATAGTGATACTCCTTACAAGCTGCCGCTATTCTTGCGTTATTGCGCAGATTCACCTCCTCACAAAAACTACCTAATTACTGGACACGGTCGCGTGACCTTCCTAAGTTTTTTACAGCCTTTTCTGTCAAGTTCACTTCAAATCCGTCACGTTATGCATCCCTCTCTAATTATGTTATTTCTTTTTCTTTCGTGAACCATGTAGCTTTTGACATTTGGGTTTACGCGCCACTTTACCAAATCGTTACGTCGCGCAACGGCCAACTTCCGATGTCCCTTTACGAGCCAGAATCTCTTGGGACTTCTAGTTAATCACGCAAAACTGCCTGTGATACTAAAGGTGGTTTTGTTGAGTCGCATCCAATTTTCCTGTTGATGGGCTTGCACCCACTGCAAACCATGTGAATGCCTGTCTGCTTCCTCGAAAGCTACTCTGCAGTATTTAACGCCTTTGGAATCAAGTTGACACATTTCTCTACTTCATTCATCTATGATCACTACATGGTCACTCCTCCCAGTACTTTACAGTGGTATCAACTTCTGCATACCCTCATACAGCATGATTACCAGACCCAGAATAGACGGCTGGTTATCTTTTCTGAGTCTAGTTGACTCTTGGACATGCTGACATGCAATCAAGTCTTAGGAGACACCAGACATTTTTTGACCCAAATGGCATTTACCCATTACTAATTGTACATCCCGGTTGGTTTCTCAAGCATTTTATTCACCCAGTACCTTCTATTTATGTCTACTGGAAACATCCCACTCCAGATCTTGAAGCAGCTGGCGATCCTAAGCCTCTGAAGTTTGTGAACTTTGGTACATACAAGACTCGAACGCACTTCTTAAAATGCAAGTCATATCCACTGACTTGCAGTTTATGTGTACATACGGACTCATTCAATGGTATGTGCTTGACTTCATCTCTTACATTAATTGCACACTCAGTTCCTCTATTCTATCCTGTTTCACCTTAGCGAATAACGTATCTCTTAAGTTTCGATCACTGGTACGTACTTAGTCAGGTTTTGGTCAATTCCATAACATCCCTAAGCTTCTCCAGTCTCGTTCTTACAACTACCATAACTGTAAGTGTTGTGTCTCTTAATCCTCACTTCCAACAGCCTGTATGCCAGTCACCATTGCAGTCTTTAAACACAGCACCAGGTTAGTAAGTAGTGATTGAAGTTGTGGTTTCCTATTTACTTTTGTCGCTCCCTTTGCTTTCTTGTTATTTTTATTTCGTTTCTCCTCAACAATCTCAGTGCGTTTTAGCTACCAAAAGTCTAAAATGTTTTCAATAAGTCTTTCTGTAACATCCGATTCTGACTACTGGCTGTTTTATTGACGTACTGCTTAGTGTTCAACGGTTAGCTGATTCACTAATTGGAACGATATCCGCTTCATGATTCTGGCTTTATCTGTAACTAAGTATTGTGGAAGTCTGAAATCTTTTACTCGTTGTGTAACGTGTCTGCGTCTAATCTTTCCGGTTTGTAAAGTTAAAGGCTCCGTTCAAACTAGTATAAGTGATTATATGTCTGCCCTCATCTTGAACGACCTATAAGCTTCTTACGTTTGCGATAGTAGTCAGTCTCTACCAATTTGCTTTCGAGGTGCTGCTAGATAGGCCTTTTTCTACACACCGCTGTCTTCCTACTCTATGGATTCTGCTTCACCTGCCCAGTGAACACGTGCCCGACCTGACCAGAAGTAGGCCAAGTGTCTTTTCAACTAGACTGATCAGCTACAGTTGGTAAAACGTGGGAAAAGCTTTCGTGTTATTATTTTGATAGTTGACTAACGTTGAGCGCCGGTTGTTTTGGTCTATTTACAAACTTTTTTATCCAGACTATTTCAATTGCTGAGCGATGTTTGATTGGCATGTACTTCCTGGCAGGTGCTTTGTTTGGTCAGTTTTTTGTAACGTTTTATGAGTGGTGTGAGTAAATACTACGTTCTCCCACTTTGAACTTAAAAGTGACACGAAGTAGTTCTGTATTCTCAATAAGGAGAGACTTCAGGTTGTACCCCCCAAGTAAGGTGACACGGGTTAGCACAACACTGGCGTGATTTTGGATTTGCTGTTGAATCTTTTGCTTTCATATTCCTTAAAGTCTTTCGCCCACTACAATCTTAATGCATCCTGAATTTCACACAAAAGTCATACTCTCGTGCCATCACTTATTGTCAAGTACGCTGGGGACGCATACGATTTGACATCAACGCTGCTGGTATTTCCTCTGTTATCAGTTCTGTCGTCTTGGGAAGTCAAGTCGTTTAATCAGCGAAACGTAGCGGACTTTGTTGTCTTAATACATCCTTTGAAGTGCAGTCTATGAACTTATCCAGGTGACAGACGCCATCTAATCACAGCTTTAGGAAGGTTTCCTGATCTACACAGCTTTCATGTGTTCTGCGTACAGTATATCATTTAATTGTTGTACTGAGTTCTTATCGAACAGTCTCATCCATTTCTGACGCAGTTAGATTGTTTTCTCTATTCAAGCCACGCCCTTCGCAGTCGCTGATCTGAAGCAGCTTTTCACATCCTCGAAGCCACTCACTTCTGTTGTCATTGGATACAAGGACTCTATGTAACATTTGAAAAGCGTGTTCTAAGAAAATGCTTCTCAAAATATCGTTCTTGCTTGTTGAAATCATTGTTCACTGATAGAAGACAAAAGTCGCCGACTGTATGAGCCTCTTCACTGCGCATTTTCGACACCGGAATAAACAAGGCGTTAACTGTCCTCCTTCTTCAACCGGCTGCTAGATGCGTCACTATGTGTTCATCTTAGAGTCGCTTGAAAACCAAATCACTGGCTGCGAGCACCACCGGCGCTGATTGCGCATTCAAGCTATTGACGACTCCGTCGAGATAGACGAATACTAGAGTGAAGTCGTCCCGGTCGCTGCTTGAGAATCGTGAGAGGATGGCCCCGGAATCTGTGCTCATTTCGGAGGGGAAATCTGCTCTGAGTTCCTCGCCCATGTCACCTCGCAAAATGCGGCGTATCACAATAAGGTCCCGCGGAGTCGCCGGTAACTCTGGGGGTACATGTTCAGATACACTGGACCCTCATCCCATCAAGTCGAGATACCTCACTTTGTTTGGAGGAAAACACTGAGGCGTAGCCATACTCCCGTCTCAGGACGAACATGAGACGAGAAGAGTAAACAAAAGGTCTCCCTGGACACCTTAGCAAAGGATCGACGGATAGCCCCAAGCACTTTCCTAGCTTTAACACAGGCCTGCGTGGTGTGAGCCTGTGTTTTGAGGATGTCTGACATCAGCACTCCGAGGTCTCGTTCGCTATTACACTGTGTTAACAAGTGGCCTCCAACATGATATACCCTAACGTCCGTGACATCTCCCAGGTGCGTGGAGGTGCATGTCTACACATTTAGAGGCAAGCTCCATTGAACTATCGATTTTCGTATGGTGTCCAATCCTGTTGCAACCTTCTACTATCCTCGTCTGAAGAGACGATCCTCCATACTTTCATATCATCAGCGAAGACGAGGACAGGCGACTGCAACTGGTCCAATAGATCATTGATGAAAACCAGAAACAACAAGGGCCCGAGCACTGACCCTTGTGGCACACCGCTTGGGGCAGGCAGCCATTCAGATAATTGTTGGTTGACCCTTACAGCGAATGACCTACTACGGAGGAAGTCTGCTATCTAATTTATTATAGGCGAGCTGACAGCGTACGCTAACAGCTTGGTGAGCAAAAGGTTATTTTGGACTCTTTCAAAAGCCTTGTTGACTCAGGAATTGCTTGCAAAATATGTGGCAACAAGGCTTTCCAGTCTCCTTATGGGGTTTATGCCTTACTCGATATGACGAAAATCCATCCGTTATAATTCTTATCTACTTTTGTTGTCGCTTTACATGTTGACAACTATTAACGCAGAATACATAACATGGGTTGAAAATTCCTCAGAACTATGGTCTGGTGGTCATCCAGTAAACACTAGCTCGTGTACCTCCTCTTATTGAATGACTACTAAGTCCTGTCACAGTATTTTGTGGTGCGTTTTCACAGTGTCTCCTATATTACTTGAGGTACGTGTAAAATTTGTACTATTGTCGATGCTCCATTTTGTACGAGTCCAATTAGAGTTTTTTGATGATTTGCTACATTTTACCTAATGATTGTTTCATCACTGAAAACCGCAGTGACTCGTCTCAGAGTTCTTATCTACAGTTTCACTGTACCTCCGATATTAGTTGAGATTTACGACTTCCTGTACACACTACTTGTATCCTCGTTGCAGATGGGATTTTGTGCAAGTTCAAATGGTGATTTTCTGCTATCTTAGTTTATATTTGATTAAGTAGAGTGGTCTTAAGTTTCTTCTGTGTTAAAGGAGATATACCGATTCTGGTACGTTATCAAGTCTTGCGTGTTTACCACAATTCTGTGTTTGCAGGTTCAGTTGAACTTCTACGGCCTGTTCACTGAACACCAGCTGGCGATGTTTGCAATGAAGGAAACGATTTCGAGTGCCTTTGAGTTTGTTCTTATTGACTTTTCTTTTATCTCCTGTATTAACTAGTAAGATGTGTAATTGTTGAACACACAACATTGAAATTTTGTTTGCGTATAGAAGTTTTATTAGACTTTTTGATTGTTTATTAAATATTTCATGTTCGCTAACTATTTTTCCAGTCGCCTGCTCGATTTTCACCGTTTTTCAACCCCATACCTATGGCTTCTGTCCAACTTCTCTTCCGCATATCTGGTTTATTACATCCACTGCTCGCTGCAATTTTTCAAATCACTGAACTCAACGAAGTCATACCAGCACTGTACAGTTTATTCCCAATCACAATAAATGGTTATTATGTTTGAAGTTTGTTTCTGTCATTCGTGTACGGCTTTTTTGTGTCCAAGCGGGTACACTCTAAGTATTAGTTATAGCAGGATGCAAAAATCCTTTTTCTAAATTCCAGACGATAAAAATTAGAAACCGCTTTCATGGCAATAATAAGTGTGGATTTATTGTTGCGTAGTGTCGCTATTTGGATCCGGTTTACCCGTACTGCAAGGATACGTAAAAAAGGAATCTTTGGAATGGTAAACAGTGGAGATGACCAGGTGTCATACATTTTGTGTTCACTTACAGTTGTTGTTGGTTTACCCGATCAGCATGGCACACGTGAACATAGTGAGCAATATATCACTTACTCGTTGTAATGAGTACTACATTTATGGCTTCATCCACCCCCTATGTAGTAGGTTTTTCCTCTGTTCGAATCAGGTCGTTCGCAGCGGTTGATGTGAAGCTGCTTATCTGATCGTTTCTCTCTTGCAGTTAGGTTCGCGGACTACACTTGAACACTCGAAAGAGATACTTTAAAATAATGTTCCGTAGTACATTGTTTGTGACCATCAGAACTTCCTCCAACGCGTATGTAACGAGCACAGGCTCAGAGACCGTGATAACTTATCTCTGCGGGTTAACATGGATCAGCCTCTTCTTTTTGCTCTCCAAGTGTTGAATTTGGTCCATTCGTCATTGTATCGTTCATCCTTTTGCCTGTTATTCGTCTGTGAAAGTCTTCTATTCCGATCCTGGTCGTTCGGGGCTCTTAAATTTCTGTGCAAGCAAGTTTTTCACAAAATTAAAACTTCTCACAAATATGTCACATAGAAGCGCTCAAAATAACGGTTTACGTCAAGCTTCATTCAACCGTCTTTTCTTAGTGTAAGCAGGAGCTCAGACTGACCACTACGACCACAACTATGTGTACACTGTTAAAGTAGGAGAATATCCTACACCAGCTAGAGAACTGCGGATCAATTCCAAGTTTCAAGGACGACTGGACAGTGAACAACACGGTAGATTCGTTACCCACTGAGATTCCAACTTTGTCCAGTGGACTCAATACTCGACGTCCAAATAGGCCTTTTTCGAATTTGGCTTTAGTCCCATGTTGACATTATTGTCCGTCTTTCATCGACCATGCAAAAGTCCATCGAGATCAAATTATCCTGTGTGTTCACATGCTTCATAGTAAACTCTCCTAGGAAATACATCATTTATTGTGTTGTCTGAGTCGCAGAAGTTGATGGAATACATGAAATTTATCCTTCATTCAGGGACATTGGTTGCGCAAAGCTGTTTATTGATCAACTATTAAGAAAAATATAGATGCCACTTGGTGGATTATGATGCGCTTTTCACAAAAGTCCTCATTTGTTATAACTTACTGAAGTATTTGATCAATCCGGATGTGGACGGTGTAGTGACTAGTGCTCGTGTGGCTTCTCTAAGGATCCCGGCTGCAACCATGTTTTCCCGCTTGTTTGTTCTGTACGCATGATTCTGTGCACGCCTGCTATAGGAGGCCTGATATGAACTCAGTGCCACTTCCTTCTTCCTAACAACATCTACTATTCTCTTCTTCTAGGTCTTTTCACCTGTACCTTTTCGAATGTTGTCTAACGCACTTTTTCGTTTGGCGCGCTCTTGGGCACCATACCAGCGTCCAAAATATGCGCGAATTACCGTTTCAGGAGCGCAGTCGGGGAAGTGGGATTGCCTCTATCCACCTAGTAAAACGGTCGACACAAGTCAGAAGAAGGTAAAACCGTTAGAAGGTGGTAGCGGTCCGACGAGATCGACGTGCACGTGATGAAGACGTGCGTCGGGTGCGGGAAGACACCAAGGGGCTCTTGGTATGCCTATGAACCTTAGGAACGTTGACATTCTAGACAGCAGCGAGCCCAATTTCGGACGTCGTGGTTCACTTTAGGCCATACAAAGCGTTCAGTGATAAGCTTCACTGAAGCACGTATGCCAGGGTGCGATAGGTTATGCAGTGCGTTGAACACTGCACGACGAAACGATAAGGGCACTACAGGCCTAGGTACGCTTTGTGAAACGTCGCACAGGATGGTGCCCTCAGAGGAAGTTAAGGGAACAGGCAGTATTTTGAGTGAGCTATGCTGACGGAGTTGCTCAATCTCGGAGTCGCCTGTTTGCGCAGCGGCCATAGCGGCCAAATCAAGAGGAATAGGCGTAGAATCGCTTACCTGGTATACACGTGAAAGGGCGTCAGCGACAGGATTGAAGGACACCTGAAACATGCCGTATATCTGTCGTAAACTGAGAGATATAGTCCAGGTGCCTGATTTCCCTGGGGAATACCTGTCGGACGATGAGTTCAAAGAATACACCAATGGTTTATGGTCAGTGTAGACCGTGAACCGTCGGCCTTCAACAGCATGCCGAAAATGGCGTATTGCGAGATAAATGGCAAGCAATTCTCGCCCGAAAGTACTGTAGCGAGTCTCCGCGGGTTGCAACCGTTTGGAGAAGAATGCAAGGGGTTGCCAACTACTTCCAACGTACTGTTGTAACACGGCGCCAACAGCTGTATCGGAAGCGTCGGTTACAATGACAACTGAGCACTAGGGTCAGGATGAGCGAGCAGGGCTATTTTGGAGATAGCCTCTTTAAGCTCTTTAAAGGCTGTACGCGCTGAATCGGTGAATGACAGTTTACGATCGCCTCCACGGAGGAGATCGGTCATTGGTTGCATAATATGCGCGCAACGAGGAATGAATCGACGATAATAGTTTACCAGGCCACAAAATCTGCGAAGCTGCTTAAAAGAAGAAGGTTCAGGATAATCCTGGATGGCCTGAACTTTGGAAGGAAGGGCAGCAATTCCATCGGCTGAAATCCGGTGACCTAGAAACTCATGGTCGATTTGCCTAGCTCGCATTTTGTCAGGCTTGACTGTAATATCAGTCAGTCAGGCGTTCGAGTTAGAGGTAGACGTAGTCTAGACTGCGGGTGACTCCGTGCATAAAACGCTGAAAACCTCGGCAACATTGGTCAACCAAAATGGCACTCGCAAATACTCAAAAACACAAAATGGGGTGACCACAGCGGTCTTGGGTGGGTTTTTGCCGCCAGTGGAACTTGGTGATAAACGCAGATTAAATCAGTTTCGCCGAAGATGTTTTTTGCTCGCGAGGCAGATCGTAAGACCCTGCGTGTGTTGAACGGGCTACTTAGCAGGGGGTGTTATTCCATCGAAACCACGAAAGTCACTGCAATGACGCCCGTCCTCTAATTTTTTTGGAAACCAAGTGCAGCGGTGAGGCCCAGAAACTATTGAAAGGGCGAATGATCCCGAGTTCGTGCATGTTTTTTCAAACTCTGCCATAGCGACTTCAAGCTTACCGGGGGGCAACCTGCGGGCCAAAACGATACGGGTGAGTCTTTGGTTCTTCTGTGATATGTAACATTGGAGGTCAAGTGGACACGGTGTCTAATGCTCCAACTAGCCAGGGGAGCTGTTGAAAAAGTTCAGCAAAAGACGGTGGAGTAGTTGGTATCGCATATATTGGACCCAAGGCTGCAACGGTCGTGCGATTGCCGTGACTGCTCAGGTGTGTAACGGCATCTATTAGCTTCCGGCGTCGCGTATCGACTAAAAGGTCGAAATGCCGGAGAAAATCGATACCGATGATGGCAAACGGAACGGCAGCAACAACGAAAATCCAACGAAAGTTTTGCCGGAGACCAAGTCCAACGTTAGCGAGCGCTGGCCACAAGTCCGGATAACCGTGTCATTGGCAGTATTGAGATAAGGAGCGCCGGACTGTGTCATCTCGGAGCGGGCCTTCGAGACTACGCCAACTCGTGCCTTTTTGTCCACCATGAATGCGGTCCCTGTGGAGAGACCCCGAATAAACACAGACGATTGATGGAGATGCGCCGGCGACGTCCGTCGCCATTACGCGTCGGCGGTCCGGTTTCCCTGAAGCGGTGAGGGAAAAGAGCAAGGGGTTGTACATCTAGTGGCTTTAGCACCATATCGTTCATGGTACCAGCAGAAGCCTTTACGGGCTGTGAGTTACGTCGACGGGGCAACCTGCTGGTACGACCGACGCCGTGGGGATTGCTTTCGAAAACGGCTAATCGTCATACTTCCAGAGCCTCTGCGTAAGACAGCTACTTCCGCTAATAGGGTTGTGACCTCAGCCGAGTCGGTTGAGTAAGAATCTACAGCCCTCTTCCGCGGCCAAGGTCCTAGGAATGGCGCTTGATCTGGGACTGCTGGAAGTTTGCAGAAATGGCTGAAACCGTTCGACCACTTGGTCTGCGACTTCGGCAGGCTGCGGATGCAATAGCCTGAACTGTCTCCGGCAGCCTCTGCATCCATAGCTCTCGTAACAGTGACTCGTCCATGTGGGAGCCACCAAGAAGTTGTTGCATCTCATGGAGCAGCATAAAGGGGGCTTGTCACCCAACTGTTATCCATCGGGAAGCTACTGTAAACGGATCTCCTATGACCGGGTTACCCGCCTAATTACTGCCTCTTCTATGGTGTCGTAACTATTTGCCGCGGGCTTAGTGAGGAGGATATCACGCAGTTGCATTGTGACTTCTTTTGGAAGCCTGGACACTAACTGACTGAACTTCGCCTGGTCAGACGAAATTCGGTTGTTGACAAACTCGGCCTCAAGATAGACAAACCACAGTAGCGGGTCCATCTCCAGAATGGAAGGAACTGTTAAGGTAGCTGCGCCTACAGAAAGCAAATCTGAAGGCTTGGTGTCTTCTCCTGACTTTACAAACTCTCGATAGCTTGTAATATGCAAAAGCGGGAATAAAGTGTGGGTTGATGAATATAAAATTTCGAGCAAACCCACTACGTAAAAATTACAATACGGTCAGTAAAAATAATGAAACGTCATGTGGAAATATCCACTCCCAGAAACCGACTCACCAAACGTCGTGGGACGGAAATACAAGGACAAAATACACTGGATTACCGAAAAAAACCTTGCGAGCAACTTTCAACGGAAGTACTATTGTCGGGCTCAAGAGTTTATGGTAAATCTCTCTCACAGTTTCACTCCACGTTCGGTGAGGTACCCAACGGCAATAATTCAGAAGACAACAAACAGCGCAGTACTCTATATATTGCCACGACCGAGGAACAAGAAAATGTACAGCCAGCAAGCGTCCTGCGTGTAGCGCGCGGAACGGAAAAGTGAGAAGTTCTACGCTAGCGGAAATAGGGCATACATTTGGGCTAAACAAACATGCCTCACCAGGAAGTGTCAAATTGTACAACAAAATACCAACAAAAATTAAGCTATTCTAAGAGGTCGCTACTCTCCGTCACTGTGACTTGTATATCTTAAGGCTGAACTTATCAATAACCGGACTTCGTCGGACATGGCGAATTCCAGTCAGCTGATGTCTAGACTATCGACCAGACAGCAACGCAGCTGCCTGATTTTCTCCCTGGTTGTTATGACACCCCTAAGTGGGTAGTAACCAAATGGGTGGTCCCGTCATAGAGGACCCACCTGCGGCAGCATTTCAGTGGGTTGAGTTTGAGTCACCAGCGCACGTCCACGTTGCCTCTGGAGATTCAGCCGTTTCTGGGTGGCTTTCACATGAACACGTCGCTTCAGTGAGCGTTGTGGTTGCAGAGGCCATCCGAGATATTCAGAGCCATTGTTTTTGTAGTCCGCTCCTAATCGCTCGTCGTCGTCGCCAATCAATTGTTCGCTCATTTCCCATTTTCTTCGAAAATGTCGATACTCAAAGGGAAGGTGCACCCCCACCACCCAGCCGCGGAACAACTCGTTGGATTTTATTCAGTCGACCTTGCTGGGATTAAAGTCGTGTGGGCAAGAGTAACCGATTCGCACGGAGACTTAGACAAAACGTTGACTAGCTCCCTTTGAAGCCAGTACCCAAGGCTTCTTCGCTTTAACAGATTCCTCCGTCGACGTCACTGATAGTCCCGCTAAGGATTCTGCTATCTCAACGGACGACACGGTGACTCAGCACCTTCCTCTTTTTCCTAACCGTTTTTAAGAATACCGAACGACTGACTTGTAATAACGACTAACGCAGTCTGCTCATCCGTCTCCAACCACTACATGTTCGTTCAAGATCTCCACGCATGCACCGCATTCCCTCTGGACAAAGGTGGTCAGGTAAGTGTAGTTCCACGTGCACGCAATAAGGTATCAAGGTCGGACGCTCCCAACCTCCGTGTCGCAAATGACGCCATCATCCAGACGTTCTGTCAGCTTCCGTTGAAGTTGGACTTGGGCCTCAGCGCAAGGTACGCCTGATCTTCATTGTTGCCACCCTTTCTTTTGTCATTAATAGCAGCATTCCAACCTTATA
Organism: Paragonimus kellicotti; assembly: GCA_014220965.1. Lineage (NCBI taxonomy): Eukaryota > Metazoa > Platyhelminthes > Trematoda > Plagiorchiida > Troglotrematidae > Paragonimus > Paragonimus kellicotti. Next base: position 65,176 of record LOND01000016.1, read on the forward strand.
GTTGGTACGCGATGTCAAAATCTAATAGACGCTGCTGCATAGTTGATCAATAACGACGCTTTCGTGAGTGGCTGAACAGTTAGTTGAATTAACGCACTAGTTGGCTGGTTCATTCACTTTTTCGGAGTATGTTCTGTCGTTACCATAGTTTGGTAGTGCACCACCCGTGTCCCCTCTGTGAATTCCAACGTCACGCATCACATCAGAACTAACGGTCACCCATATCGGTGAGGCACGTCGGCCCCAGCGAAAAAATTAGACTCGCCAGGGCAGAGTTCGGACGCATGCTCACACTCCATATTATACACCCTTTCGATAGTTTTTGGCCTCGCTTCTGCATCTGCTCCATAAAATCTGGAGAGGGTGCGGTCTTGACGACGATTATTGCGGACTCCGTAGATTAACAGTCTCTGAGAAGTATTTTACTCCGCATATACAGGACCGTACGGCCTGTCTGTTCTGCAAAATCGTTCAGGAAAATCCATTTGATTCTCGCTCGCCACGAAACTCCGGTGGTTGCGGAAGGCATACGCAAAGTTCTAGCGATTACTACCTTCGGTCAATTCGAGGTTTGCGAACGCCATTTGGAATCGTCAGTGCTGCCCAAATCTTTCAGCGTCCCATGCACGAGGTCGCCCGCAGTCCATATGTCGGCTATCCTTTCCTCCACAACACTGTGGTCGCCGGCTCTCTCGAAGAAGGTTACCTTTCGTACTCACGAAGTTCATTTGAACGATGGTCTCATTACGTTATTACAATCAGTTCAACGAACCGTGAGCTGGGTAAGCCAACCATATAGTTCCCAGGTGATCTCAATTGAGGCAGTAGTATCACTACACTTCTGTACGAACTTCTGGCCATCCGGGGTTATCTTGAATCCTCGTCCTTTAGCAGCTTCGTGGTCTTTGTGGTCTGGTAAATTATTATCGTCAGTCCATCTTTCATTGTACACATCATGCACTCAATGACCGAACTCTTTTGTATAGACGGTCCTACACTACACTTCGCTGATGCTGCATACAGGGAATTTAGAGTTCTTGAAGAGACCATTACCAAGTGAGCCTATCCCAACCTCGTCACACAACTGTTGGTCACGACTAACGCTTCTGATGAGACCGCTGATGCCGCGTATGAACCGTGTGTGGACAATCACTGCCAGTCCGTGGACTGCAACGCACAAAATCCTGTTACAGTGTTTTCGGCAGAGAATTGGCTGCTGCTTACTCCACAATATGCCAGTTTGGGCATCCTCTCGATGGCCGACAACTCATGTTCTGCATTAACCACAAACCATTGTTGTAGGCTCTGGACCCTTCATTTGGCAGTTATTGGCGCTGGGAAACTTGGTATTTGGACTGCATCTTTCAATTCACGATAGACGCGGTAAATCTCATAGTCCTCATCTCATTTGCAGGCAACCTCCTGCGCGTATACCAAGTACGAGATTCTACGCTTGGTTTTAGACTTCGTTGCCACAGTTGCTGCCCAAACAGACGATTCAGATGAAAAACAATGCAACATATTCTTTCAAATTTTCAGAATACCCCATCCTATGTTATATTTGCAGTATGCCTAAGCTCTTAAGACCACTATTTTTCTGTTACGCACTAATCAACGCACTACATAATCAACCGAACCCTAGCATTCGTGCCTCAGTAAAACTATCCAACGACAATTTGGTATTGCTCAAAATGAGCTACTGAACCCGTAGCTGTGCTCGCTCGGTTTGGAATGTCAGCAATCCAAGGTCCACCAGCATACCGTCATCATCCCACCAGTGTTTCCCCCTCACAGCATGCACATTTATCATGTAGGGCTGCTGCCACCTTTTTAACTGTTTTACCTCACCCTGACTCTTACCGACTGTTCGACCAGGCTGCCGAAAGCCATTTCAATTCCGGATTGTGATTCTACAACGGTAGCAAGCGCCTTCTTGAAACGCTGCGTGACTCACTCTTGCTGTTTCACAAGGGTGACCACAGATCACGATACATTTTTCTAAGGTACTTCCATTCATTTTTTGAGTACTCGTGGATGCAGGCACATCTGAACTTGCCGCCTATCATGGAGACTCCAACGGGATGCTCGGACGTTCCATTCATCAGTTGGGAGCAGCCGTCAGTGCGCAGACCATCCTTTTTGGCGAGAATCCTTGCCAGTGGTTCCCCTGGGGTTGCGCACAACTTCCAAGATGGACGTGAAACCTGAACAAACTTAACCTGTTTGCGGTTGCCCGTTAGGCTTGAAAAGGAACCAATGTCTGCTTCTTAACTTGAACTTGTCGATTAGGAGAGGTACGAGTACACTTAGAGAACTACTCGGAAGGACATTGTCTGGAGCAGCCACTGGATCTATCATCAGTAGAGCACTTGCATGAGGGTCCGCTCTCTTGTTTTCGTGTCTTCGAAATCAAACGTGATCCACGTCAGCTTCCGCAGCTGTCATCTGCTGACACTTTCCGTGCGTTGCAACGAGCCCAAAAAATCCTGCTCCATCAGAAAAGTGAGGTTGTTTGGCTGACCGAGGTAACTCAGCGTACGTGGAAAAAAATGCGCTCAGCCTATTGCCGAAACCTCCAGCTCCACTGTGCCATTCCGGATACAACAGACCTACCTCAATCACATCAGATGCTTGCCCCACGCCTTTCTTTTCATCACTCGATCGAGACTGAAGTCATTCAGGAAAACGTGGGATTTTCTGAGCTGATTGTCTTCATTTACCCATAAAAAGCATGTGCTAATTGTGATTGATTGGTCTATTGCCTTTACTGAATGTCCACATTTCGCGCGTATGTACACTGACACGTTGTTATGTCGGGTTTTTGTTTGATCATAGCCCAATCGCACTAAGCTATCGGTGGAAGAACATGAAAGCATCAAGCCTCCAACGGCAAACTGGGACCAGATAACCCGCGGATGCAGTGGGTTCGTTCTATCAGCATGCTACTCGTGTATAGACCGACGATCGTGTGGCTTCCCTAAGGATCCCGGCTGCAACCGTTTTCCCGCTTGTTTGTTCTGTACGCATGATTCTGTGTACGCCTGCTATAGGAGGCCTGATATGAACTCAGTGCCACTTTCTTCAGTCGTGCAACTAATTGCACGCAGCGAATGTTTGTCCTTTCCTAATGACCTTTTCTATTCTATTATTCATGGTCGTTTCACTTGTACCTTTGTAACGTGCGATCGAAACCAGCAAGCGCGCACAGGTTGAATTTGAATTGTGTGACGAGGCGTGCTGCTGTGTTGTTGACGCCGTTTTAGTTTCCGTTTGTGTAAGTCGTGTGCATGGCTTACTGGGCCTTTGGCTCATGTTTGTGTATTGTTTCCTTTTACAGGATTGTTGTTGGAACCCCTCCTTCGGAAGAACGCTGTCCCCCGGTGTCTCCACGTTGCCCCAAAGTTGGTCCGTAAGTGCAACGGACAATCAGAGTAGAAACGGCCGCTTGCGTGTTGCACCCTTTTGAATATTGTGTAACGCGCTTCCCGCTTGAGGCAATTGTGAGTATCAACGAATGGGCTGGAGCCCATCCTCGCGTTCCTTTTCTTTCTTCTCTTGACTTGTTGCCGTTGGTCCCAGACTAGGCTGAGAGCTAACTACTTATCATATTTCCAAACATTGCTGGAAATATACGGTTTGTTTCTAACCCGTGCCGTGTTTTTTCAGTTCGATGTTTGTTGGGACTACGTTCAACATGCTGTTCAGGAAAGGCGCAGTAAGTTGTTAGCGGATGAAGATCACGCGCATACCCACTTTCCACCATACACGTACTTCACCGTTCAGTCAATTTCAGATTCCCGTACTGTATGCAATGGAAGCGGAAGCTTGAGGGCTGTCGGTCAGCGTAAGACAAACCCACCTCCCGTTTTTCTCACTGATGGTCCACTTTGGGTCGGTCAGTCTATCGTAATGTAGGTGTACCGATGTCTAAATTACCTAAATGAACTCAATAACGGACCGCAGTAAGCACAACCTTTTTCAGCAACTGAGTAGCTTTCTAACAATGGACGTTACATCGTGGCATGGTACCAAAAACAAATGCCTACGCCGTGCCCCTTCCAGTCACCTTCTGAGAATGCTCTAAAGTTATTTCTTAGAATGGCTCAAGTATCGTTGTAGTATTTCTGTACAAGTTTACGCCCCCCAATGGCGGGTACTGGTGTACACGCCATATCTTTCCTTGTGAAGTTTCTAAACTTTCCCCTTGTGTGCGCCACACACCGGACGTTGGCCGGCTTTACATTTTGGTTTCCTCACTAATGGTGATATGCAAGGTGCTACGCCACTTGTTGTCTTTTGCATTATTGTCATTGGTGAAAGTAACAAGCCAAAAATGAAATTTTATGGGGGTGTGCTCGCATCGAACTGAGCTTGTTTGCTCGACTGTTGACCACCAGTCTCTGACATCCCTGACTATTCTTCGTCGTCGGTATCTTTCACGACGATAGGCGAAACCACTTTCGCATTTCTCCGAAAAAAATTGATCTCCAGCACTGACAGCCTCTCCGTATATTATGTCTAGTTTCACTCGCATCTGTGAATGTCGACTTAGTTCGCCTTAATGAAAGTGTCATCTGCTTCTCTTACAACCAGTGTTTTCAATCCGCTTAAGCAGTGTGTGGGTGATGAAAGCAAACTAGTGAAAATTATTCGCTGTGAGGTAAATTCGGTCCAAAGAAGATCGGTTGGATAAATGGAGAACCAGTGCAATATACTGGCAATTATATCCATTGCACTAAGCGACAAATGCCATCAAAATGGCTTACACTGTCGAGCTTGAACAACGATTGACCTTTAAACCACCGGCACGTCGGTTGTACTCGAGTTGAGGTGATTCACAGAAATTGAAATAAGTGCAAGTATCTGGCTGTAACTGATCACCGTAATGTACCAGAAAAGGAGAAACAGAGGTGTTATAACTGAATCCTATTGAACACGAACGCGAATAACTGACACGAACAACGATGAACGAATAACGCGATTAGAAACCCCTTCCGATTGGCCCCAACACTGTGAACGACAAGAACCAATGAGAACACGGACAAAGCAGACTCCGGATAAGCAATGTATTTAGCCACCAGACGCTTTGCGAATTTACATGAGAAACTGGTCTGTATTTATAGAAAATCCTTGACCTTGTGGCGGCGTGAGCGCGAAGAAATATTTGAATCCCACGCCGATGCATATCTCAGTAACGACTTGAGATATCGGATTTCTGACAACAGAATCGTGTTCTTCGGGTCAGGTTTACCCCGACCCTAACACCTCCCCTTTGAGGATGTTGATCGTACGACGGAAGTCGGGGGTTGACTTGCAGAGGCGTCATTGGTCGTCGTACTCGGTCGGTCCATCTTCTAGGGAGCAGTTCCCGTGGTGGACTTTGCGTGTTGGTAGTCGTTGTTACGGGCTCCGGCTGAGGTATACCAAACGTTTCCATGAGGATCTCCAAGGGGACATCTTTTTCGCCTTGTGATGGTTCAGCGATACTGGTAGGCTGGAGCTGGTTGGCGTGGCGTACCCAGACATCCGTTCCGACTAGGACTTCATAAATTACGTTGCCCAATCTTCTGTGAATTCGGCCCAAGGACCATTTGGCTGAACCGCTGCGATAATCTCTGGCTAGGACGGTCTGTCCATTGTGGAAGCGTCGGCGTCGGACACCGTGCTGTTTGTTGAACCTGCTTTCCATTGCTGCATCCTTGAAACTTGGAACAGCAACTTTGGGCGGATGGAGTCTAGTGGTAGTCGGATTTTGCGCCCCATGAGAGCCTCAGCTGGAGATCTTCCATCATGTGTTTGTGGATTTGGCGTCGCCCGGTAGTGCATTAGGAAGGTTTCCAACACTTCCACGGTCGTGCCCTCCCCTTGAGCTTTCTGAAGGGCACGTTTGAACGTGTCCACGAAGCGCTCTGCCTGGCCGTTGGACTGGGGGTGGTAAGGCGGCGATCGGATATGGTCAATGGCGTTTTGACGACAGAAGTCAGCGAATACGGAGGAAGTGAACTGTGTTCCGTTATCACTGACCAGAGTCGTCGGGCACCCGAATTGGCTGAACATTCTGCGGAGTTGTAGGATTGTTGATCCTGTGGTAATGCTCGGCATCAGGACAACTTCGGGCCACTTGGAGTAAGCGTCGACGGCGATCAGGAAGTTCTGACCGTGTAGAGGTCCAGCAAAATCCAAGTGCACCCGCGACCATGGAGCCGGAGGAATAGGCCAGGATTCCAGTGGAGCTTTTGGGGGTGCTTTAGATGCGTAAGCACAGCCGTGGCAAGATTTGACCAGGCGCTCCAGCTGTTCATCCATGCCGGGCCAGTAGACGTAACTGCGTGCCAGCGCCTTCATTCGGCTGATGCCAGGGTGGCCGACATGAAGCTGGCGAATTACTGCATGTTGAAGTTCCGGTGGGATGACGACCCGTTCTCCAAACAGCACGCAGCCATTGAGAGTTGAAATCGCAGAACGTCTCCGGAAAAATTGCGCCAGGTCACCCGTTAATCCTTTTTCCGGCCAGCGGTTCTGATTGTAAGATATCACAGACTGCAATGTCTGGTCTCGTAGAGTTGCTTCAGCAACCAGCTCGGCCGTAACCGGGAGTGTCCGAATGACTTCGGAGAACACTTGATTGACCTCTGCTTCGAAGGTCACTGCGGCAATCAAGGTCTCTTCTGGATCGGGCGTCTGCGAGCCAATCAGGCGAGAGAGAGCATCTGCCTGTCCAATGCTCGTTGTTGACGTATAACGGATGTCGAAGTCGTAGTTCAGCAGAGTCGTTGCCCATCTTTGAAGGCGGTTGGCCGTGTAGATCGGTATGCCTTTCTTCGATCCAAAGACTGCGAGCAGCGGCTTGTGGTCAGTTAACAGGATGAAGTGCCGGCCAAAGAGCATCTTATGGAAACGCTTCACTGCGAAAACAATGGCAAGCGCTTCTTTCTCGATCTGTCCGTAGTTCTTTTCTGCCGACGATAACGAGCGAGCAGCATGAGCGACTGCTTTTTGGGAACCATCCGGGTAGAGGTGTGAGAGGACCGCTCCTACTCCATAGCTTGAGGCGTCCGATGCGACCACGATTTGGAGAGTGGGATCAAAATGCGTCAGCAAGTTGTCGGAGTTGAGCATTTTCTTTACTTCCTCAAATGAGTTCTGGCATTCGGTTGACCAGTTCCACGAGACATCCTTCGTCAACAGTCTGTTCAAGGGTGCTCGAACGCGATGCATGGCGGGCATAAACGCGCTGTAGTGGCTGACGAGACCCAAGAATGAACGTAGGGTGGATACGTCCGACGGTGGTGGCATATCGACAACAGCTTGAATGTTGTTGGGATCTGGGCGGCGGCCGTGACGATCGATGATGAAGCCCAGGTACTTGATTGAGTGCATGAAGAAATTGCACTTTTCCTGGCGAATACGGAATCCGTAATCGGCTATGCGTCCAAGAACCAGGTCTAGGCGCTCTGTCAGTTCTGCTTCATCGGCCCCGGTCACAACGATGTCGTCCAGATAGGCGGCTGCACCTGGAACATCGGTCAGCATCGTGTCCATGATCTGTTGGAAGACTGCCGGCGCAGTCTTCACGCCAAATGGGAGACGCTGGTACTGGAGCAGGCCGCGATGGGTGTTGATGGTGAGCAGCTCCTTGGAAGATTCTGAGACTTCTACTTGTAAGTAGGCGTCCGTTAGGTCCAACTTCGCGAAGCACTTGCCACCGTTCATCTTCGCGAATAGATCATCGGGCAGCGGAAGAGGATACTGGTGCATATCCAAAGAAGCATTTAGGCCTGTAGAGAAGTCAGCGCAAATTCTCACCACACCATTGGGCTTCTTTACAACGACGATCGGTGCGGCCCAAGCGGAATAATTGACTGGTTTCAGGACACCAGCTTCCTGTAGGCGATCGAGTTCCTTGTCCACGAGAGGTAGAGCTGCGTACGGCACTGGACGTTTCGGTCGGAAAACGGGTCTTGCGTTTGGAAGGAGGTGCAAGACGGCATTCGTTTTGGTGCAACGTCCTAAGCCTTCCTGGAAGACTGCAGTGTGTTTTTGGTACAAGTGGTCGATGATACCGGGAGGACTGGTTGTGTGAAGCGATATCATTGGGCTAACCTCGATCGAGCCAGCGTTGCTCCAGCGGCTGATGGGCGTCTCCAACAAGTTCATGGCATCAATCCAGTCCAGCCCCAACAAGTCCAACTCCGGTTGATCCGTGAGATAGCAGCTGCCTTTGAAGTGAAAGTCACCGAATGAGACCTCACAGGCTAGCTCGCCAGATAATCTCAGAGCACCGCCTGAAGCATTGCGGGCATTGTGTGTGGTCGGACGCACGGCAGGTCGACCCATCGTGTTCCATGTCTTCCTTGATATGATAGTGATGTCGGAGGCAGTATCAACTTGTAGCCGAACGGCAGTACCATTGAGTGTCAACGTAATATACTTCCGCCTGGAAGCATAATCGACCAAGAATGTGGCGAAGATGGAGTTTGATTGTCGGGCCGGCTTTTGGAATCGTCGACCGCGGGACTTCGATCTGGGCTGTGAGGTCAACTGCTTGTCTGCTCGGCAATGGTCTTCCTTGTGGCCTCGACGATTGCATTTCTGGCACTTGTGTTTATGGAATGGACACAAGCGCACATAATGCCAATCCCCGCATTGCCAACAGGGTGTCGGAGGCTTTGAGGATTGCTCCTGGTTGGGTGGCCGCGGTCCACCAGGGTGAGGATGACCAGCGCGTACTGATTGAATAGTCAGAGACGTTGAAGGTTTCGATGACTGCTGGATCATCATGGCATCATGTTGAGGTTGACCAACCTCTGGCATTCGGTAGTGATCGACTGCAGCGTCATCTCAGGGTCGTGTTCCATCTTGTTCAGGATACGAGTGCGGATGTCAGCATCTGCCGGTGACTGGAGACCACAGACGAAAATCAGCGTCTTGAATTGATCATCGGTCATGGAGGAGAGCTTGAAGCGCTCACACTCTCGATTGACGTGTCCGGCGTAGGTGACAAAGTCTTCGGATTGGCTCTTGGTCAGCTGGAAACACTGATACCGGATGTTGAACAGGGATGATTGTTCACCGAAGATTTGGCTAAGACACTTGACTGTATCATTGAAAGGGACATCGCGAGCGTTCTTTGGCAGAATGAAGTTCGTATAGCGCTCGAACTCCAAAGGACCCAGTTTGCGCAAGAGCAATCGGACACGTTGGGCATCATCGGCAGCGGCCAGCTCCACCTCGAATACGTCTTCATGTTTTCGATACCAGATATCGAAATGGACCCCAGAGGATTGATCAAAATGGAACTCTGAGATTGAGTTTCCAATGGACTCGATCAGCGGCCGCGATTGTGAATTGGTGCCGGAAGCCGGACCTTGCATAGTCAGCTTCTGCGTCAACGTCTCGATCAGCCTCAGTTGCGCCTTCTCGAATTGAGCCTGTTGTTGCTGCAAAATGACCGTCAGCGCTTCTGCGGTTATTGACATCGTGGATTCTTACTGCAAAATATAGAAAAAAAGACCCCGTCGCCAGTTGTTATAACTGAATCCTATTGAACACGAACGCGAATAACTGACACGAACAACGATGAACGAATAACGCGATTAGAAACCCCTTCCGATTGGCCCCAACACTGTGAACGACAAGAACCAATGAGAACACGGACAAAGCAGACTCCGGATAAGCAATGTATTTAGCCACCAGACGCTTTGCGAATTTACATGAGAAACTGGTCTGTATTTATAGAAAATCCTTGACCTTGTGGCGGCGTGAGCGCGCGAAGAAATATTTGAATCCCACGCCGATGCATATCTCAGTAACGACTTGAGATATCGGATTTCTGACAACAGAATCGTGTTCTTCGGGTCAGGTTTACCCCGACCCTAACACCTCCTCTTTGAGAATGTTGATCGTAAAGCTCGCCCAACAATGCGATACCAAAAGGAATGCGCGGGTATGGAATAAAAACCTGTCTCTCTGTTCAAATCAATCCCTAATACACCCATATAAAAAACGACACAATTTTTAATCAGTCGTTTTATTGGGCTGATTGTCCGCCTATTTTTGGTTAGTTCCTAAGAGGATTGTACAGACCTGTGGTCGTGACTCCTTCTGACTTTTTACTTGAATACCTTGGTCACTGACTTGAAAAGAATCGGATCTACTATTTTGTGCTCGTTCTTAAACGGTGTACCGTTTTTATTTTCTGATTACCGTTATGACCTTTTACGGATTTTTTGTTCCTTCAGTTTATCTGACGTTGTCAGCTGACACAAACATCTCCATATCCTGTGTCTAACCTACTGATAAGCCTTTGTCTGTTAAGATGTATACAATAGATTTAGGCAACCTTATACCCGCTCATTACAAACGAATGCTGTGTAGTCCGTTGCCATTTCACCTTCTTGTCACACACTGCTTTTGTACCTGTTATGTTCATTTTACATGTTATCTGCTTGTCTACCGTTTGAATTAATACACATATGAGCCTCGCGCGCCTTGGCTTCTGCTTTCGCGTGGTTGTTGGTACCGGGGCTAACTGTGACAAAAAAACCTCTTGGCACACTTGAGTAGCAGAATTCGCTAAAATTTCTCTATTATTCAAGAGGAGCGTCCTTACAACATATAGCGGATACAGTGTGGTGGAATCTGTAGCGAAAAGTTGTTGTGACTCATCTTAAATTTTCCCGTAACACTGTTAATTCATTACTTGGTTCCATTACAATAGCGACAATAACCGTCAAAATATGGTTGGCCGTTCTTTTGAGTACAGGTGTTATATTCTGGAGGTGAAGCACCTCAAGAATGAGCCAAGAGAGGTTTTGTACTCACTGTAAGGAAATACTGTCTTTTGTTTACAGTTATTCACAGACTACCTTGTAATAAGAGGAGGAAACATCAAGAGTTGTGGTTACAGTACTGTTAGCTTTAAGTAAAGCATCAGACCATAGTAATTGTACAGAAAAATTTTCTCAATAATAGCAAACCGAAGTTAGCGCCTCGTTCGGCCTAGGAGTGTTAAAACATGCGCGGAAAGTTTCTAGAAGTAATTCCTTAATTATCCCCATATCTGCCACATTTGGTTATGTGTGCAGATTACATCACATGGCTGCCGAATCTGCTCAAAAATTCTTCACACATGCTTCTGATTCCCAAATTGGTAATTGGTCACTTTGTACATGGTTCCATCCTACTTACGCTGCTAAACCGCACATACTTTTCCGTACACATTGCTTTGTCGGTTTGAAAGTTGTTGCGTGGTCTACCTGCTTCTATTTCTTGTGCTTTGCATGAAACAAACTCCTGTCCAAACGGACTATTAAGGCAGCTTTGTACATTCATTTTGTAACATTTATTCTTTTTCAAGTGCACTTACGGCATAAGCATACTATTGATTTTGACTGCCACGTTTGAGGCGTTTGGCTACTCGTCACGCATAATTTATTACTTACACAATGGTACGGTGACATCTTCCGTCAAAACTCGTTTTGAATCCGGTGGCCGTCGATGGCTTGAGTATCACCCAAACACGGTTTTGACGTAACAGTCCCTACTATTTGTCTGCGAGGCTGCAGCTCCGGTCAGTGAATAGGTGCAGGCAGGTACGACCTATAGTTTCATATTAGAGGCACAGGTTTCTGGGTGGACGATAGGGTAGAGACTTCAGTGATATTTTCTAGCCGCTTTCTATGGTTTATCTGTTGGCCCACCCTCAAAACATTGGAGAGGAATATCCTTTAAATCGACAGTGACAGATTCCTGGGCTAGCCCTTTCTTCAGGCTTAGTTTTTGAAAAGAATTTGGCGGGTTACAAGAAATCTAGAACCATTTGTTTGGCTTGGCGCGCAGCTTGCTCTTGAGCGGGAGGTTCCTTACACCGAGGGAGGATGTGGCTGTGGCAGCTGATTTTCGTTGTTTATCCAAAGAGGTGGTCCAGACCAGGCCCTGTAAAACAATTTCGTTTCCCGGGAGCATTTATCATTGCCATTCGTAACGGATTTCCACCACGCCGAGTAATTGTCGAGCGTATGAACCCTGCGGGGGGAGTTGTAATAAATGTTTTGTTTGCACACAATCAAAAATTGCACACTGGATGGGACAGCGTAGGTGTTCTACCAATTCTGTCTAAAGTTATGCACCACTCGGTTACAACAAGTAAGTAGAGTTAATCATCTGATATTAGCGAACTAGTTGATCTCATTGGATTCCAGTAGCCTAATGAACTCATTCGACCTAAACAAGTCACACCATCATCGAGAACCAGCATTCGAGTAGCGTTCTGTGAGTTCAATGCTGAAAGTGGGCTTTCACTCAAACCTTTAATAGCGCAGAATGGATCATAACCTGCGCCAAACACCCGGATCTATCGAACAACACGTCCGCTTATCTTCACTAGCCTTTAGCCTGCCTGACCCTCTCGAATAGCGTATCATGTCTTGTACCCGTGATGCCGGCTTATGACTCACTTATCTTGCTTAGTTTTGTGATCGCTTCTCGTGTGCTGGTTGGTTACCGCGTTTCATAGCACTAACCGATGTCCATCAACATTAGATCACAACGTTGCGTGATTATTTTGGAGGATATACACAATCTTGTTGATTGGAGTGAGATTCAGCCTGTTTGAGCTATTCATCACCTTCATCTGTTGATAAAACTGCTTGCACCATTCACTCTGGATGTATGCTGGGTCGTGTTGAACGTCCGCCAGTAGATGCTCGACCTCATCTTATGACAGAAGAAAGATTACCAGATAAAAGCATCAAAATTACAAAGGTGCTCCATTATTTGTAGTCATCAGCACTTTTGTACTGTAACTTCGGTGATACCAGCAAAACATTTCCAAGTTGAAAACTGGTAGCTTTGTTTAGTTTAACGTTATTTCTCTCAAACAAAGTTGTCAAACGATTGCCTGCAGTGTATGTGTTTCGTGCCTTACAATGATAGATACAGCCCCGCATATTTTGGTGCAGCAAATGTTGCGTTTCCTGCGTGTTTGATATTATTTGGCTGAGCACTTCCCGCCATCAACTGAACCTATGTGTATCCTGATCCACTTCGACCTCTGAAAGGGGGGCGTAATTCCATCCCAATCTAGAAGTTTTTTCTGAGACCGTTGCAAATACTATAATAGAATGTTGCCCACACATGCTGTCGTACAGCCGGTACACTATGACACTGTTGCGTCTTTGAATGGCCTGGGTGAAATTTTCTTCAACCCCATGAAAACTTCCGTGCATGCCGACATAAGTCCCGGACTGAAAAAACTTTTTCGTCCAATCGGCCTTCAAATCCGAAATAGAATTAAGGTTAACATGTCGCGCTCCTCCATCGGTTTGGTCTGAGACTGCATGGCACATTCACTAGGTGATTTTTCCACCTTTCTCTATGATAGTTCCAGCTCTATCAACTTTTGTACTTTTATCATACAAAAGAAGTTAGTCCTTTAGTTCACCCACTTTTGAAAACCGGCAGGACAAGGGCAATTAGCAAACGGTTTGTACACCGCCTTTTAAAGGTTTGCAAGAGACTTCCTACTCATCGTATTCGATATTCTTCAGAGTTCTACGCAGAACTGTATGGCACCTGACGGACGGGATGCACTTTGACGATAATTTACTCGGTCACTTGCCTTGAAGTTGTCTTCGTGGACGACAATATTTCTACGACTCATCCTCGTTCATTCGTTGTATTGCACGTCAGTCACTTTATGTTGCTGCAGTTCTCCGCCGCACTAAACGCTATATCCTCACCAGCTACCCGTGACACACGACAAGTTACCACTCAGCACCATTCACTTTTTAACGCACTCTGCAGGGAATTTTTTTTGCAATAAAGCGTCCACCCGGGTGATTTTGTGCCCTGGAATTAGGGTGCGCAAAAAAAACTAGCCGATTCAAATATAGAGTGGTAAGGAACGTTGTGCACTGTCGCGTTTCGTTCTCATATGCAAGATGATTAGTTCGCGAGTGTGTTTGTCTGCGGTGGGCAGTAATTCTGTTTTCTAGTCCGCGTGAATTACCCCCACACATTGTATCTCAAAGCGCGCCTACTTATGCCATTGGACTAACACTTCAAACACTGCTTGTTCTCGTGCTTGGAGTAATTCTCTAGATGCTCTCAAAAGTTAGTTAGCTCACATGAAATTCTCCTTTGGCAAAAACAAATCCTTGCTTGGGTCACTGGTATTGGCAGTTTCACTTAATCGCTTCAGTGGTTGTCGGAATTCTGAAGGTCGACGAGCTTTCCTGTCAGAGGTCGTCTCCGCTGGCCACTGGCGTGCACTCGTGTTGAGGATTCTCTCAAGTTCTGCTTTCGTTGAAATCTGCTCCATGGGCTGTGTGTAACCTCCTAAATAAACATTGTGGCAGCTTCAACAAATCTCTAATATTGACATCAGAGCCGCGTCTGTGTAGAACGGAAAATCCCAATCGCCCAAACCATCGGTCAGATGAGCTAGGATCGTGCCGCGTGCATGTATGTCTAAATCTGTCCGCTGTGATATTTTTCAAACCACATTGCACAAAGTATGGTCTAATTAATGGTCAGAGTCTAGTTTACTGTTTCTTATTTAACTTTCGCTCGTTATCATCAAACAACTACAATGAACTATATCCAGTTCAGCTTAATAAAGTAAACTTGCTCAAGTGCGGCCAAATGACCTCGCGATCACTGTAGGACGTTTACGGAGGAAAACTTGTGGAGTACACCAGCCAGACGGCAGTAAGTGCTGTTAAAATAAAACACCTAATGATTTCTATGGTGGAAGAAAAAGTAGGGCCGAGGAAAAACTGAATATTCAAGTGGTCCATCTTCAAGGAAAGACAAGCAAAGAAGTCTATGAGGGGTTGATCAGTAAACTGTGGATACAGTTAACTAATCCAAAAATATAATACAACATCATCTATCTCGTTTCCCATTTCTGCGGCCCATCAGTCCTCTTGGTTTGTCCGAGTCCGACTTATAATCTCTCGAAGATCCTCCAATCTGAGAACGCACACTAATTTATGTGCTTATTCAATGAATAAGCAAAGCCTTCAATAAAGAAGTATGCGTGGTAAATTCCAGGTTTGTCAAAAATGGCGAATACTAAGCAACGCAATAGTTATCACTTCGAGATACGTTGTTGCACTCATGAAAATCGTCTGAAGTAATCAAAAAATCGCATCGATTCAAAATATTACTAGGCTTCAAATTTCAATCCATTCCCTGCAATTACTGCAATTCCAGAGATGGGCGCTTCACTCTGTTTTAAGTGACTGCCATCCAAATCAACAGACACCCGCCTGACAACGAACAGAGCAAAACGATTGGATCAAGGTATTTCGAGCCTTTACCCTCGAAGAGAGTATTAATCAGAGAATCTGTTGGAAGTTGCTATCCCGCATCGTATTCTTTGATCTGGCATCGCTCCTAGTCAGCACTGGGTCATCCTCAGACAAATGAGTATTGTGATTATGTTGGTCTCGCTACAACATCCACAGCACTCCACTTATTCTATTAACCATTCAGCTACCATCTTTATAAACAAGGTAATCTGGGAATTTCAGTTTGTAAACTTCGTTTTTCCAGGAATAATCAATTATCGTAGATACGTCGTCATTTCTCAAAGACCACTGCACTGATGTCAAAACATGTGATGGATGTTCCTATTGCGAAGCGCGTGGCCATCGCTGTTTTATCACCACTAACTTCACGGGATGCGAAAGTATTCTTGCTACACCGATTGCAAAATTTGAAAAGCCTGGATGCGCCTCTCTCTTTAGTCCACCAAAGGTAGCAGCATCCGTGTTTTGTCGATTCATTGGCGAAGTTTCACGTTATTCAGACGAAAAAATGGGAATCGAAAGACAGATTGTGAAGAAATTGGCCGGCTTTCCGCATTCGCAACGAACTACACACGTTCTATTTTCATTTAGACTACCCAAGATCTACCGATCGAATCAAAATCTACAATCTCCGACGAGAATATTGAGCACCCCGACAGACCATCAGTCCCAGGTCATCAAAAAAGGTTGTGCCAAAATGCCACGGTATTACTGTACAAGTTTTCAGAGTAAATAAGCAGACAACCCCGACAGTTTTGATCCGGAGATAATTCCCAGGAAATGTGTTGCAGTTTGGAACCAAGCACGCCCAAGATAAATCATAATAATGTAATAGGGCACTCATGCCCGACAGAGTACTTGCAATCAGTTTGGAATTTAAAAAGCAGCGGGAACATGCCAAGTCCAAAAAAGGCGATGCACGCACCACTCAAACAAAGTACATTAATTTGTTACCGGCTAATCGCACAACTATCAAATTTACACGATAAAACAAAAGTGTCTGGGTCAAGGTTCATTCAACAATCAGGAGCAGGAGATGTAGAATGTACATCAGCGAACACTCGAGGGAGATCGAGTCGGTCCGGATTTTCACGCAAGTGAACCTGAGAAGTCTTTAGCCATAACGTTCCAGAAAACAGTCAACTCCACAGTTTTACCTAAATCGTATTCCTCAAACACGCTGTACGCTTGCTTCTTTCTAATTCTGAAGTAGCTTCATATTTTACATCCGTGGTACCATACGTTAACACACCAATGACATGACCTTCGGTGTTTAACTTTTTCTATTTCTGGGGCCGTAACATTATTGTGAACAGTAGTTGTGTACCGCCACAGTGTGGGGGTTTATGGTCAAAAGCAAGTTAGGGACAACCATCTTGACGCAAAATGGACAGTTTTAAATAATCAGTCAACTATGGTTCCGTAGGTACTAGGTTTGAGGGCCATTCCAGAGAGAAAGCAATCATTTCGGCGTGAACCCTAGTTTTTTGAGTATTTCAGAATATACTAAACTCAGAGTTTCAGACAACGTACGTGCCTTTAATCAGTCGCAAGTAAACAGCTTTGGTGAGAAAATTGGGACACGGATTAACGCAAAATATTACTCCGGTGATGGGAAACATTTCCACCAATCTATATAAGCCCGTGTTTTTAAGTTTTATGAATGCATCCATTGCCATTTTGAGGAAGAATACATGGTCCCCCGCTCTGAGAATGCTCACTGTTGCGGCATCCTGGAGATATGGGTCAAATGGAAACTTATGACCGAGCCATGTTTCCGTTATATTTCACCAACAATAATATGCTTGACAGTTGAACATATGTTCCCAGCCTCCTCGTCTATACATACTACGTGTGCTCCCCTTAACTTAACGGGATTTCAGACAACGCATAGCGGCAGATACTGAATTGTCTTGAGAGAATGGTAAAACCCCACCGTCGACCAGTATTGAAACTGTGTTTCGCTCAACTGTTTCAAACTGAAAATCATGTAGTGGCATGCTAACGTAGGCAACTTTATTATTTTACCTACCTTTCCTACGCTAGAGCACACAAAACGGAATGATTGAGCCTTATGCTCTATGACAACATCTAATAGGTTATACTGATCCGTTCAGTTGTAAACTATATTTCAACCTATTGTTAGTTTCACTGCCTAGTGAGAATAACACGGAAGCCGCAAGTCCAAGGGCTGTGCCGTCAAAGTCCTATGAAGTTTGAACCTCTATGGAAGTGAACAGTTGAATCTAAACTCTATTACCGGTCAGGTGCTACATATATTCGCATCCTCCTGCAAAAGTTCAGTTATAGCACGTCGACAAAGCGTAAGGCAGGATGACGGTGGACCTGATGGCTGTTGTTCGGCCTTTACACCAGCTGTAAATTTCATTGAAAGTTGCCAGTATGACTGATAATTTTTAACGTTTTCGATAATAGGCTTGTAAATAATCCACTGCTAACTCCGTGTGGCTGACTGGCGATATCATAGGGACTGAAGATTAGTGCAACGCTTTTAAAAAGTAAGTACCCTGTTAACTATTCACCTCGTTCATGACAAACTCCGCCGTGTGAAATTGAATTTGGGCCCAATGATAACATCCACTTTTGCTCCAGACATGACTAAACTTATTTCGCCGGAGCGCTCGCTCCCTCACTATATAATGCGTATGTTAATTTCGCAAAAGTTAACCGATGCGATGCGAACGAAATTTTTGCTGCGCAAGACAACATACATGTTGCTGTTTGCCTGATTCATATTTTCTTTTCATTATGCTACTGAAGTCACAACTTGTCCAGACACAGAAAAATCTGCTTCCTATTCTGGCTGGTTGATATTGTCACCAAAGCCAGACTTGATAGCGGACTATCCGTATACTGAGACGCTTCTCTTTGTTACCTCTAAATTTTTATCGCCAATTTCCAAGCCTGGTGTCGCGCAATTATCTGACCACGGATAGTCGAGGTCGTTCGATTACAATGCCTTCTGAGCTCATGATTTGCGCCACGTCACTCAAAGGCACGTCTTGCATTTCTAGGTGCTTTTTCTACCAGGTTATCACAAAATTCTCACTCTGTTGTAGGCAGCTATCGGTTTCTCTATCCCATTTGCTGTCACACGAGAGTGCTTAGTTCGACGACGTACGACAGCGATTTCATCGGTTAATACCCGACCCGAGACTATAAGCCGAAAATACCTCCGTGCAGTCTGTTTTGTCACATTCTGTATAAAGCCGGCGTCTGTCAAATTGAAGTGCAACCACCTAAAATAGTGTAACACCGTTCTTGGGGAGAGCAGTGAGTGAGAGGAACCCAGTAAAACTACGAGCCTATCCCTGCTTTTTATCAGTGCATTTCCCACTACTCCTTGTGCCAATTCACCTAGCACAATTTCCTGTGCAAAGATTCCCGCGATATGTGTACACATCAATCGATAGTAGCCACGAATCTTTAGAAAATTTTGTTTTGTTTTACCGCCAGACATCTCTTCGCAGCGGGTCTTCAGTTAACATTTCTGAGCAAGCTATGCACGCTGATCCCGATAGCACAGCACGTTGCCTTCATCAAGACACAAATAAGTGGTCAGATAAGGCAGGTTGACAGGAGATGGAACCACAAGTCTCAGTAGTGACGCCACAAAACTCAGACATGCCAAGCGAAGCTAACCGTTTTAATAACATGGCTATGAAACGCCACTTAAGAGTCCAGAAATGGCGCGATGAACCTGGAGTCACGGGGTGAATTTTCTTAGATTTTACGGGAAAATGTTTGGGTTTTCGTCGGCTTTTCAATGACTTGTGAATCTGCTTTGTTCGTAAATGCATCATTTTACCATCAATCGTTTGGTGAGAAAACTGTCCTGATGGCGCTCTCCGTCGTGAAACTATCGTTTGTTTACATTGTTCACTTGTGCCCACTGGCAGCTGTTGATTCCCAGTCCAGCATGGCCATCAAGGAAGTTTGCGTACAGCCACATGTTACTGATTGTGGACCGCAGTGGTCAAAACATCCGTTACGTGACGCCAAGCGACTTCACTGGAAATGCACGTACACCCTCACTTTGCACACGGCCGGCTAATCCGGCTGTCTTTTCACAGGTGTATTTTGTCCGTTTGCTCACCCGACTGGGTTAGGTGTCGTGTCTGTCGCGCAAGCCCTTTGGTCTGGACTCAAGAGGTTTTGTCGCGCAGAGAGTTCCTCGACGTATTAGACTTCTGACGTTGAACAGGATATCATCGATGAGTGTGACACTGAATCAGTTTTCTTTCCACGAAGTCGTAAAAGCACGCTAATATGCTCAAATGAAATTCTTCTATGGACAGCAATGACGTGCAGACATGAAAAGGAGGAGGATCGGGTGCTGCCAACATAAACTTCCTTTCAAACATTTTGTCAACGCGCTCTGACCATACACATGCCCACATTCTCCTGTTGTTTGCCTCCACGGAAATTTGCACAAAAGGGAATGGGACAGGTCCAACTCACCTATCAATTGAGATCGATTATGCGATCCCCTTGAGGCCTAGAAACTATACTTGGGTCGTTACAATTTGCCTCGAGTACACAAAACTTCTCTGAAGGACAACTGGATTTGCAGCTGACCTCGGAAACTTAAGATGAGATGAGACGCAAGCAGTGTAGTAAATGTCTGCAACATGATCTAATACTACACGATGCCTAACAAACATCTCAGGATAACGCGTATGGTGATGGGGCGTGTGACGTCTCTTGAAAAATTGAGATGAGATAGACCTGGCGACGGTGCTTTTTATATTCGCAACACCCTCCGAGTTAGTGCTCTGTCCCACCCAGTGCCCTCTGCCATTCCAGAACCAGTCTTATGCTACATTACCTTATTCAACTCTGCCAAAGTAGCATGTAGGATGTCTTGCATAGTGATATTTCGTTCGCATCTCATCGGTTACTTTTGCGAAATTAACATACACATTATATAGTGGGGGAGCAAGCAGCTAGGTAAAATCGACCGAGTCATGCCTGAGGCAGTTAATCAGGTGACCGAGGCGGCCAAAGCGTACTTATTAAAAACAGCGTGGATTCGATACATCATAATAGAACTGCTGTTAGTCAAAGGGATGATAATAGTCCGAAAGGGGAGAGGTGGTTAAAAATTCATGCAAACTGAATAGAAGAGATAGGATGTTGCTGAAAAATCTACACAAATCACACAGGAGTTAAAAGAATGAACATTTATTTACACTGATTAGAAAAGATAACGCAATATGAATTTAGGATGGATAGTGGTGGTCCAATAGTTGTTAAATTGTAGGAATAATACGCCGTTCTAATAATTCCGGTTTGAAAAAATATACGAAAGTAAAATGGAATCAGAGAGCACCAGTTGCATTTTTATCAACATAACGAAAGACTGGTCGCAAACCGTTTCTGGTCGCACAGAGTCAGATTCAGTCGGTTTATTGGGATAGCCTTTGCAATATTGAGAGTCTGCTTTGGTTTGGGTCCAAAGAACACTCTAAAGGCGGTCCTTGGGTCCACTGAGTGCCCGGTCTGAAGAAGTGTTTTGTAATGGCGCTGACGGCACAACCGACCCCCGAATTCAAAAGCCATTTCGGTGTGTTCGTTAATGCGTGTGCCGAGGTGCCTCCTAGTTCTGCCGACGTATCTGCTTCCACAGACACAATCAAACGTGTATACAATGTTGGATTGGGCGAAAAGAGGCATCACGTCCTTTCTAGGTATAGTTGGAACACGGGTAATTTCGTCCAGGCGGACCAGTCAGGCAGCGTTGTAAGGCCGCTTTAGCGCTGCATGTGAACGGTGTTCTATCGGGATTGGAACATTATCACCTTCCAAAGGCAGAGCTAGATAGACAGACTTACGAGGAAAAGTAATGGGTACAACATGCGTAGGTTGTGGATGGAATACTTTTGGATAAACCTTTCGGGGTAACCATTTTCTACCAGAATCTCGTGTAGTAACATCAGTTCATTTTCTAACTGATCTTCTGTCACAATACGTCGAACTCTGTGAAACAAAGTCCTAACGAGGCCACGTTTTTGTGTAATTGGTGCGAAGCTCTTAAAATGCAGATATTGTCCTGTCCACGTGGACTTGTGATAAACACGTCTGGAAAGGATCCCATCCTCGCGTCTTTCAACAAAACGTCTACGGGCGATATTCCCCTGCTTTGCTTGAATTCAAGGATGAAACTTAGTTTGTTATGCGAACTACTTAACAGATGGTGGACAGCTTTTACCTACCAGTGGTCGTCAACTGCAGCAAAAATATGGCCTACGTATCTTTTATAAAATGACGTGTTCCAAATTTCACTTGACATTGAACGTTTTAAGTGGCCCACGAATATTCCAGTTAACAGAGGTCTTATCGGACGCCCCATCGCAACTGCATCAACATATCAGTAGGAATAGTCGTTGAACACGAATGGGATATCGGGAGTGTATATTTTCCGCAGCTTCGAAAGCTCATCAACGATGATGTCAAGCGTCAACTTATGCTCGGTAGCCTGAATAAAGACTATGAATAACCTCGTCAAGCGGAACGTTTGTGAATAATGACTGAACATCAAAAGAAGTCATTACCTGATGTTTAACATTGATGTTGGAGATCAGTTCTACGAATTCAAAAGTGTCCTTTAGGCTGTGCACGGCCAATTTGGATCTCACGGGTTCAATCAGACCGACCAGCCACTGGGCAAGTTGATGGTATGGGGAGCCAGTCGTGGATAATTCTTTTTAAGAAGCACTCCAGGTTTTGTGTTTTGGGAAGCTGAAACCTTCTTGGTGTCACACTGCCATTGGGTGACAGTTTTTCAAGAGTAGATTGTTAAGCGCTAGGCTGATCTGGCGTTCAGCGTTCTGCGCCGCATCCGTTTGATCTTCGTCGATAACGAACTTTGACGTATCTGACAGAATAGACTGCATCTTGTTGATATAGTCTGCACGATTTAACAGAACCACTCCAGACCCCTTATCAGGTGGTAAAATAATCAGTTTCTGTATTTTTACGAAGTTCTTTGAGTTGACGAATGTGTTCTTTACTCAGCAGGCACTGCTGGCTGATAGGTGTTCGTTGGTATTGATGGGCGAGATCAACTAACCTAGATTTAAACCAAGTTGCAGCGTCAGTTGAAGTGGCCTCTAGCGACTTGAGTTGGTCATGTAGGCATTCAAATTGTGTCTGCACGTTAACCGGATGGTTTTTTTGTGGTGGGATACTGAACTTCAACCCGACTGATAACGCTTCCTTTTGGATTCTGTTTCGAACAACATTGAAAAAGTCGTTCAAATATCCGGCCGAATTCATCGAAAAATTGCACATCGTTTCTTCAGTAGACAACGACAGCGCGTTCTTCTTCATCTGTTTTGTGGTCATGTGGCAGTGGCCTGCTTGCAATAATTGTAAAACTTGATGCGGCAGAATAAACTTAACTGGTCAACGACTGGCAATAATAGGGAGTGGGCAACTTGCAGGTTCATAATCTTCTGAGCGCAGCGTCTGCAAATGTGTTTCGGCAATACGTTTCAGGCCCTCAGAAGTTGGTCTCAATTTGCTTCGTCGCAGTGACTTGAAATACTTCCCTGGGATACCGGCCATTCTTCGTGTACTGTTGCAGGAACACGACGTTTGCTGTAGCTTTTGCCATCTTGCATATTGTTGAGTTTTCCAGAGAATGTTTGGGAAGACAAGCTCGTAGTCGCTTCAGGCATTGGTTCCCATTCATAAATTTGGAAAACGGCCAACAGTAGCATGTAAGATGTCTTGCGCAGTGACATTTCGTTCGCATCTCATCGGTTACTTTTGCGAAATTAACATACACATTATATAGTGGGCGAGCGAGCCTTTCTGCCCGTAATCGACGCACCCGCCGTGTAAAATCGTCAATCATAACAACTATGTAGCGATTTCCATTTGGACTTGTTGGGAGCGGACCAAAAATGTCTATGCCCCAGGTGTGCGCGGCTTCCTCTGTCACGATCGACTGCATCGGCGGTGTTGTCATCACTGTCTCTCGGTTCTGTTGGCAATGGGGACAGGCTCGAATGAAATCAATCACATCTTTCCGCATCGTGGGCCAAAATACCCTTCGCCGCAGCAGTTCGAACACGCGTTCTCGTCCCATGTGAACATCTGTGTGCCAGTCGAATCACACGTTCCCTCTGGTCCACCGGAATAAATGGCAGCCTTCGAGGTCGAAGCCCCCTCTGCACCTCCACATCGATGACGAGTAGACCGTTCTCCAGGTGTAGCCGGTCCCTTGAATAACGCGCAGTATGCAGTTAGTTCTATAGGGTTAGGTGACTTAGACGGGTCTTCTGCAACATCAGCTTACACAAACTCATTCACCCAGTATGGGAGGTTCCAACCGATGACG
>LOND01000016.1:118000-138782 GCA_014220965.1 Paragonimus kellicotti
CGGTTGTTTGTTTGCAAGGTGTAGATGCCTTGATGTTTTATGTTTGAATATAGATGTAGCCATTTTTAGTAGTTAGGTCCACTTCCTCTTCCCTCCTCTTTTTCTTCTTTCTTCCTATAAAAGTCTTTTTTGTTCTTCGTGGTTGTGTGGCAATTAAGAATCAGTGTGAACCACTGATGTATTGCTGTTTATCATGATGATGATGAACATCAGCAAAAGTTCAGTTTAAAAAAAGACAATGATAAGTTGTACTTTGCGAGATGACATAGTAATGTATTGTACTGTTGAATCGATGTTTTCCTTACTAAGGTGTGATCATGGACAGCGTCTTTAAACATCGGAACGTGTCACACGAAAATAAATTCACAGTAGATGTGTATAAGAGACAGAAGTATAGTCAAGTGAAATGGTAAGAGCTAACTGGTCCTTGAGCACCTCAGTATGATAGTTAGTCTTACACTGCAATTCAAACAGTGTGTGAAACGAGTGAATCCATTGTCTCGGGTGACAGTACACCGGCAGTAGCCAAACGGTTGGGGAATTTCGCGTGCACAATTAAACATACACAAAACGTGAATGGGTCGAAAAGTGGACGAGAGACGGTTGTTGTGTTCGACGTCAGAAGTAATGCTTAAAAATGAACGATCCGAAGAGTATTATCGAACATACTACGAACGGTGGGTGTAACGATATAACCGAAGGGAATAAAAGGGTAAAATAACTAACAACACGGAGAAAGTGCTCATTGTCATTTGAAGAGGAAATATGTTGAGGTATCGAAACAAATACTGTATAGCGAAAAGTGCACAATGAGGGACAGAAGAGAATGTACGAAATGTCTGTGACATTTTTGTACTGAGTTCGGACTGATGGATCCCAACACATGTTAGGGACGACTACGAAACGACCACTCAATACTGGGTGGGATAAAACAAGCAAACGAATACCACGTGTGTAACCATGACCAAAGTTAAGTATTTGTAACAAGTTGGTCACAACAGAGGAAAGAAGAAAAAGAACACAAAAAAATACAGACAAACTTTGCAATGAGATCAAGTCGTCAGCAATCCAAGTATAAGAGTATGCGTGAATACAACGCACTAAAGGAAACCACTTTCAGAGGTCTGATAAGTGCACGCATGTAAAACGGAAGAATGTCCTGGAAGAGAAAAATGGAAATTAAACAAAGAAGTTGCCCGAATCATTCCCAAAAACAGCTTTCTGTTCTCAAGAGGTGGACCACAAAGTTTAATTTGCATCCGAAGTCAAAACCATTCGATTTCATGTGAAACATCCTTAAATACCATAGGATATAGTGTATACGTTTATGATGTAGCTGTTGTCAATTCAGAGTAGAAAGGTGGAACCTTACAATCTTCCATCTGAATACCGATGATCAGTGTTTCCGATGCTCCGAGTCGGTTCTGACCGCATGCAACTCACCCAAACGATCAGTAAGATGGTCTTCTAACAAACGACACGAACATTTAGTATTTAGTTTCACAGGTGTAAAAACAACATTAGATATGAATGTCAAAAACAGCTGGGAATAAAAAATTGAAACAGAAAGGGTTTTAATTTTCATATACTCACCCTTTCAATTATCTGAAAAACACGTTTGGCAGACAGTTTGGCTGCATAGAAAAAACGGAAATTGGGTAGGGCTCCTCCGAGAAACAGACTGCCGATAATGACGTTTAAAAAAACCTGCGAAATAAGTGAAAGAGAATAGTTTTAAACAAGTTGGGTGATGGTAACGGAATGAAAATCTACATTCTTCGGGAATAGTTCAAACTTGGAGTCGACTCACATGTAGTACACACAGTACACATATAGTACCCTGAGCGTGTGTGAGTATAAAATCGGGTGTCTTGCAATTTATAACGATTGAACGTATCAGCCTCTACTGTCTTGGAATCTCAAAATCGTCAACGCTGGCAGCATGTAGAAGATACTATGGACGTCGCTAATATAATACACAACCCACAGTCTTTGCATTCGAAAATTATCTGCAATACAACCAAATTGCAAACATGCGTCCATACAATCACAACTCACAAGTTACGTCCTAAATGACCGAATAAACGTTGTAGTTCTTGTGCCTTTCAGAGTATTTCAAATAAATCTAGATACGATGTGACAGGCTGAACAATTCTGTTCACACAACAAAATGTCTGGAACGTACGGGAGATCTGCTCAGTTCTTTAGGTGAAACAAGTACCCAACGGAGAAAGTAAAGAACAGCGTGAGAAGGGGTTGTCTCACACAGGAGATGTTTGTCTATCCAAACAAGATCGACGTACCCAGTTGAGAAACAAGTAGGAATAAAAGAGGTGAGAGAATGTTCGACGGAAATATCCGTAAGTGATTTCAGGAAAAGATCTCCATAGTATTTGTTGAAATTAACAATGTAATGCAGGAGGTTCGACTTTGAACTACTAAGTAACTTTGAACTACACAAATTAGGTAAGAGAGCGTCAAGAGTGAAGTGTGATGCACGGTATGCGGACTGTAAGTTGGTATCAGTCTCAGTGTTGTAGAGCAAGCGACCCCAGAGTACGTTAAGGAATACATCCAGAAGAATGAAAGTGTAAGTAATAGGTACGAAGTTTTACATGACCTTCTCGGGTATTGAGACAGTAGCTGGGGTTTCCAACAGTCAACCGGTAGAAAGTTACTGGGCGTTTAATTAATTGTTTTACGGATTATTGGCCTCAGTCCGCCCGATCCATTCGTTTCGTTTAGTGTCGACTGCCGCGGCTGGATTTTGAGGACTGTTAATCCCCGTGACAACCAGCAAAGTAGTGGACTGCTGTTTTAGCCTGGTTGGGCTTCATCTCCACCACGCACAACCTTAAAATAAGTGACAAGATGGCAGTCCAGACACTTATGCGTAAGATCACGGAGTCGCAATCACTATGGCTTCGCGAAGATACAGGAATGACTTTCTATGCTCAATGCACTCTTTTTGTGATTCGCCTTCGATCAAGCATGTAACTAACACGGTTTCAGAAAAGATGCAGCAAGATTTCTGCAAATGTCTAGGAGTCGTATCCGGCGGTTGTGGTATTGACAAGACCCAACAAGATGGAAACCGTTGTCCACCATTTTGTTTGTGGTCGCTGGAACCAATTGTCTGCGAAATCTTTTTCCAACCCCTTCTGGAGTAGTAGAAGACGTCTGTCACTTTGCAGACCAACCATCATCATCATCATAGCAGCCATGAGCCTGACCAAAGGTACTGTGGCTCGGGCTGCCGCTCACCTCAACAGTGACGTGGAATATCCTAGAAGAAAACGTTACTAAGAAGGTTGAAAATTAATAAAAGTCTAGAAATGGTATGGATGCAGGTACGCCATTGACTGCGACACGCCGCCATCTCGGATAGCGTCTCTAACCAGCGGTTTGAGTGATCACGAGGACCCCATCCAGGCAGGCGACACCTACCCACTTTACTCAGTGGAGCAGTCAGGGTTCTCATATTTCGTGACCACGTTGTCGCTTGACCACCATGTGGTTTCACCCAACTGTTGGTGGTCTCAGTATATAATGCCCGGTACGGTAAACGCTCAGCTGGCATGCGGAGTACGTGACCTAACCATCGCAGGCTGTGCAACGTGAGTAGTTGACCAATTGATCGCGCATCCCGAGCGTTCCGGAATACGCGCCGGCGAACTGCCGCATTGCTCACGCGATCAGTCCACTTAATGTGGGCTATTTGGCGGAGACAACGATGGTCAAATACAGCAAGCTTGTTGATATCTTCCTTGCGAACAGGCCACGTTTCCGAACCATAGAGCAAAACAGAACGTACACAAGCATTATATACTCTTCCTTTCAGCGACAATCGAACGTCTTTTCGACGCCACAGATGACGCAGGTTGGCAAAGGCAACTCGCACTTTGAAGGTGCGAAGCGCATTCCATACAAACCAGCCCGGTCACTCACCTTGTTCAGCATGTGCATGTCTTCGGCAGAGGGGCTAAGTAAGACAATGTCGTCCGCGTACTCCAGATCGGTCAACCGAGCGCCAGGAAGAAGCTCAACAGACGGCTGACAGATTTTAACGTTTGAGGAAAAGCAAGTGCGTTAGCTAAGGAGATTAGGTCGAATGAATACACGCCGTTGAACACATAACGAAAAACGTGCAGCTTAAGGTCGTATAGGAAATAGGGGAAAATTACTTATGAGTGAAACAAGAGTCCGACTGCGGTTTTCAAAGTTGATCAGACAATTTGTTCAGTTAAACTATAGGACACGTTGATTTCGTACGTTTCACTTCCAACAGTCAGCTTGTTTCCT
Organism: Paragonimus kellicotti; assembly: GCA_014220965.1. Taxonomy (NCBI): domain Eukaryota; kingdom Metazoa; phylum Platyhelminthes; class Trematoda; order Plagiorchiida; family Troglotrematidae; genus Paragonimus; species Paragonimus kellicotti. The sequence goes on from LOND01000016.1 coordinate 122,303, forward strand.
AGCAGCGGTCGCGTGTGAACTTCAACGAGGTATGCAATATGCTTTATTACCAGTCGATTTATTGCTGACTACTGGTTTACAACGCATTTCTTATTCCTTAGAAAGTTGTTAAGGCCACATAGAGGAAAGGCAACCTGCCCGAAAATAGATTATTTCAAGTGGACAACAAATATCAGGAAAAAACTGAGGTTGGTAGTCAGTAGATCAGTATAGAACCTTAAGAATTTCCCTTAGTTTGGATAGTTTTTCATGCTCATGAGTTCGTGCTTAGTAGTCTGCCACTTAGCGGGTAGCTATTAGAAGCAATTGCAGCCTGAGCTATAACATACTAAGTACGGTTCAAAGCTATAAATAAAAGTTTGTCGAACCGAAAATTTCCCACAGCCAAGCACTGTTTCCGGGTGAGCATTGACTATGTTCCACGTTGCGATCTGAGGGAGGATTGATCAAATGACGATTAGAACCGCTGTCCAAAATTGAACAAAGTTCCAAATTGAAATGGGTTGAAATGATCAGTAATGCATGTCAGTGGGCAAAGAAAGCGTTGGTGTCATCGATGAGAGAAACAGGACGAATGCGGAGTCTCGTTGGAAAACCAGATCGGTTTAATGATAAAAGAAAGTCGCACCGAAACGGCGAAATTCGTTGGCCACTACGAGCAAAAGGAGGATGGAGAGCATGTACCAAGACAACCCGATAAAAAAAATCACCGGATATCCGGATTGCAAAAAGATAAACTGAACGACAGCAGCTCAAAATTATCGGCTGACGCTTCAAATCTACACAGTTAAAGTTTATGGCGCCTGCCGAAAGCAATCTGCAAGAACCTCCATCAAAACAGATTAACTAAGATAATTACATCTGCCCTACAATAACAAATGGTTCAACCGGCAGTGCTAAAAACCTAAAACCTCAGTAATTCGACTCATAATATCCGAGTAAAGTCAAATTTCCAGTAACACGATAACCCATGAAATTCTACACTGATGACGCTGGATTGAAGTCCATGAATCGTTAACTTTTTTCGCAAGGGAACAGCCATTAGTAGTAAGCATAGTGGAAGTAGACATTCTATTGACGAAAGGCTTAAAAACACTTGCCCCTCCCCCACGGCGCTGTGACGTATCGTCTTACAAAGTCTAACCACAGCAATTTTGAACTTATTTTCCGAGAAAGAAGCTTTCAGATTACGCACCACAAACAATTCGCTGACATGCGGCAGAACAGGTCACATGTCAACCGAATACCGTCAACCTACCAACTGACCGAGTTTCGAATCTCCAAACAAAGTAACTGGTAGTCGACGCAGTTGGTACTGGGCTACCGAGAACACACAGAAACTGTACAGCTCTGGGAACGCTTTATGCTGGCTTCATAAAACTCTCCTGTGTAGAAAAACAATAAGATTGAGTCTGAGCACAAAGATGAGGTACGTTCAAATTGAATATCGCTCACATTCGATTGTAGCCTTCGCGTCCAGATAGGCTTTCCGGCCACTCTTTCTCTCTCTCTCTCTCTCTCGCAAAATTGAGAAAATAAATGACAAATATGGTGTGTAACTACGTGCGAAGAATCGGAATGGAAATAGACAAGGGCCAGTGGATTTTAATACCTCGCTGTCCATTACGATTCCCAACCTTTTTACTGCGACACAACCTCACAACAAATGTGTAACAAATGAACACAGTGCACAGTTCAAACGAACGGAAAAAATCGTTCCTTGTCGAAACAAAACGAACAGCTAGCGTTGAGCTTGTTTACTTGTTTCCTTGCGGAAAGTTATTTTAATTGCAATGTTAGCCTTCATGGGTGAACTCGCTATTCGATACGCATCATATACTGTTGATTTACGTTGCTGAGTATCATTAAGAGAACCTACACAAGAATCGGCTACGAGAAGCACCCATACTCCAAAGACAGCTTTTTTATGAGTCAGATGAAGCTGTATATGCCGCTGGTACAACCTAATGGTGTTCCCAATGAATGAACTGAAGTATGGCATTGCTGAAACCAGAAGTGTATCACGAAACACAGCCAACTGATGAATGTAATGCTAACTTTATATAGCACATGTGAAACAAAAAGAATGCAGTGTTACTTACTCAACTAACCGTTCTGGTGTAATAAATGTTCAGAATCAAACTGTGAACCATAAAACCGAAATCTAACGCACTCGTACAAACGCACCTAGTGTGATGTACATTGCCTGGTCTTGGACTGTAAGGCGTCTATATTTAGGCAATCCGGTGTGTTTCATTGTAAACTAGAAACACCGACAGCTTAGTATTTCAGGTTTCCATCAAACAGTATTGACATCTGTAGGCGACACTAAAAATGACGATTTAATCGGTTCACCCTGGAGGCTATTGACCTTGAAACAGAGTATACGTTTTATCGCACGATGGGTTGTCGTTCACCCTTATGCAAAACTTTGTACTGATACTCAAAAGCGACGCGACATAACAGTAAAATAATAAGTGTCTAAAAGTGTAAGTTTGAGGGCAAACAGAAGCGGAAATAGCTACTTACAAAGTAGAAAGGAGGACATCTGTGTATGTAAGCGGCATGGGAGGCGGGCGATAAGATTTCATAAGCCACCGGAGTGGGGACAAGTGGAATCGACAGTGCACGGCTATCCGAACAATAAATCAAAAGACTGAGCTGAACCGCACGGAGAGGATGGCTCGCTTGAGATACGGTTCGCCCAGTTTTAGTGGGACGAACTACAGTAAGGCTCAATCAAAACAAAACTATCCAACAGAAGACGTACCAACACAACGGAGCCTGCGTCGTATTCGCCTTTACGTAATAAGTTGACACCATACCAGAACACAAGTGCCGCAGAAGAATACACGGAAAACCCAATGAAGCCGCCGGCTAAACGAAAAGTACAATGGAAAAGAAAGTGAAATCAACAATATGACAGACGTCGTTCAAACATTAGTACTTTACATGTTCCTGTAGTGACGACTCAGAACGGAATGCATCAAAAAAACAAAATCTGTTAGCTAAGAAAACAGGGGCACATGTAAACACTTAGGGATGCTCAGGCATAAGTACACAAGAACATCCCAAACAAGGACCAATTACGGCTAAAACTAGACAATTTCACATTGCGTCAATGCTTCGAACATAGCAGCTTCTAAAAACCAACAAGGTGAAAAAAGCATTGTTAACCATTATTATTAGCTAAAATATCTCAAATGGCGATTGTTACAACGCCCCTGCACAGTAACACATTGATCTATAATATTTCCAGTCAGCTGAGAGCCAAAAACGATCAGGTGAGACCTAAAGCATCTTATTTTAGCTGTATTTGGTTCTTAAGAAATCATCCATGACTGCCGTGAGTGTTGCATATAAGCTCTCAGTAGTTGACAACCGTGATATTCGTCAGTCGGCTTGTGCCAAACGGACTGATTATACGAGCAACGGGACAGTGCACCAACTTGCAGTTGGTAAATCTACAGGTTTGGCGGTTGGGTGATGTACTCCGTATGCTGACGGACCCGTCGTCATGCCGCGCATCGTTGAGTACGGCTGCTGAAGGTTCAAATAAACGGCAAGATGACCAGATGATGAGGTTGGTTATGGGCTACGTCAGTGGTGCCCGTTCTGCTGCTCAAGGTAGGCAGGAGTTGCCTAACACGTTAGGCAGTTCGCAAACCATCAACACCGCTGGTTGGAAGCGTTCTGGGAAACAGCTGCACCTGACTGAACAGACTTTATCCGTAAGACTGCTGAGGCCTTTTTTCAGGATTTCCATGGCTTCGTTACTGATATGTAAGTAAGGGATGTAGGTAAGGGATTTGGTTGATTTAGACTGAACATCACACACGCCAAAATACAATGAAATAATCAAGTGAGGGCCAGTAAAGAATAAATTGGTGACGATAGCTGTGACCAACAAGCAAGGTCAAAGCAGACAGCACGTCTAAACCAGACTGTCGTGTTGATCGACAGAAGTGAGAACTGTATGTACCATGCGTTCTAAAGGCCGCGCCCCACTAGTGCGGCTGGATGCTGTCATAACGAGACCTTGACGTGGTGTGACGGCTTGCGCATCTCGATGACCTATTGGGCTAAACTGGACGGTGTGGCCACCACACCGATAGAGTCACTCATACCAGGCAGGCCAATGGGTAGAGGTCTGACAAACCAGTCTCCTGGTCCTCCAGGTTGGGGGTTGGAAGAAGGTTGGCATCTTTTTCCGGAAAAAGTACCAGTTCTGGTACATTGCCACCCAACCGCTGCCTTGCGGTACAGGCTTTTGAGCCAAAGGCTTTGGTTGAGAACCCTAATCGTTCTCCTGTCTAGGTCTGGGCGTCCTGGCAGTATCTCAGCCCACACACAACCATGAATAATCACAACACAATAATTCCATACTGCATCGGCCGTCTCGCAGTATAAACCGGGTCGCCCTATCTGCTGCATACAGCAGGGTGGATAGGCGAAAACATGCTACTGCTGACCCCTCCCCACTGTCCTATCAAATTTAGCTCTCAGGCCCCTCCCGACCCCCATTTTTGGTGATCATTCTGTGAAGTGAGTGCATCTTAATGATGCGGGGCAGTGAAAGCCGTAAGGAAGCTGTCTTGCTGATGACGCCTTACTTTCACTTACAGCTCGGTTGTTTGTTTGCAAGGTGTAGGCGCCTTGATGTTGTATGTTTGAATATAGACGTAGCTATTTTTAGTAGTTAGGTCCCTTTCCCCTCCTCTTTTTTCTTCTCTCTTCCTATATAGGGTTTTTTCTTCTTGGTTGTGTGGCAGTTAAGCATCAGTGTGAACCACTGATGTATTGTTGTCTGTGATAAGGATGATGTAGATGATTCTGCTGAACGAAGCATGAAAACGAAATTGCATGCAACGAAGAAGCCACTCGAGACAAGTCCACAGCATTATAATTGAAAGCATGCAAATGTTCATCCATGGGACTGAAGGAATGACAGAAAACCGGCGGTTACCGTAGTTAGACGATTCGTGCTAGATGTTTGATGACGGCTCGATTATGAGAAAATCATAGTGTCCTCAGTTCATAGTCATATTTTGTAATTCATTTTTGTATCTTTTGTATATACCGTTTTGTTAACTTCATCTGTACACTTGTTTGAAAACATCATTTTTGGATTTTATCGGCAACAAAAATAAACAGGAGTTGCAGTGCACCGTCTCTGTCTTCTTCTCTTGTGTAGATTTTTGGCTAGTGAAGTGATGACACGGGAAAATAGTTTAGCTTCCGCGTATCTGCTGATCTATCGACGCTCAACGTTCGTCATCCCACGCCGCGTGTGGAATTATCTATCGGTCGTCTTCCGAACCTACTCTCTGGCGCTGTCTTTCTCTCGTGTGGTGGCCTATTCAATTCAACGGACCTTGACTTGTCAGTGAGTCGTTCCATTTTATTGATACGTCTTCCGTTTTATTTGTACGCATACCTTTTGCACCTATCCGTTACCGTTACAACTCTTCTTTGGTGTTACCATATTTTGGTCATTTTTATCATTCAATTGATTAGGCTACTACAAAGTGAAGCCACCTATTAAACCAACAAAATTCAGCCGTCCAATGAAACGCTAGTCTAAAACAGACAGTCGACGACTACCGTTTCACAATCGAGCTGTCATCAAACGCGTTGACCGAATGAGTTGCCTAAGGCACTGACGGTTTGAGGATGTCATGAATCAGCCGGGTGAGAGAACCTCAGCCTATCCAGTTATTGGACTATGCATCTTTTCTAGGCAATTCGATCGGTGCCTATTTCGTGCCATCGCGCCGATGAGGTTTGGCTACATACCACAAAATACGTTGTAATTTGGAAAAAGTTATCATTTAAACAGGCGGAAAACATTTTTAGACGAGGACAAACTAGTAACGAACCCTGTTGTTACTCCAGGGATAGCGTTTGGGCAGCAGCTCCTGAGCATTTCCTTGGCAACCTTCAGTTGTTTTTCAATCTAAACTGTTTTCTGAATTATCGAGGTCGCTGGTCACTTGGTGACCCTGATTGTTACTTATGGTATCTGTCCCTCAACATCCCGATTCGGGAATATGCGCGGTGACCCATAAAAACTCAGACAGCATGTTTTCAACATCCGCTTGGGGATGCAATAAACTACGTTATTACACCCACAACCGTCTGGCATGTTTCTTTACGAGTCTTGGGATGGGGATAACGCGTTACAAAATGTAAACATCATCTTCTCATTAGTGCAAAAACGGACATCAAAGACGGGCCTTTTATTTGTTGTGGACATTCTGTATATCTATGAAATAGACCGTGTCCATCGACAACACGGTTATCATCATTTATTTGCCGGCATGATTTAGGAGTAAACGGTGACATCGGATGGGTTATTTCTTACGTCGAAAGGAAAACCATTTTGTGCAGTTCGAGATGAGCGATTTATATATATGTGGTTTCCCGTGTTAACTTCAATGCATTTTTCTGGTGTGTACAACAGAAACAACGTCAAATGTTCAAATGAAGTGCACATTACGCGCAAACTCTCACAGAAGAGCACTGAGGTAACCGCTGTCTAATAAAAATGCTTTCGATACGTTCAGACTCTCCGGAATAAAGTGTCTCGGTCTCCCGGTTCAGAAAAGTTTCACAACCTGTTTGCATGATCAATGACTTAAAACTTGACTTTCGTATGTTCGGCCGACATTTAACAGAGGCAAAACAATGCAGGGAAATAAAATAACGAGGGCAACAAACAAAGGACGATCATCATTGCTGAGAGGGCGCGTCTAATGTGCGTGTTGGGTTATAAGGGACGGAGGAGAAAGAGTGCATCGCGCAGCAGTAAACCAAACTGAGTTTCACTATAATTGCGAGAGTCAGGTGCAATAAATATTAAACTCATAATATTCGAAAGCAAAGTTCCAGACTGACGTATCCTGAAAATCACACACATACCGAATCCAAAACAAGTTGCTTGTTTAATTCCAACTTGAGCGGCATCGTCTAGATGTTTTGCGTATCGTGCGGTTTCCAGGTCTTCACCACCAAAAGCGAGCACCGTACGAATTGCACGGAATACCTCTTCAGCAATCGCATTAGCCTTGGCATATGAATCGGCCTCTTTCTGAATGAAATAGTGAGTCATACCTCCGAAAGAGCCAAAGCCAGCAAGGATCAACAAAAGCATTGTGCACGCTACCAGAGTCAATTTTCCCGCGAACCCGAAAGCTATACAGAGACCGACGACAAAACTGGAAATGTTCTGCACAAACTCTGTTGACCTAACGCCAATCCCGGACTGAATGTTGTCTATATCCTCAGTCAATTGATTAACCAGGATGCTAGTAGCCTGTTGATCAAACCAAGATACATCTTGTCGAAGAAGAGCCTGGGAACAATAGAGAAGGGCAACGCTTAGAAAACAGGAGTGTAAAAGGTAGATCATTAAGTAAATGAGATTGGCGTAGGTAAACAGCTAGAGACAAGCAGAGGAGGAGCGTAGGGATCTCAAATAAATTGATATTAACTAAAGTCGAAAAATGAGTTCACACTGAGTTTCGACGGAAATTTGCAAACAGCCTAGACGATATCGTAGGTTGGCGCATGGAAACTTCCTTGCGTGTTCCATAATGCTGTAGATACTGACTGGAAGGACACAAGACAGAACGATGGTATGAAGGAAAAAGCTAGCACAACGTGGTACGGCAAGCGAAGCGCTCAATCAAATGTTGCCGGCAAAACCTTCCAAGTCTGCCTGAAGAACCAGGAAATATCCTACTGGTAGAGACAACAGAAATACCACTTTCGGAAGTTAACATTCGCGCTAGCAAAACGATCAGAATATCGTATTGCATCGTCACGTCGTCTCATACTCACTGTTTAATACTCATCATCCCAAGCTAGCGGTCATTAAAATAGTTCTTGTACAGCTCCTATTCTCTCATAACAGATAGCAACTGCAAAAAGTACCGGGTTCTTGGTTTCCCAGACAGAGTTGACGTGATGTGCGTGGTAGAAGTCGCTTAAATTGAAATTCACCTTATCGTATCCAGGTAGATGCTCCTAAACACACAAATATCAACACAAAACAGTTAACGGGTAACTATAAGTCATCGGTTGAGAATCCTTATCACCCTTATGGAAAACTGAATATGAAATTGCACCATGATACTAGATGTTGTTTTCCAAACCAACTTTTACACGTCGCAAAAACCAGTGTTGAGACCACTCTCAACGACTGTGCAGAAGCTACCTTCAACGAACAAGCGGTAGCCAATTACGCTTTGAAATTAATTGCAAGAAAATCGAGATATAGTGGGAGACTTAATCACAATCCCCTTAGATTGTCCTGCCTGTCACCGTGACTATAATCGTGGTCCAGAGACCAAACGAACAGTTAACTTTTCAGCTACAGAAAAGGGTGGTTGCACCAGTGTGACTTATTTCAACACACATGAAACCTAGGTACAATGAGGTTCACGACTCAACTATCCAAATACTAATAACTGACATGATCAGGGATCAAGTCTGAGTGCAGGACATCCGGTGACAATGCCATCAGAATACCTCGCGCTCAAATCCACACGTATTTAATAGAAAGTGTGGCGCACACGACTGCTAGAAAAGTCTCACAACTAAACAGGCTATACTGTAGCGAGTGAACCATGTAGCCGACAACTTGTGGATACGCAAAATGGACGCATGAAATAGTGGTATATTGGCTACAATAAGCAAAACCAGATCTCTTATGATACCTTGATGTGATGGTCAGGCTTGTGCACTGCATCGATCTGGAAAGCTATGCTGACTAAGACTTCGGTTCTATCGGGTACTTCACGCCAGAGAGACCAAATGAGAGCAGTCAGAGGAAAAGTAGTTACACTCATACGGTTGAATGTCGTACTACCGACCGCGCACCACTGTTGAGGTTGAAAGCATGATCATATTGACATTCAACGAAAATACTTCCATGGGTGAACAACTGCCGCCCATGAATAAGGGAGAATGGGGATAGAAAAGACACTGAAGCAAAAGAGTACACCGATCTCCCGTGACCGTGGCCACCACGCGAATTATCCAATACGGTCGAAAAACTTTCGGTGCCATTCAACAGTCAGTTGCAGTTTCGAATGCATGCACTACGTGTAGCAGTGATCAGGATCGGACATCGACGTATTGCTCGCGGTGCCCTTGGGTTGGGCAAGTTTCTCACTGCCAAGTGAGTCGGACTCTCAAGCCATCAGCCCCGGGAAAAGTCACCAAGAAGGCCCCGTCGCTTGTTTTTTCGGAGACCAGACGTCCGAGTCAGGAACTCGGGGTGAGACACCTCAAGCCAACTCCCTTCCGCAGCATAAACGACTTGATGGTAGCAGAAGTTATAGATTTCCCGACAGTAACACTATACATCTATTACCACTTTCTCCTTTTATTTTGACCCCATTTTTTCTGCCTATCCTGTACCCTAGAGTGACATCCGTTTCCTAAAACAAAGACGACCGGTAAACATTGATACCTTCATGTCCGCATTCTCCAACAAGTTGGCAGGTAAGCTGCTTTGGCAAGCACGCCCTAAAGTCTGGAGCTTGATGGAGTTTGATGATGGAGCTCCCGGCACTGTTATTCACTTTAGCTCACCTCCTGATAATTGTCGATCCAAGCGCTTCTCTCTCATGGTTTCTGGTGACGCCGAAGCTGAATCTCGCGGTCAAACTGGAGTGGGAATCGCACTGAGTTCCACGGCAGAGTGATGTTTGCCCAACTAGATCGCAATCAACAATCGCTTTTCAATGCAAGGCCCAGTATGGTGGTTAAAGCCTCTTAAATCCAACCAGAACAGCAATGAATACTGATCATATCGTCGTACTCTCCAACCCACAATCATCTAGATGCCACCAAGAGTGCGTTCTACGAAGCTTTCCTCAACCTTTTGAAGCAGACAAAACACCCTGACAATATCATGCTAGTGGGAGACTTTGACGCTCAACTTCGTCATTGTTCTCCAGACGAGAAACAGCTGGGTGGTGTGTTTGGTGTCCGAGCACGATAAATTGAAAATGGTCGAAGAAGGCTGCAACTGTGAGTCATTTTCTTTATACCGCATTCCAACACGGAAAAGGCATTGTGTCAAAAGCAGACTCCCTGCCTTTCTCAACCATGGACACAACTCAAACATACAGCAGTTACAGGTGATGCCACGCTGTTAAAGACTGTCGTACAGTTTGGAGGAACCACCTGGACTCCGATCATATTGCTGCGCATGCCCGTTCTGTTGTACTATTTGTCCAGATGCTGCAAACTTGAAAATGTAAGATAATTAACTGGTATTTGAATGAGGGGAGTGTAAGGAACGTCAACCAGGAAGCACTGGTGGACAGATTGTCCAGTTTCACATATTAGAAAAGAATCGCAGCAAGCTTTCACAGCTACTTACACAGATTGTGAGTAACACATGGTCGAAGAGTTGAAAGAGATGGAGCGAACCTTTTTATCTGGCAACAACGGAAAGATTTTCCCGTGATCCGTGAGTGTGTTGGTCACCGGGTTATTATAAGTGAGACCATAACTGAGAAGGATGACTGTCGTTCCGCAAGACAACCGCGTCGACATGACAAGTGACTGAAAACTCTGGACTCGGTCGGACCACAAAGAGGACGAGCCCGAAGTGGACAGTTACTGTGTTCTACATGGTCTTTCACTGGAAGCATAAGTGGCTCTGGAGCATAAATTACTAAAGTATAACATGATTCCTGGACAAGGCCTCCCCTCTACTCCCCTTTTCAAGGATGATAGAGAATAGTAAATGTCCAAATTGACAAAATTGATTCTGATGGTTTCGGAAACTGAAGAGGTACCTCGTGATTGGTGCTTATCAACAGTAATTCCCGTTTTCAAAAAGAGGGTCCGAAGTCTATGTGACAACCACAGATGCATCAGCCTAGTGTCTGTTGCATCCAAGTTAATCATTGGTCTTACATTTACGTCGGCTCACGAAGCCAAGAGAAAGTCAGACACGTAACAAACAGGTAGGATACCGATCCGATCGAAGGCACAGTGATCATACTTTTATCCTACGACGGGTGCTGTAGCATCACCACTCCTACCGGCAGCCGGCAATTGTGGTGTTCTTGAGCTAGGATAGCTGTCTTCGATTGAGTTTCTAGAAACGCTCTGTAGAACCATCCCTTTCACAAACGGGTTCCAGAAACAAACTTGAACTTGTCAAGATCACTGTATGCTCACTCTGCAAACAAGTTGAATTTCGTGATCGAATGCTCTGGTTGATCATCACCTTCACTATCTGATTTCTTCTTTCCTGATCAACTTTGTCGTAGACGATATTCTGGAAGATGCGGTTGGTGAGTCCAGGAAATTTGGTGTTTGGCTTCTTCATCCTAAGTTGACCGACGTGGAGCATGTGAATTTCGTCGTCTTGCCCAGCCTCTCTAGTGAAGACATGCAGACAGCGCAGAACGAAATGAGTGGCCAGGCTTGTTTGTATGCAATGCGCTATGTACAACCAAAAATCGAGGTGCTGCTACAAGGCATGGGCACCCTCACGTTTTTCATCACAAACAATCCGCTTGAGATTGTGGGCAGTTCCACAAACTCGAGTGGCACTATGCCTTCGGCTCGTAATACTGCTGGGCAGAAATTAGTGAGAATAGCAAAGCAAGTGTAATATGCACCAGCCTGCGCCATCTGTGGCAGCGAAAAGACGTTCGATTGTCGTTGAAATAAGAAGTATGTAATGCATGTGTGCGTTCCGTTTTGCTCTACGGTTCGGAAACACGATCTGGCCTCGACGAGCTTATCAATAAACTTTCCGTATTCGATCACCGTTATCTCAGCCAGTTAGCCCACTTCGCACGTGAAGATTGCATGTGCACCATTGCCATCCGCCTGCTTGCATCTTAGAAAACTCAGGATGCGCGATCAATTGGTCAACTACTCACGTTGCACAGCCTGCGATGGTTAGGTCACGTACTCCGCATGCCAGCTGAGCGTTTACCGTACCGGGCATTATATACTGAGACCACCAACAGTTGGGTGAAACCACGTGGTGGTCAAGCAACAACGTGGTCACGAATTTCGAAAACGATGACTGTTTCATTGAACCAAATAAATAAGTGCAACTGGCCTGGCCGAGGTCCCTGTGACTGTTTTATCCGCTGAAAAAGCGCTATCTTAGATGACAATCGATAACGTATCCGCACTTACATCATTTCTAGTTCATCCATTTAGACCACATCTGTCAATTTCTAACCTTCTTGGGTTGAACGACGATTCAAGCCACAGTACCGTCCGGCCGAGTTCAAGGCCGGTGTCAGTAAGTGAATGGAAAGTGAGCAGGAGCATTCGATAGCTTAAAACGCCGACACCAAACAGTTGCGACTAGGTTCAAAGCATTATACGTACCTCGCAGAAATGAGCTAAAGGGCTGACGACTAACCTGGCAATTAACGTCACCTGAATAGATATGGATTTCGATTCGCACAAGAAGAATCAGCTACCGTTGGCATTGTGATAAATGAGATTGCAAATCTATCGGTACTGCTCCTTGAACTCTGGAGTCCCGCTACACCTGGAGAACTATCAAAACGAATACACCAGTTTGACAGTTCGGCAAATAACAAAGCAGGACGGACAACGGATGGCCGTACCTCTATCACCTGATAACGCAGTAGCAAAAAGGAACGGTTTGATGCGAAGTGCAACGAACGTTTTCGTCGGTTGATGCAGACTAACACAGCACAGTTTGACTGTGCATGTTTAAAAATTTTGACAGGATCTTTGCAACACGATAACTGTTAACAACCTAGCCAAATCGGAAGTGCTACAGTGAAAACCCATCAGCACCTGGCATGCTATGGTTTTTCAACGTAAATAACTGAATGGCTTACCACAGCGGTAAACGTGTCCGTTGAAACAGACCGAGGAGAACTTTGGGGAGCGTGTATGTGCAAGTGACCAATTGAATTTGAAATGAAAGTGTTCACAATAAGGTGAATATGACAGTAATTATCAGTGATGAGCGCACTATCTACCTCATACAGAGAAGTCACAACATTGTTACGCTGAAAAGTTATGAACTAAATTGAAGCATACCTGCTGTACGTCGTTCATTATTGAGGTAAAATCTATCTCCATTAAACACTCCTATATGTATTGCAACCGGAAATGTTTGACACCGGTGAAACAAAAGGCTGATGAAAGTGGAGAACGAAAAAATGATAACGGGGCGGAATGCGAAACTAGGGTCATTTCGAGGTGACATTAGCAGCTCCCGGCGACATGAAATTTGGTGCTGCGTTAACAACGGTATCGGTGAAGTTATATATCAACATAGGATCACTTCGGGCAACTATGTAAAAGATTAATGTAAATCGAGTACACGATTAGCGGACAAAAAACGTGCACCGATAGACTATGCTCATATATTCGTTACGATATGATACAAAACCTCTCGAAAGACGACTCACATAAGCCAAGTTAATTAAGGTGGAAGTGCAGATTTTTAATCACGAGCTAAGAATACTGCATGCGCATGTTCATCGGAAACTTGAAATGATTCAAGTAGACACGAAAAAAAACAATTAGGTCACTCTGCACAGTTGATCGCCCCAGTCGAATAACAAACAACAACTCGACCATGAACTAGATCGCGGCAATTTAACATAGAACAATAGACACTTTAGTGACTTAACTAAAATATTATTCGATAGAAACTTGCCTTGAAATACCGTAGGCGGATCCGGCAAACGAGTCGGTTAGATGCAAAAGCAACAAGTGTCGTTTGCAAGAAAGCAAGTAAGAATGCACAAATAGCAGTTACAAGAAACCAGAAGGCAGTTCTATAGATATTCCATGCCGCTGCTTGTACATTCGGGTTCATGAAGTCGTTAACAATCAGACGAAACACCAGAATGGTAAGAGGGAAAGCAGTACCAAGAAGAGCACTTAAAATCATCCCAGAGATGATTAACAGCATCTCCTGTCGAGTTGCATAGCGAAACTAAACGGGAAAAAAATACTGACTTTCGCTAAAAGGCACATACCAGATCCCAGTAGCGTAAATCGGTACGGTCTTTACTTCTGTCCATGCATGATTACAAATTCAACAAAACTTACTTCGTCTCTTTTTTGTTGACCAACTTTTCCTCATTATCTCCGTAAGCATCGCCAACAACTTTGTCGGCGCGCATTCTGCGTCTCATTGCACCCCTGTTACGCAGCGACAAAAATAAATGGAGGGATGAAGCTGGCCATGCAGGTTAGTACGGCTATAATAATAATAATAATAATAATAATAATAATAATAATAATAATAATAATAATAATAATAATAATAAACTGTGCCTCGCATTAATCCTTAAACGTCATGAAACGACAACCATACACGGAATATAACGAACTGGTGAACATTGCTGTCGAAGTGAATATCATAATGCTCTGCTTCAGCTCTACGTCTTTCAATGATGTACTTCAGTTCAGTTCAGGATCACAGGACTTGAGGCTAGTAGCCGGTTGATGTCCAGTTTCTTGCACCAGTGAGCTTGGATGATCCCACCGTGCTGCGACAAATAGAGGACTTTCCTTCAAAATGTTTTGGAATCTTCCGTGGTATGTAGAACACAGTATATTATTAAATGGGCAGCGAGAATATCCTTGATCAAGTCCTCATCAGGACTATGCAAGCGATCTCTTGGATGCCAGAGGTTGAATGATGGAGGGAAGCGGTATTGGAATCACCGTCAGCAATCATGGTATACTCAGATTAATAGACAGGATCAAAGCCAATGCTGGTGCTACCATAATCTCCATCAGACTCCTGGATGACAGGACAAAAATAACTTCCTGGTTGCGATAAAAGAAGAATAGCTAAGGAGAGACAAATAACTAAATAAAGAAGTCCTACGCAAATTGTCTATAGTTGGTAATAAGGAAGTGAGAAGCATAACAAAGATATGGACAGAGGAAAGAGATGGTTGACATCAGGTTAAGTAGATCCCGGTCATTTTATCACTCCGTATCCGGAAATAATGCCAACCAACAAGCATCAAGCTTGCGCTTAAAGTCGGTAACCGTGGTGGCCAACACCACCTCGGACGGTAATTTGTTCCAACTGTTTACAACCCTATATGAGAAAAAGTTGGCCCGGATTTGAGTCCTAGCTCTTTCCTTCACAATCTTTAACTCGTGCCCTCTAAGCGATGAGTTTTCGCTGCGAGTAAACAGCCGCTCTCCTGCCTCAGATAATCCACTCAGGATCTTAAAGACTTCTATGAGATCTCCTCTCTTTCCGTCTTCTTTCTAAGGAGAAGAGATTAAGGTGCCTAAGTCTGCTGGAGTAATTCATTTCCCGCAGAATTTCATAAACCTGTCGCACCCTATCTAGGACCTTAGCATCCCTGACCAAATAAGGACACCAGGCCTGCACACAATATTCTAAATGTGGTCTCACGTAAGCCTTATACAGAGGCACAAGGACGCTGGGTTTCCTTGAGGCTACTGTCTTCTTCAGTTGGTAGAGTGCCCGATTTGCTTTACGGGCTGCAAACATACACTGAGTTGACACCTTGAAGTCTCCAGTGACCTGTATTCCCAGGTCCCTCATCTCAGTAGTTTTTTGGATGAGCACACGTTGCCCGGACCCTCCTACCCATCTAAGAGAGTCCTCGGTCTCGACACCCGTAAGTTGTCTACATTTCGCAACATTTAACGGGAGTTCCCAGTCAACTGTCCACTGGTGAATTTCATCGAGGTCTCGTTGCATCAAAGACTCGCTCGGGCGTCCCACGAGTTTCACATCATCCGCGAACATGTAGCAGGACTGCTGATCCTCTTCGCCAAATCATTTATGTATATCAGGAACAGCCCTTGCGCCAGTCGGCCGCAGCGTCGGCAAACAGTGCTCGGTGTGGCAAACGACTAGCTGGCATCCTTAGTACATGACCTAACCATCTAAGTCTGTGCAAATGTAGCGACTGAACAAAGAACTCGTTTGACAATCAGTGCCAAACACCCGCTTCCTAACCTCCTCGTTGCTTACTCGCTGGTGCCACCCGATACGAGCGATTGAACGCAGACATCGGTGGTCAAATACCTGAAGACGGTTCACGTCCTCTACCCTGAGTGGCCACGTTTCGCTGCCGTAAAGTAATACAGCCCTCACTGTTGTTTGATATACGCGACCCTTAAGCTTCAGAGAAATACCTCTCTGTCGCCATAGGTGTCTTAGATTAGCGAACACCGCCCTAGCCTTGGAAATACGCGCTTCTATTTCATTCCCTACACCTCCGACGCCACCGCTGATGCAGCTTCCCAGGTATACAAACCGGTCAACAATCTCCATGACTTCATTATCTAACATTTAAATCTACGTGATCACAACAATCTTGCGAAGCACCTTGCATTTTTGAGGCTGCAAAGCGAATTCCAAAGTATTAAGCAGAACGCGAAATAGCGTCCAGTGTTGTTTATGCCGTTTGAAAATTGTCAAACAGCAATACCTTAT
>LOND01000016.1:156539-207592 GCA_014220965.1 Paragonimus kellicotti
CGTTTGTCCATTCATGGTTAGGGTTCAACCGAGATGTTGCACTCCTCGGACGCACTGACCCGAGGTTTATGAACTACCTTATGTGCAATTGGCCTTATACGGAGCCAAAGTGGGCCATCCATACACAATCGAATGTCGTTCACTTCGTAAACCGAAAAAACAACCGTCTAGAGAATTCAAATGGGTGACTCAAGAAGCGCACTCACCCGCGAGATCACTTAGCTACGGCCATCAGTAAAATTTGGTCCCGCAGCGAGTGGCTGATGCGGGAGTTTGAGATGCAGTGCATCTACGGTTGTGATCGCCGTGAGGCGGTTAGCGTCGGCGTGTACGTGTTAAATATACTGTCTCGGCTAACAACGTTCGTCAGTCAACTTGTGTTGAGGCCTCTCAGTAGGCGCCTAACCCTACTGCACTGTAAACGACTAGACGAGTTCAAGGTGATTGCATCTTATGTAATATCAATTGGTAGCTACGGGCGGGCCATCAGCACACGCAGTACACGTTGAACATCAACGACGGAACGTGTGATTGCAGTTTCTACAGGTCCATATGGTTATCATGTATTCATATGCCTTCCGTCTTCAAAAAAGACTTATATCCATGTTGTGGGTTATTATTTGTGGAAACCGCATTTGTTCTAGGCCGTTTCGCAGTCCATTGTCGGTGGCTTGCCGAATACAACTTGCCTACAAGTAGCATGTTTCGTCAAGAGATAACTGTAGCCGTTACTGATTCATTTCAATCGGCATGCACACACTAGATGAAGACTTTTATTGAGGCAAACCGGACAGCAAGGAAGCTGCGGAAAACAAGCTGGAATATCAGAGATAATGGTGTAAATTTAATAAGTGCATTCGAAAACCTCCATTTTGTTTTCACCTCACTTCGTGGCTTTCAATCATAGGTGAACGTAGGCTGATCGTCGAGCATAGACGTCAGTGCGTCCAACCATAGGTCGTGGCGTTGGGACTGTAGGGTACTGTCTGGAAAGCACACGAGGTTCCGCGTACTAAGAAGTTCATCCAACTCCGTCAGTTCACCGGATTACTTGATGTCATATCGCCAAATCTGCTTATGCTCGATTACACAGACCAAGCCTCACTTCATACCTGGCAATCGTACCTTGCAGTCGTATAGACTGGCCGACGATGTTGGTAAATATCTGTTGTTCCCATTTTCCAACTGGTGATAAATATACAACCTCACATTTAAGTCAGCTGTCAGCAACTATTTCATGGATTGTTGAATACACGAGTTTAAGGAAAATGATTCACAACTTATACTATGCACGTTCACTATTCAATCGTTGCTAAAAAATTCCATCAACCAAATCATATGTCAACTATCTTGTCAACGTATTGAAATATTCCAATGAGGCAATCACAAGAGACAGCGCACACAATGTCCAACGTTTGCAATATAAGCACAATAAAGTCTGCATCACAAACAAACGAAAAGTCACAAGCCAAAGAGAAACACGTATTGACGCAACTTAGATACCGAAACAGATTCACTCAAATCGTGTCCTTGTCCATATATATAGAGGGTCCCACAGTCCGGAAACAAACCACCAATCTAAAGTGGCCTCACGCTCACTGACCGCTGAACTCGGGCTCTGGTCGGTCATCTTCCTCAGTTCGGTGCACGTTCGAGACCAGCCCACCTGTTTGAGGACCTGGAAGGAAGTGGAAGGGAGCATACGTGGTCAAACAAAACGGCGGCACACTGCATGCTATTACATATTTTGCTATCGAAATATCGTGATTTCCTAACGTCCTTAATAAACATTTTTAACGCATTAAAACAAAATCACTCCGTACAGTGCAGTTGGCATATTTTGTGCTTTCTAAAATGTACGGTCCATTGCCCTTCAGAATATATTACAACCTCACATATCAACGATCTACCTACGTGAGCATTTGCTCTCTGCGGATAGTCTTCAGCGTAAAAGTTATAACCCAGCAACTTCGTGGCCCAGCGATGCGGTCGACTAGCGGAATAAACGAGAATGGCCTTTTTATCCATAACTGGACAGTGGCGGCTTAAAATCGATCAGCAGGGAAAAGCGCCGACCGTATAGATGTTTGCGGAGCTCCTTCATCGGGAAAGTGGTTACGAGTCTTCCTTTTTCTACCTCACTGTAATCCTTCTCTGCGGTGTTAGGCGTACGACAGGTGTGAACAGTGGCCTTCTCGGAACCATCAGAAGATGTGTGCGGTACGACCGCTCCAATACCGTAATTTGAGGCATCCGCTGTGACCACAGTCGACAGGGTTGGTTCGTAATACGCCAACGATTGGCTGGAGCTAAGCCTCGTCATCAGTTAGCCAAAGGAGCTCTGGCAATCCGGGGATTGGCGCCATGTAGCATACTTCTTTAGCTAATGACTGAGTGGAGCTCGCCGCGAAATGAAGCATTCTCAGGCTATAGAATGACGTATTTCATTTCAAAACTTGCAATGGGCGCATTTACGAGACTCAAAAAAGTGAGCTAACGCCAATAACGGGTTATTTTCGCGTAAATGGTAGAAAACGTTTTCATCACCAAACCAGCGCTTCTGACATTTACTCGACGTACTCCCATTATTTCAGTAACGCTTTTTATTTATAATTGATGTACTCTAGGTACTTTGCCTGAAATTCCGATTTCACATTTCCATAAATATTTAAAAACGAAGATTCGCGTCGAAGTGACCGTTCTCCCTCTTGGACGACCCTCAATCCGAATCCCTCGAAACGGACAACTGCCGAATCTGCAAATTGAATCTTGTGTTGCTGTTAAATGCAAAGTCAAGAGCCGTACCTTTGGAACCAACAACGAGTTTTCGAACGGGGCTTGTATTTACACTTCTTGAATTTTTACGATATCTCATTCTGTCTGGACAGGATTGATGACTTTGACAGGTCAGATGATCTACTTCACGGATTCAAATATTATCCTGCGAAGCATTCAGAATTGTGCCAAGTGTCTTTCATTTGTTTGTGACTGAAGGTCTTGCTATCACCCATGAACAGTTCCAGCCTGTGAGTTGGCGATACGTGTCCCCGCCGTTTAATTCTGGAAATTTGGATCCAACAGGACCTTAAAGATACGGCGTGCTTCATGAGTTGACCTTTCTGAGTGTAGAAAGAATCAAGCAGCCCAAAGCATCTGATATCACTGAAGTCGACGGAAGACGGTCCAAAGCACACAACTATAACCGCGTTATTCTCACTGAGTTCGATCGTGTAAATGTATTATCCTAATTCCAAATGCAAAAGACACGCGTTCGGCGTGATATTTATTAAAACTTCATTAAGGAACTTGCGTTAATCAACTGACTGAACAAAGCAACTTGATTATAGCTGACAAAATACAAGCCGCTACAATAAGAATAATGAAGGTAGATCCGGTTGATTCGCTCTCTGTCGAAGTGACTTACCTGAAATATAGTTCGAATTGGGTAACGTCTAATCCTAACAGCTCTCCCACGAGTCGAAATCCCTGTACAACCCTACACCCGTTTTGAAGTTCATCCTCAGTTTGCGCCTCCACTTTTTGAGATCCTAGAATCTTACTATCTCGCCTTAAATTCGCTTGGCGGCGGATGTCATCATGAACTCAGTGAATCCTCAGAACAGCCATGCAAATACCAACCGCACCACCGCACTTTCACGCTCACCCCGCCATATAGGTCTTCCGTGGAATGACCACGCGAACCGTGTTTTGCTCATAAACGATCATTCTCTCAAACCTTCGGAAAGTTGTGGCTCCTTTTACCGCCCATGGGCTGAAGGAAGAGTTCAGTTTGCATCTGGTTGGTATGAACTAGTCTGGAGCAGTAGATCCATCAAAAACGTTATAATCGTTTGTCTCCTTGCCAGAAAACTCGAGCAGAAAGACACTACGACGGTGCATTGTTGATACCCTAATTTCCTCCTCTCTGCACTCTCACGAGCCGTTGCCCGCCGTAGATACTCAGAGGAAACATTCAGTCACCATAGTACCAACTTCTGCTGTGTTAAGTTAGATATGTGTGAATTAAAGAAAGCTTGGAACCCAAACCAAATTTCAAACTGGCTGCTGGAAAGCTGTGATGATCCGATACTCAACCCCTCCACGTCACGCGTGATGATCAAGCAACAGCGCGGTCACGGGGTATAAGGACCCTGACTGCTCTACCGAACGAAGTGGGTGGGTGATGCCTGGCTGGCCGAGGTCTTAGTGATCATTCACATCGTTCGCCGGAAGCGCTGTCCTGGAAGAAAGTGTACCGCAGACGATGTTGTACCTGAATTCCTACCATTACTAGCTATTCTGCTCAGCCTTTTCGATTATTAAACTCTCTCCGTAATGCTTTCTTCTCCCACTGAATTCAGCGGCGGACCTAGCCACAGCAGCTTCTGACTGGGCTTGAATGCCGTTGTAATAACAATGACGATGTCAAGCAAACGATAGGGAGCACAAGAGCACATAATTCTCTCACCAAAGCGCATTTTGCGTTTTTGACGTCAACAGTTGAGATGTACGTTCAACGTGAGGAGACCACAGGTTAATCGCCAATCACTGATAGAGATATAATCAGTGAGTTAACCGATTTTCAGAAATATTGACTGAAACATCGTCTCCGGACCTCAGTAATAACACCTTGATCTGTTTAACGCGGCCTTCGTAGTACACAACACTGAATGCCAGTTTCGACGTATCCCGTTTAGAGACATTAACGGTTTCGCGTGTTTTCAGTGGCTTATTAACAACACTGCACGTAATGAACGAGCCGACAGAATTCTTATGCACGTCGATAAGGCTAAGATTCATACGGGGGAAAGAAAAACCCGACATTTACTGCCAACTTGACGTGGCGGTCTAAATTGTGCACTGCATCGATCTGCAAACATATGCTGACAAGGAGGGCAGATACCTGCAGCATTTCATAATTCGAAGGTGCGAAGTAAATTCCAGCCACATCAGCGCGGTCACTTACCTTGTTCAGCATGATCTGCATGTCTTCGGCAGAAGGGCTAAGTAAGACAATGTCATCCGCGTACTCCAGATCGGTCAACCGAGCGCCAGGAAGAAGCTCAACATGAAGTCCACGGGACTCCTTAAGCGCATCCTCCAAAATGTCGTTCATGACAAAATTGAACAGGAAAGGCGAAATCGGACACCCTTGACGAACACCATTAGAATTAAGGAACGTCCAAAACAATTGTCCAAAATCTGTCATCCTGCCTGCAGAGTGGCCATAGAGTAGTCTCAACAGATTCACGTACGTCCCTGGTACTCCCTTGCGAAGAAGACAGTTCCAGAGAACGTTACGAGCAACTGGATCGAAAACAGCCTTCAGGTCCAGAAAGACCACGACCGTCGGCTGCCTACAAGAGTGCCGATGTTCCAAGATCCGTCTCATGGTAAAAATGTGGTCAACGCATCCTCGACCGGATCGGAATCCTGGCTGTTCTTCACGTATCTGGCTTTCTCTGGATATAGTGAGCCGACGTAAAATGAGGCCAGTGAGTAACTTGCACACAACAGACACTAGACCGATGCCTCCGTGGTTGTCACATAGACTTCGGGCCTTCTTTTTGAAAACGGGAAGTACTGTTGACAAGCACTAATCGCAAGGTACCTCTTCAGTCTCCCGAATCGTCTGCAGGAGTTTATTCAGTTCTGATATCAACCGTTTCCCGCCGTCCTTGAAAAGAGAAGGAGGGATGAGGTCTGGTTCAAGAGCCTTGTTACGCTTCAATAATTTGAGCACTAAAACCAGTTCTGCTTCCGACGGGGGGCCGTCTGGAATGCAATAACTGACCATTCGGGTCCCGTCGTCCACATGAGCTGGTTGAGGCCAGCTGAACTGTTCTTCAAAATGTTCAGCCCACTTATCAAATCGAAGCGATTGATTGGTGATGTGCGAACCATTTTTTCACATATGGTCTCACTTACACCGACTCGACGACCAGTACAACCACAGATCAGGGAAATAGCCTTCTACAATTTCCACATAAAAAGGCCCTTTCCATCTCTTTCGACTGTTCGACCAAGTAGTGCTCACTGCCTTTGCGCAATCTTTTAGTCAGCTTGCGTTTAAGTTCTCGACGGTCGTCATCAAATTCAGAACCAGGTGGGATCGAGCGACGCTTGTTCACGAGATTTATCGACGCGATGGAAATCCAGTTCTGTCGCAAATGAACAGCCCCTCCGGAACATACCCCTTCACAGCATGTTTTTATAGATGCGGTGATTTGTGTCCAGTGTTCGTTGGGATCTTTCATCTGACTCGAACTGGACAACTTGTTCATCAACGCTTTTTGATGAGTGTTATTTATACTTATCTCATTCTAATACCACTTTAGTATCTTGCATTAACGAGCGCACGTCCTCTAAGCGAATGACGGAACAAAACAGACGCGCACAACAGCATGTTCCGAATCCAGGTGGTGGTTACAAAATGTTAGTCTTAAACACATTAACATCACCTATATTTTTCTGCTAAACGATTGGGCTGTGTTCCCGGCTTAGAAGCACACAGAGTTCCCCACGTCGCACAATGTTCCTCTCTGTTTTTGAATGCGATGCCTTTGTCAGTGCCTTGCGCACAGACACCAAACATACCTCCCAGCCACCACTGTGGAAACACGACCAAGGTAAATATCCAAATCACCCGCTAGTACGTTGATGTTTCAGCGCTTGGTCTACTTCAGAATCTCAACGATGGCGTCGTGGAAGGCATCTTCGGTAGTATCAGAATGGCTGTCTGTTGGAGCGTACGCCGCTATAATGATTAAACTACGCGTTTCCGATCTGCGTCGACAGATCTCAGTCGACGTTTCGAAACTGAAAGCGCACAAGCGACTGTTCACTGGGATTCAATCGAGCAAACATTGTTCTGCTTTGGAACTCAATGCGATCCCCACTTCAGCGTGGCCACGAGATTCGGCTTCGGAGTCACCAAAGACCATAAGAGAGAATCGGTTGGGTAGATATTTTATCTAGAGGTGAGATCAAGTGGAAGACGGTGTTAGAATCGTGGACACACCTCGTCAACACGCAGCACACATCAGGCTCCAGGTTGAAGACAGCACCGGCCTCAGCAGCTTGCTGACAGATTCGTTGAAGAGTTTGCGCACTGTAAGCGCTAATGTTTGCTAGCTGTCTTCACTTAGGAAAACCATTATCGCTCGAAGGCACATGGAAGGCAGACAACTTAGGAGGCAACTCAGAAGGAGAAAGCTGCGATGGGTGACTATTATCACCTTTAAGAGCGCGATGACTTTGATACTTCTCTAATCGTTTATGTTGCGGAAGGGAGTCGACTTGTGGTACCACACTCCGGGTTTCTGACTCAAAAGTCTGAGGTGCGAGTCAACAGTATACGGGGTTTTCTTGAGGAACCCTACCCGGAGCCAGTGACTCAAAGGTCTTACTCACTTAGCAGTGAGAGACTTGCCGAGCCCGAGGACTCTGTGAATAAGACGTCGATGTCTGATTCCGAGCACTGCTGCGCGCAGTGTATGTACTCGATGCTACATCAGGCTCTTGAGTAATATCAGATGTTTTTGCTTTGTTCAATAATACGCCGGCAGCCACGGTCAACCGTTGGGCGATCGGAGTGCTCTTTGTTTTCGGGTACAGGTGAGATCTAGACATTTTTAGTTGCTGAAGGTGTAACTCGAGCTTCCCATGCTTCAAGTGGTGTTCTACAAGTGTGTCTGATCTCTCGCCTCGTTTCCAACTGCGTAATACGCAAGATTGTGAAAGGGGCACTCGGGTTTTATGTCGTACTATGGTGAAAGTTCTCCTACCTAATAAGCTAACTGGTATCAAGTATATGGACCACACTGCTCCATTCAATTTTTCTACAGAAGACCTGCTGAATCCAGTAAGTGGTATAGGAGAAATGCATGCTGTTTAGTTTTACATGCGGCAGTGTTAGATCGTCACTGGATGACGGCGTACAAACACGTCGATTAGCCATAACGGCTAGTTCTGTAAGTTGAACTGAAGTGGATGAAAAGACAGTGGATGATGTACAACCAATGGGAAACGACAAGATTCCCGCAATTAACCCGGAACGCCGCAGTCAACCCAATCACCCAAGACTGACGAGCGGATCAACAGAAACTCCGGTATCGTGCTACCCAGTCACATCTGCTAACCGGAAAATTGGTGGAAAACTCAGTCATTTTTGGAGCCTGTGACCAATAAGAAAGCAAGGTAAAAAATGGACTAATTGGAAAAAAAGGTAACACAATGGTTCATTGACTCAGCAAGTAATACACGTGTTCAAGGCGGGAGGCCCAAGATACCCGGATCCCTCCAGTTCGTCTCATTTAGTGTCGACCTTGCGCCTGTCGACCTGGAAATCAACTACTGGAAACAGGGTATAGCACCGGTATTGACGCTCACATTAGATGCCAACAGCAGTAATAGTAGAAGAGTTCAGTAGATTTTTAGTGACTTCCGGCTACTTGAAAACGAGTTTCTGACTAGTTGCCCAAGTATCTCAAATCCAGTCAGTTTGTCTGTTCCAATATCCAACGATTGTCTGTTAACCTGAAAGGCAGTCATTGAAAGCAAGATGTAATACCGCTCATGGGGGTTACGAAGATTACCAAAGACAGAGTGAGATATCTATCTGACAATGTCACCAGAAAAGCATTTACCAACCTCTGGTGGAATTTTGTTTCGGTTATTGACAACCCTGTTGGAAGAGAACTGTTGTATCAAAAATGTCGGAGATCGAGGTCTTCAGGGCTTCCTGTTCTGACCTCTTTGATTGCCATTAGCCACTGAGGCGAACAAGGGCTGCACGAGTTCTGCGCTAAAGAAAACAATTTATGAGGAGTAAGTCTTTGCAACCTTTAAAACTCAAGTGGACGAGGATGAAGAACTTCAAGCCGAGACTCGTAGAAGAAATACTGCAAGTAAATGACCATTTTGGTGGCCTCTCGCTGGACATGTTCATTGGCGAGTGTCAGTATTCGTGCCGGTACATGCGGCCTGATTAACGTACTCAATCAGTGTTCTTGTGCAGACCGCTTTAAACGTTTGGCAGGCATTTATATTTATGCAAAAAAGTCTTCTTTCTATCATCCCAAGAGTTGCACGTCTGTGTCAAGCGGCCATCCGGCAGCGATGAGAAGAATATCTTGGACGACAACCAAATCCCTAGGTTTTTCTACATCAACTTTCGGAATCTCCATCACATTCTGCACCATACTGTACGAGCAGGTGCGCAAAGTCTGCTCTGAACGAAATGTGAACAATTGCCGTCATTTAGGGAGAGACCCTAATCATCCGATCAGCAGCTCACATGATCAAGGACAGTCTGTAGTGCACCAAGATCACAAGTATTCCAGACATTTGGGTAGTCAGCGTAAACAAGAGCTTTGCCAGACATGGGATCGGGGAGATCATCGATTTATATCAAAATCAGTTGATGTTCGGGGGACTCTCGCGCAAATTGGGGACGGAGGAGAAAGGTCCGAGCCGGCTTCTACTCCAAAAGTTCTGTTATCGAGAAAGAATGTAATCCAGCGGAGAACCTTTCCATGGATGCCGTCAGCTTCCAGTTCATTTGAAACGAGACCCTCTGGGACACAGTCGAAGGCTTTGCTGAGGTCGAAGAATATGACTTCCTAGATGTGGCCACTATTTGGCTTTTGTCTTGTTATCTATCAAGATAAAAATATTGGTAGTGCGTGACCGGCCGTAAAGAAAGCCATGTTAAATAGAGAAGAAAAGGTTGGCTGTGAAGGAATACTTGAGGACGGCTCGATTTGGTAAGCACAGGGTTATCTTGCATGGAATGCCGATAAGGCTGATCGGCCGACAGCCAGAAAGAAAGTATAGTTCGTCTGCTCTGAAGGTGAATGTGACAGTGGACGCTTAACCTGCCTCCAAAAGCGTGCCGCTGAAACAGATTATAGAGAGCACTGTCGAACCACGGGTCGTTTCTTCGAGAAACCGGGGGTGGATCGCCTCTGGTCCCATTGCACTAGAGGCAAGAACTTTAATGAGATCCCGAGCATCTAGCACAGAGATGAGTAGTGGTTGTTTATTTACGGGAGAATCGGGCGCCAGGTGGACGGCACCACATTTTGATCTGCTGAATAATAGTTTGCGCACCTTGGCATTTACTTGGGGGTTGAAGGGGTTTCCTAGTCGTGAAACCGCAGATGAAGCGTTGAGAGTTTCGTTTTCTTTGGCAGCGCATATATTCTAACACAAAATTCACATTTTCGTGGGATACCATTGAGATTCTTCTATGTACCTGTTGGGTATGTTGACGGATTTTCAGCTGTCATTTTTTGTCCATATTGAAAAGCTTCTAGATCCTCCGGCTTGTTCCTTAGCTTCTGCTTAGACAGTGGACGAAAACGTTCGTCGGAAAGGCGGCTTACTTTATACGGGGGCGGTTAACGAGAGCGGAAATTCTTTAGTTTCTGAGAGACGAATTATTCACCAGCTGCATTAATAACAACTTTGAAAGAAAAGCAGCTTGATTTCACTGAATAGGATAGGGGGCCGAAAGTGATAACGGATATCCTCAACGTATCAAAGTCTGCATTATGGATATTTCAGAATGAAGCCGATTCAACAGCTTTTTGGAACCAGTAACAAACGAAATCAAAACTAGTGGCAGGTGGTCACTATATCCCAGCGGTGGTTTTGTGACCACCCTGTCCACCAGGTAAGCTTCCTTCGCGATAGCCACACAAGGCAAAAACGATGTATGTCCTGGGGGATGCCTCATATGGTGTTCGACATGTTGTTTCCAGGCTTCCCCGTAGATCACCATTCCTGAGGATTTCGGGAACCTTCAGTCAGAGTCCTCGATTGAGCTTGGGTGCGTTGAAATTACCCGTAATAAGACGTGTGAAACGTTGTATGGTCTTCAGACGGTCCAGGGCAGCAAAGCTGGCTTTGTCGTCAAACGAGTTGCATGATGACGAAGAGTAAATAACGGTGACAAGGGGCAGCTCAGGACTACGCAGCTGAAACTAGGGTCAGAGTTCACCGCATTTTTCTGAGGAGGCGGATTCCCATATGGTATTTGGCATCGAATGTTTTCGACTCAGGGAGAACAGAATCTCTCATGTGTTCGCTGGAGGAAGCTTTTCGGTGAAGGGAGCATTCTTAAATCTGTAATTCGTTGTCACTGATATTTCCGGGAAACCAGTCCCTTAAAAACGGGAATGTGGGGGATAGTGTTGTGGACCAACTATCTGACTTCTGGCCGCATTTTAATCGTTCTGACAGTTAGTGTACACGCACTTAAGTACTACTTCTTCATTGTGATGGATTCGAAAATAGACAGCAAAGCACGGGGAAGGGCTTGGGAAAGCAATCTTAATAGCGAGGGGAAATATGTTGAGGGCGGCCGAATTTTGCAAGTCACCAATTGATGAGTAACTGTCAATTCGTCACAGCCTGAGCGGAGGTGAGTGTCCTCGTGGATCTTGTCCGGAATCATCGCGCTATACGAATCAGCCTTGTATGAAAGCTCTCCAGCATCTAGTACAAAAACTTGGCACAACACAGTGTCACCGGAACCTCCGCAACGGGAGAACAGCGTGCCCGTTAGGTGGTGCAACATTGCAGACTGCCGAGTAGTGCTTCCTGATAACTTGGTGTCGACCACAGGATCAGAAGATGTTCCCTGTCGAGCAGTCGCACAAAGAGAACGGACGGCTCATCAATTTTAAATCGACGATTATGCCGAGTCTAATGTGGTCAGAGAAGTTCGACTTACCCTTAACTTGTACAACGTGGGGGGCACTTAGGTTCTTAAGGTCTCCCGTAAACATATGCTCCAAGAATAACTGGGAATAGTCATCGAATATACGACGTATCCAGCGCGGAAGAGGTGACCGATATGATAGAGTGTACAGTTTGTGCAGTGCAAGTAATTCGCCCGCGCTCCAAATTGCGCTTTCAAACGTATGATAGTTCTGATCCACATAATCATGTTCTACAGGGAGCAATACCGGATAGCTTCTTAGGGGCTAAATTTCTCCCGACTTAAATCTTCTTGGTTGCAACCGGTAACAGATGATATCAAAGTCGAGCACTGGGTGATAGCTGTTTCCAACCGATGGTCTGATGACTGCTCTGTCTACAGGTGACCCTCATCAACGATGTTTCTGATCATAAGAGCGGAAGTCTCACTAGAACCCTGCATAGTTGGAGCGCTGACGCGTTGCGATCACGCTTCTTTATGGATGAACAACAGTGTGGAAATCAGGGACCCGCTTTCACGTTATCCGTGGGATGTTGATAACCGGTTTATCTTGGGTGCACCGAAGTCATCCTTTAGGGTTGGACGAAAAAAACGCTGTAACCTTGGGATGTTTCTTTTAAGAAGAGCATGCGGGGGACGATAGATGATTCGCACTAGGAGAGTGTCTTGACAACACAATGCTCACTGGAGTCACATCGTCTTACGATTATTGACAACTGAAATCCCCCGATAATCGTGTGTGCGGGTGTTGATAGACTCTTATTAGGAAAGAGCTCAGAATATCCGTTATACTCCAGACTCACTCAACCCGAGGAACGGAATATGCACAAACACTCGATTACCTGTCACTGATATAATTTGTAAGCCAAGCTTCCGCAAAATAATGATATGTGGTTGAGTTTCGTGAATTAACTGTGAAGGCGAGAGTATATGCGGGTTGCCAGAAGTTGCTAAGAAATTTCGGGAGCGTTCCTCAAACAAGAGACTCATATATCCCGGAGGAATTTATAGTTTGTTCGAAGCAATAAGGCTGCAAGTGTTTTTTCAAGATCAACTGAACGATTTCCGAGGAATGGAGGACTTTCCTCTCAGCCTCCCTGCGAAGATTTCTGGTATTCAGTGTTTGATATACATCTACGTGAAAACTGTCACGCCAGTGTTGCATGAAGACATTACGTTACGGCCGTTTCTGCTGCTGCAGGCTCGCCAAATGCGTATGCTATTTCGCTGCTTGTAAATTTCACGGTTCCTGGTTCACTACAAAACACAGGAAAGCGTTTTGACTGCTTACTACTCTGCGATAGATAGAGGATAAACCACAGGCATCTCCTCTGTGGTTTTCCCACACAAAATCAAGCGGCATCTACATCGGGCATCGTCACTCCTGATCGAGAATCCTCGCACAGCTGCGATTCGACGTCCTCTCTCAGGGCTCCATGTTAACAGAAAATCATAGCGCACACGCCATTATCCTTGAGAAAACATACCAAGGTCTATTCTACCTCCATAACTATACAGTTCATTCCTTACAGCTGACACATCTCTCTCTTAGTGTACGGATGAGCCATCGGTCCCCCTGTTATCGGATTGGTTTAACTTTTGCGGCAAACATAGCGGATAGGGTTGTAGGACGAAGCCTATCGAATGATCGGCTGATTGCCCCCAGTAGACCACGCACCCAAGTGCCAGTTTTTTCTTGTTGTCCTGCGTCTTGAGTAAAGCTGGGACAAAAACGCCCACGTCTTGTTCACCTTCTGCATTTCTCAGCAAAGGTCTAGTGATTTCGTAGGTGCCCACTACATGTTTTCTCCCAAAATGCATGCGTACGCAATTTAAGGACTTCACTAGCGGTAACCATTTGGAAGCTAACGCGATCATCCCGTCGAGATGGGACTGTCGGACAACCAGATATACTGCTGATGTTAACGAATTTCCAGACTTGGAGATTATCATCATAAATTAAACAGTCATTCAAGTGATTCTGGGGCGATCATCGATGTAGGGCAAAATGAGCATTTGGCTTTCGGCTGCGCCCTCAGAAACCCCGCTGGACAACTTTTTCTAAGAGGACTCGGGCATACCGACCTAAACCGAGCAACTGGGATTGCGGAAGAAGTTCACGGCGATTGTGCATCAAGCCGGTATGGTGTTTAGAGATCGAAACTCGTTGGATGCACCTGAGTGGACGCAAACTCATATGTGTAAATTGCCGTAAAATGATGGAATGGCTTTTAAGAAAAAGTATGCGAGGTTTTTGTTTTGTATTGCCTTCCATTAATACTTGACTCTCGGCCTAAACATAGATCCAGCGTTGTAATTCTCGACCATCTTGTGTTTTGTGCTGTTTCGAAATGAACACTTACATGACTAAAGGTAATGGTCATTACATCGCGTTTGCGCGTTGACCACCTGGATGCATTGCCAACTCAATTTGCTTTCTTTTCAGTATTTCATATAGATCTCGAACGACGAAATGCTTTCCTAAATAATGGTTATGCGTGACGTTATGGGATGGTTATATATATTTATGGTCCATGTAGGACGGTGTGAATATAACAAGTAAATTTCATCATATCAAGGAACCCCTTGAGAATACAATTCCGTTCAATTTATTGTATTGTGTCTGACTAGGCTGAGAAAGATCGGTTGTTTGTGTCGTGGTCTGCTGGACTATTTGTGGGTTTGCTGTGCTCAGTTTGAACATTGTTATGAGGTTGCCCGACGCTTCATTATCTTCCCGAAGTGAACTGCATTAACCATCTTTGTTTTTGCTTCAGCTATTGCCAACGCTTTCCTTACTGCGATTCAGCAAGACCCGTATAAAATTCCAGATGCCAAAATCAGACTTTTTCTTTCATACCTCTTCTTGGGCAACTTATAATTCCAATCATCCGTTGATCTTCACACAGTCATTTCGCCTCGATCCAATCGATACCAATTGTTCAGGTGAGCTCAATTCCGTTTTATCGGCCGCCATTACTGTGTAGTGTTTCGTGGTACGCGCACATTCCTCGTTCAGTTTCTGAGGATCTACCACATCCGAGGTGATAAACTTGATTTCCTTGTATACTTGTACAATTAGTACCGTATTAAACTTAATCGTTGTGAGCCCGAATACGCCAATAAGGCGAAGAGGAAATACATGGAAAGTGTTGACAAGGACAGCATCAGAGACGTTGGGGTTTAGTTTCTCACCAACACAGACGCTAAGTCCTTGGAACTACACATTGTTTCTAACCTTGAATTGCTGCTGAGGAAAATAGTACCGGTAGGGTGATCACCAGAACTTTCGATCATGGGCAGAAATATATGTCGTAACGAGGGTGAAAGAATGCTATAAGTTATCAAGGCATCATCGGCTTTTGATGTCTATGTCGGACACCCTCACGCAGTTTCTTTGCCTAATAAATATAGCTTTCAAAAGCTCTCAATACCTTGAGATAACTCCAACAAGTATACACCTGATTCGAAACTCCGACATAGATATGCTTAAAACGGGGCCATCCGCACCGAAGAAGAACTGGAAGAAGAAGGCTGCAAAAACCCTGTGATACCTTCGATCAAAGTCAAATCACAGAAGTGCAATGGTCGACCACCTCAACAATGTCTTCAGATCATAGCCTCTTACGATGACAGTACATTCTAAATAAGCTATTCCTCAAGGGAAACACGAATTCCTAGACCTTACGCACTTAGACGCACTAAAACTGCCATTTTTAGAATTTATCATGTCTGACATGCCCAGTGTGGTTTTGAGGGCATAACACTGCCAGAAGTCGAGCGCAATAGGGAATATCCACTTTCGCAGAAAGCCTCTTAGGAAACGAAGACAATTGGGAAATCGTCACATCCAACTGCATGCCTTCAGTCGACAGTTAGTGTCTCAGCAGGTGGTGATCTACCTAAAACATTCTCTCAAGAAAGTGCTCTCATGAGCCGTTCGCTACTTGGCTCCAGCCCGCTCGTGACTGAACCCCCAGCTACACTAACGACAGTCACTGGTCCATGGGCCAGGACACAAGACAGTCGGGTGATGGCATCCAAGTCATCTGTAATTAAGCAGAATGAGCGCAGCTGCACGTACATCAGTTCAAGTTTGACGAATAAGTACCCGGAGCTGAGAGTGCTGCATGAGGAAAAAATATTCGACACTACGGTAGATGCGGACAGGATATCGGTCAGACAGGGGAACGTACATTTGGACCTGTCGAGCATGAATATTTTTAGAAAGGATGGGATCGGTAAGTGGGACAGTGAGTTGGCGCTGTACTTGTTTAATCATACAGACGTCAGAGAATTCAACGATGCACTGTTTTATCTGGTACCCGAGCCCCCCTGAGTATTAACCTGTCCTTGTTCCAACAAGCCCGAAACTTTGGCTTTTATAAAACGTCGCTCCGCAAATGCTGAGGTACGACGGTTATCTAGCCGCCGATTTACACAGCTGACGACTGGACCTGGTGTAGTATTTTAAAACTAGGTGGTTTTAGTCATACGGTCATTTGTTTCAAAGCGCTGTACTTTATTCTGGTGGGGATTCTTTCGCAACCTTTTCCTCCGC
Organism: Paragonimus kellicotti; assembly: GCA_014220965.1. Lineage (NCBI taxonomy): Eukaryota > Metazoa > Platyhelminthes > Trematoda > Plagiorchiida > Troglotrematidae > Paragonimus > Paragonimus kellicotti. Next base: position 172,829 of record LOND01000016.1, read on the forward strand.
ACCACTAATGAATTAGGGTTGTATGGAAGTGTGCAATGTATCCGGGTTTTGCGACCTTCAGTTTAAATCCAGTCGCCACTAACAAATCCGGTTTGGTGGAGGACCTATGCACTGAAATGTTGTAAGGGGGTGTAGTTTTCTTCCAGGATTACACAACTATTTTGAAGGAGGTTAATTAAGTACGGAAGACTTCAACTTAAAAGCCTTTCGGACCTTACTACTCTCAAACCCCGACAACAATCTAAGGCCATGTTCGACATAGTTACCAACTTGTTCTTTACAGTGAGAAACAATAAACGGGATAAGCCTTCCCGCAATATCCTCAGATATATGAGAAAACTTTCTTGTGACAAGGGTTATGTTTGGATGCAATACAAGTTATCCCAGAACTCGGAAGCTTACAGTCAACACGAGCTCTTAAGAAACAATTTTAACGAGGCGGTTCACAGTGACAAGCGTGAACTGCAGACCTTTGTGGCATTCGAGTGGTTTTATAGACAGTCATCCAAAAGCTCTCCAGTAAAACCAGGCATTCCAGGTTTGCTCACAGATTCCGCCCCAACTAACAATAACCGGGAGGCAGAGGAGGTCGTTGCTGATAAACCTTGAGGGGTGTTTTCGGACAATGACCCCATGGCCACATTGAAGGTCCACTGCGGATCCCTTACTTCCAGTGGGCTATGACCTCAACGACATGAACTTCGGTCCCTCCGCTGTTCTTGCCAGACTTAAGAAGCTGAAACCCAACAAGCATCAGGGTTTTGAAAATGAACCTCCAAGTCAAATAAAGGTGTGCAGACAGCCTAGCTGCGATTGCAAGGGACTTGCTTCAAAAGCCCCTCAAGAGTGGTGAACTACAAGCTGACTGGAAACGACGTGAAATTATGGCGCTCCCTAGAGGTGGAGCGCGTAACATGACTTTCTACTGCAGACCCACTTCCATTCTCGGTGTACATTTAAAGGTGGTGGAAAGTGTTGTCGATCTCATCCGACGACCACTTCCGTTACAAGTACTAACTATCCCTCAACAGCACGGTTCCAGACAGGACCACACGTGCGTCACCAACCTTGTAACCGTTCATGAGAAGTGGACTGAAGCGGGTGATTCTGCGGTTATAGTGGAGAGTATTCAGCTGGACTGTAGAAAGCCCTCCGCAGAGTAAAATACAGCTAGCACGCTGGTCGGAAGCGTATCTGACTGAAAGAACGCTCTCTGTCCGTGTTAGTGATACTGATTCAATAACCTGAAACGCAGTTTGAGGGATAACACCTTTAGGGCCCTATCTTTTCCCCCTGTACGTCAAGGAGACCCCTCCGCTCTTATTTATGAGCATTGGATTGTACGCAGACGACACAAAGACTTGAGAAATCATTCAAAACCCCACAGATGCATCCATCCTACGATCAGACTTCCACAAGCTTTGCAACTGGTATATTTTAAATAAACTACCTCTAAATATGTCAGTGTGTAAAGTCCTGGAATTTCGTCGCAACAATGAGACATCGTATTGTAACATTCAAGCCGGCCGCTTTTACTTCCATTGTCCGTCAAACCTACATACCAACTTTGAGGCGACGTGGAGGCGCCGGGGGACAGCGCTGTTCCGGAGTAAGGGTCCAAACAGCAATCCTGTAAAAAAAAATACAGAAAATCAGGAGCCGAAGGCCCAGTAAGCCATGCTAACGACTTACACAAACGGAAACTAAAATGACGTCAACAACACACCAGCACACCTGGTCACACAACTCAAATTTAACTTGTGCGCGCTTGCTGGTTTTGATCGCACGTTACAGTATCATGTTCATAACGTTGGACTTTGGTATTTGATAGAGAGAGAATCTTAAGTTCGGCTGCCACCGAATATCTTAGCCTCTCTGTCAATTCCACACTCATGGTATGCAATACGACTAATGTATCTAAACTCACCAACCGTAGACTGGCCTGCCCCAACCCGGAAAATTTAGTTCTCATCTATTCTATCCCAGTTCACCCATTGCTAGGAGTGAAGATTCAAGCCTGCTCACCTTGCTTTCGTAAGGATGTACGGTTGCCTGAGCAGGTTCAGCGCAGCGTTCCGAAAGGTTTGGGGGCCGTAGGTACCCGGCTTATCAGTACAGCCTTCAAATTTGTGATGTGTTTAACGTGAATTTTTAACCGATGACAGCGGAAATCATACTCGCCTGCGGAACGTGAACTGACTCCTAACATCCCTGCCTATCTGTCTCACTTAGAAATTAACACGAAATTGCAAAAGGGAGTAGGCTTTATTCACAGTATCAGCACTACCACCTCGTTTGTGGGTGCCAATCCTTTGCACTCCGAATGGTTTCCTTCTGAAACAAACTGTCAGACTGGGTATTTTCAGCTCTGAACCTTAAAGTGCCTAAGATGAGGTTAGACAAACATCTCGGGGCAAACAGTGCATTTTCATTCTTGCTGACTAGTCAACGAGTCTCCGAAAGAAAAGTCGGCTGGTATAGAAAGAATTGCGCAACTCAATGTGGCCAGCGTGCTGTAAAGTGCAAGGTTTTTGTTGTGTTTGATGAGTGCTTGGATGCTAGTATGTCCCTTTGATAAGTGTCTATGCTGGGCACGTTTGTGATTGCCTGGAAAAGGCAACTGGATTCCTGCCCCATGATACTTTCCCGCTGCATCTCCTCATTTATCGACCATGTGCTTGTGCTCCTGTTTAACTCCCTCGCGACCGCCCCCATTAGTCGGAGTCTGTCTTGGACAAATGCCCACGTTCCTTACCACTAAGAAATGGAGCAGCTACAAGCTGATGACTCTCCCGTACTTGAAGAAAACTTGTTTCAAAGATAACTCACTTTTCTTGCCGTTTGATATTGCGTAAGACACTGCTGGACCGTCACATCACGCCTTACTCATTGCCAGCTTGAGCCATGAGCGAAAAGTTGAATATTGCATAATGGCTCTTCTAGGTCCGTCGAAACCACCGGCAAACTACGGCTTCAATGACGTGACTGGAAGCACCTGCTGCCACGAAGATGGGCATTTTGGGGTAATGGAGGATCAGGAGTGGATTGGAGCTGAGCGTCAATTTCAAATATATCAGGGCGATTTCGTCGTTGGCATACAAGAGCCAAAATGCATCCTTCTCCATCGGACTGCTGAGCAGATCCCAGCCGTTAAGCTACGAGGATAGAAACTCCTCGTGTTGACTGATCAAACCACGAAAGGAACAAAATGAAGAAACATCCGTGGGTGGCGGTCTCTATTAGGTTTCTGGCATGTTTTCCGGGTCGGTACTAATATTAGCGGGGTCAAAAATAAAACAACGATCATCCCTGGAACGAAGAAGGAGTACGCACTTCTCGGCCGCTAATGAAAGTGATAATCTCGAGTGTGCCGAACAATAGCGTAATCTTGACTGCGATCTGTCCGGCATGCGTCCAACGTCAAGGGTATAATGCACGTACGCAGCTATCTTAGAAGGACTAGTGGGAGTCGTTCCTGTCATTCCCTGGAAAGTCGCAAGAGCTATCCCGATAGCAAGTGGCGATCTGCCATAATTGCACAACCAGCGGTGATTATTTAACAAGACCAGTTTGCAGGATTTTGGCGTGACTTCAATTTATGGGTAGATGTCAACAATATTTATTTTGGCGTAACAAGTTCTGCCACTGAGGGGCATGTATGAGTCTTCGGAACGAGAAGTGTACAGTATCGCAACCCTCAAGCGGAAATGGGTCTGGTCGAGAAGTTGGCCCAGATGAAAGTCGAGTCATATTTCGTTTCGCCAACGAAAGTTGGAGCCGCCCGGACAGAACATGACACAGGAAAAAAAGGCTGCATTCTTCAAGTCGTCTAAAGTTTGATCCCACAAGTTCTAAAAGTGTGTGCAGTATCGGTCCTATCGGACACAAACCGGGCCCACCTTTTACACATAGGTTTGCCGTGGCCCGGATCCAACAGCACCGTTCCAGACCATCCGGGAACAAAGGAGCGAGCCGTCAGACGTGTTCAGTCATCTCGTTTTGTAGCGAAGCAGGGAACCGCAACTACTCGCCGATCACGTAAACAAGGAAATCCGTCAAACCAGGTTGTTCCGACCAGTTGGATTTGAGCCAGAGACGTGGCAGGAACGTTAGTGGTCATGCCCCGAAAGCCGACACACCGGTACAATTGGCCAGTCAAATTAAAGAAGCCGCTGAATGTGCCAGTGACCGAATGAACAGTCTGTTTAATTAGCGGTCGATGTGGCGCCCCCAGATACTCTTTCAGAGGGTTCTAATATCCACTGTGATGTCCAACTGTATTCGAACTAGGGATCGAACATGCAGAACCCACGCAAATTTTCGTTGACGAGGGACACAGAATGAAAAAGTGACCAGCTGGCTCGAATATCCGCCAACTGGTTTGGACTTTAGTCTCAAGTTGGACTCAGGGTTGCGTTTGGGTTTATATTGAGAGGAGCCACTGTCAACACGCCGAGTTCGGCGGACGTCGCCTTCTGGCCCCGGTCAAATATACTGGAGAAGACGGTCCCATCCGGGAGGATTGTCACGATGCTTGCGCGAGAACGGAGATGGCTTCTTTGTATTTGAGCGTTGGAGATGAGTCACGTCTCGCAAGAATAAAACAGGGCAACCGTGTCGCGGGAAACCGTAGGTTTATGTTCCATGACAACAACCGTGTGTGAACGGAAAATAGTATGATGTGTATACGGCACCTCTGTCGCGTTCGGACGTCGCGGAGTCGTGTTTTCCGTTGATGGAACAATAACACGCGGCGGTGGACATCTGATAAGCCGCAGATTAATCTTTTTCGATGCTGTTCAGCTAGCGAGTGCGGATGCTTGATTCTTTTGGAGCCTGGAGACCACAGACGAGCACTGGACACTCGAATTGGTTCCTGATAAGCTACCCAAGCTTCAGGCAGTAACACCCGCGAGTGGCAACACGAGCATATGCGACGTAGCCACTTTCTTAGAATGCGGCCAGTGTAATAAACTGATAATCCGTGTTGAACAAGGAAGAATTGTCACTGAAGACGAACTGCAGTCCCAGCCGTTCTTCGGAAGGAGCTACTGCATAGGTTGCTTGCAAAAATGGAGTCCAAATACTTCTCGTGCTTGACAGCACCGATTTCGTGTAGGGGAAAACGATCCTACAGTGGTTAAGTTTTGAGGCGGGAGTCAACAGTAAATTGGTACCCGTTCCTCCTGGACGAAGTGTCTAACCTTATACTAGCCAGGATATCTTAAAAAGGCTCGTTACCGCCACCTGCGATAACGTCGTTTGGTCACTTCCCACCGGCCCCAGCGAGGTCAGGTTTGATGCAATGAAACGATCAGTGAGCAACAAGAATAGCTTGAGCTGCTTCGCTGGGAAGAGTTTCAACTAAATGGGTTCTTCGAACACCATTCAAAAGCACCAGGTTCGCTCGCCGAAGTGTTACAACGAAAGATCCAGAACTTTAGTGAAAATCGGCAAAGCTGTTATCCTCGCAGAATTCTCAATTTAAACAATTGAATTGTGCTCCCGTTTTTTCCTAAGATAAAAAGGGTTGTTCAGGGAATTAGAGTCTTCCACGGTTTGTTCTCCGAAGATTCGGTTGGCGCTCACCCTCTCTATTTCATTGCATGTAACCCGCTTGGGTCTGAAAATCATTTCATCCACCCTGGTAGGATCACCATAGTGACTTGTAGTGCAATTGATGAGGTGACCACGAGGCCAATGAAAGCGGTTAGTGCGGTTACCAAACCCTGTCGCTTGTGGCGTCCGGAAGCATCCATTTGCCATCCCAAAGCGTGACATTTTGGTGCATTTGTGCGCTCAGTTTTCCTCAATGAGATTGAGATACGAGCCTTTTGCGCATAATCCGACCAACATTGTGTCCGCCAGTTAACCGGCATGAAATGACGTGAATATCTGGGTTGTGCGACAGTCCACTGGCGAGCTTTTGGAGCATGTGTCCGTTTGAAGTCATCAACCGAGGAAACGAAAGTTCCCGGTTTTCACTAGATGGGTGACGTACTGCGCATGCTGACTGAGCTTCTATCGCGTCGCGCATTATTCATTTCGGCTGCTAGAGGCTGGAAAAAACAGCACAAAATATAGACAGGGTCCTGGTCAAAAACTAAGAAAGCTCTGATCGTGCATGGTTGATAGATGCCGTTCAATAACTGCTGAATTCTGCTACGTTCGTTTCATCCTCGGTTTTCTAACTCATTTGAAGCTTCTGTTCTAGTTTTTATCGTGCAGGCTCATCTACTTTCTCTTTCGGCACTGAATCTTTCAACCGCGTGGTTACGTTTGTTTGCTCAGAACAACTTTTCCAATCCATAACGTCGTGATGGAACGAATTCTTGAATCCTAGGGGTTCGGCCTCGAATAAAACGCCAAGGCCGTTTTTGATGAATAGAGCAGCTGGTTAAGAACCCTCACTAAGTTTTACTGGCTAGTGCCATTTTGAGAGAGCCACCGAACCGGATCCTTTCATCACCGTCCTCTTGTTATCAAACCGCGAATGTACATATGAATGTGGTAACTATGATGGAGCAAGTTGTATGGCGCGAGACGGTTGTTTGAGGTTTTGGGTTGAAATATTCGCTGATCAGCTTTTGATGACTTAGAGGAAAGTCGGTGGACAAACCCTGAATCACTTTGCTTCAAGACCGAGGTCGCTAGCGAGAGGCAACATAAACCCGAACATAATCAACAAGACGCGATCAAAGATTTCATCAGAGCAGAAAGAAGACTTATATTGCGACATGGTAACATTTCATTTACTCTCCTCAGTCGCAATCAAAACCGAAAGCTATTGGCTTTCTGTGAAGCGATGCTCATTCAGGCATACCGACCAAAGTTATGTGCCTGAAGGTGGTCGAGGCAACCTAAGGGGTTGCCGGGGTCGTGATTAATTATTACATGATGTGCGTCTATGCACGTCTAGTCGCCGTCCGTCTTCACCTGTATGATGTATATAACTGGCAAATTTTACGGTTGCGATCGATGAGGGTAAATAAAATGCTATCATATTATAATATATGTCATCTTTCTGCTTTGATGAAATGGTTAAAGGGAACTCGGTGTTTCAAAACGATCAAACATGTTTTTAGGTGGCCTGATTTCTGGCAGAGTCCAACGAAGGCCGTTTTTGCTTTCCATGTAAACGATTCCGTGTGTTTCGCCTATGTTGGTTGGCAGTAAATTTCCCATCTGTTTGTCTCAATAACAATGCTGTGTTTGTTTAGTTAGTCACTTGCCTACCTTCTCCCCACACCGATCGTGGTTTCCAGAACAAAACCTTTTGTTGTGAAACACGCAGCCTTGTCTGTAGGCAATCTAACAATTCCGGCTAGCGTGAACACTAAAGGGCGGATCTCAACGCCAGGAAGCCTGATGGACTAGAAGCGATTAGTAAAAACGTGTGTTTGCATTGTACCTGACGTGTCATCAGAGGGAAATCTTTCGCATTGCAGCAAAGGATGCAAATACACGACAGATAATGTAAAACCATTATTTAATACGTTAAAATCGACACTGATCGTCCTGAAGGTGAAGGCGCAAGGCCTACAAGTTACTCTGGCTTTTCCAAAAAAAGGCCGTGTCAGTAAACCGGTGGCTTTGACTGGCATTCCGCAAACTGAACTATGTTTGATCCTTGTGGACAGTGTATTGGCGGATTCCTCCGACAAGGCTTCCGAGGTGGAATCTGATGTTGTTAAATTAAGAGCAAACTATGGTGCATGTGACTTCCTGAAACGAAGTCTCTCCTCATGATACATATTTGAAGTGCTTGAAACTTCAGATAAGAATAATATGCAGGAAGCAGGCGCGTTAGTTAAAAAGATGGCAACAGAAACCACGAAGCAGATGCGTTGCTTAAACGATGCCACCGTATTTATTGCACCAGATACGTCACACTTGGACGACGTCAAAAAGATACTCTCAGAATTTACCAATGTGGATCCGTTGTCACATACATGCATAGGCCTTCGTAAGAAAACAAAAATTTGCCACTCATACTTAGATTTCACAGCGTAATGATTGCAGAACACTGTATCCAATGTCAGGACCTTATCAAGTATGAAACAACATTCAAACCAATAAGATATATGCAGAATAGAATGCCCTTGTTAGGGACTGCCAAAACCTCTTGGCGGGTAATAGCTCTGTTTCTAAGCCGGTAGTACAGGATGCGCTGGTGCAGAGCACTATGAGGTCTAAGGATGTTGAGTCGGATCCTATTGATCGTTTGACCCCAACTTGCCGCGCCACGCCAAAGCGTAACAATGATCATTCCGACAGTGTCAGTGGAAAAAGTGTGGAGAACGTTACTGCTGGCTTGATTCATCTGACACTGGGTCATGAACGTTGCAATAGCACGCCTAACGTAGATGCAGCCTCGATCGAAGAATTAGCTAGCAAGCTGGAGCACACGAAATACTGTGCTGATATCGAAACAGGAGGAACGTATGCGCGCTGGAATTGAAACAAACGAGTCAAGATTCTGTCCGTCTAATAGTCCAAGACACACCGGTATTTGAACATGACTAAAAGTAAGCCAGAAGCCAGGCATCGGTGGTGCATCCGTGATTATAGACCCTCCTCAACTCACTGTCCTACGAGTCTCTTGGTTGTACTTCCTTGGCATCGCAGCGTAAAAACAAGCATGTAACCCTAGTCCACAATCAGAGGATAGAAGGACCAATTGTATTCAAGGCGTTTGTCCAACCATGGCAACGACTCACGTGACACACCTTTCATTGCAAGGCTCAAAAAGAACCCCATTAAAACACGTAGAGTGGCGCGTCCTATATACAATATCCCCTGCAATGTAAATGTATCCCACAATGTGAACATCTAAACGCATTCCGCGAATTTTATGCTGGGAATTGGATGTGGGGATGACGAACTCATTCCATTCTGAACCATTTCTAATGAATCACATACCGTTCAAACATATACCAAGAAGTCCACCTCCCATTGTTTCACCACCCCACGCGACCCCGTTGGCACCCTCCCGACACCTATTTTCATGCACTGTAACATTCGTTTGGACAGCCTCTTTACGCGATGACTACTCCCCCTCTTTGTGAGTAGTATGCTTTATGACATAATTGTGCCCATGTAAAGGTCGCTTTGGCCGCCATCTTGAATTTGGACATTTTCTGCTTATACTAGACCGCTAACGGTCGGAAACTCTCTCGGGACGTATCATTTCGAACGTATGTGACACTTCATATTGATTCCACATATCTACTCCTACGTATTTGCTGATATCCATGTATTTTCTATCATAAAAACATTACCGAGCTGTTTGCGGTCGTTGTCAGTTTGATTTGACCTCTGGGTGTTCAGTTCTAGTGGTCCCCAGCTGACCTCTGAAAAGAAACGCGGAGCGGATTCTACAAATTTGTTCGAACTCATGTCCCAGCAAACAGAGGACCTCTACCCGCCTGAACTCTCTCAGTGTTCAACAGCTGGCGCTGCATCCGCAAATACCCCTGTGGGACAGCTGCACAGAGACAGAGAGTTGGAAGTAGAGCTGGTGGAGCTTCGCATACAGTAAGTAGCAAAACGAATAGAATTCAAAAGGATGATACGACAGCAAACGACGATCGACAGGGATGAATACGAACGTTAATCTCTGGGTGATCTAAATAAATCACCCATCGAGACACCAGCCTTCACCCGGGCAACTGAACGTCAGGCAGACTTACCTAGGCGAGAAATACAACCGTTTGCTGGCAACCCTAATTCATACTGGTCCTTCACTGAAGCATTTGAATCAGGTGTCGATAATAGGACGGATGATAAGCAAGCCATGCTGGACTACCTAATACAGTATTGTGATGGACCTGGGAAGTCCTCGAATTAACATTGTACCAATCTCGAAGAGAATCGGGGCTATCTAGTCGCCAGGGAAATTCATCGCAAACGGTTTGGACAAAACCACATGGTAGCAACAGCACAGATTGATGAACTTCTGGACGGTTCGCATCTAACTGGCAAAGATTCTGCAGAATTAGTCCAGTTAGCTAAACAGATGACAGTGTGTGGAGTGGCTCTGCGGCAAGTGAATTGCGATTCCCACCTTAATTCAAGCAGAACGATTGAAACGATTGTTCGGAGGTTACCCCCCGAATTGCACTTTAGATGGGCGGACGAGGCCGCAATCATAACTCGTTATAATCGTGAACCGCAGTTCACCGATCTAACAAGATTCGTGGAGGAACGTGTCGATGCCACTTCCATGACATACGGTGAGCTGGCAGTAAGTCTTAAGTGCGAACTATGTGACGGTCCCAGACGAATGAAGGCGCGATCGAACCCAGTTGGCATCAGGAGGAACTCCCATGTTGTGCATAGCGACGGTTCCATCATAAGCAACATGTGCGGTTCTCGCCTTCGTTGTCCTATTAGCGAGGACAGTCATTTCCCTGATCAATGTCCATTATTTCTTAGTAAATCGGTAGAACAGAGTTTTGCGATTGTTCAAACTAGGAAATTGTCTCCAATGTTCGAAATCCAACCAAATGGCTGAGGAATGCAGATCAAGTAAGAGTTGTAGTGCCCAAGGGTGTGAATGGAGTCATCACCACCAACAGCACTCCAACTCACAAGTTACTATCGTTGAAGAAGCATCCATTCTCACCAACCACCATGCAGTTGGATTACATCAGCATGATACACCTCAACCATCTACAGATAGACCACAGGTTGCTTTGGCTATTGTTCCTGTTACTTTACGTTATGGAGAGAATATCGTTCAAACATCTGCGTTTCTAGACAACCGGTCAGATTGCACCCTTATCGATGAATCGATAGTCAAAAAGCTTGGGACGCAAGGCAGCCAGAGACAAATCAAATTGTGCACGCTTGATAGAGAGACCATGTTTGAATCGGTAGCTGTCCAGTTCGATGTTGCTTCCACTGATTCTGAGACGGTCATTCATATTGAGCAAGCGTGGTTATTGAAGACGTTGCCTAAATTACGTAAACTTTGTCCGATATATCTGTTTACTGAAGAGATGTGACGTCCCAGAAGCGCACTGGGTCACTGATCACAGAAAAGGAAGGAAGCACGAACCATACGCGATTAGGACAGTCCTAGGGTGGATGTTGGTGGGCCCAGTTGGAAAATCAATCAACGTCCGGACGGTGGTGAACTCCATAAGCACTGATGCGTTACAAGATAACTTGGAAAGATTGTACCAACAAGACTTTATCGACGCGGGCTCTGTAAATGGGAAGGAAATGTCTGTTGATGATCGTCAGGCTATTGGGTTGATGGAAGCTTCAATACGACTAGCTGGCGATCACCACGAAGTAGCCCTCCGTTGGCGTCCTGGATCCTTCCTGTCACTTAACAACAGGTCCATCGTTCCGAAGCGTCTGCACATGCTACGACAGCGCCTTATGGAATGTGGTAATTTGGCAGAGCACTATTCTCACGTAACGGGTGAGTGCATCAGTCGAGGCCATACTGAGTTAGTCCCTAAATAGGGGGGCAGCCAGTTTTCCATGGTATCTACCCCACCATCCCATGTTTCATCCTACTAGGCCACATAAGTTAAGAATTGTCTCTGACTGCGCATTGAAGTATGCAGGCAAATCTCTAAATGATCACCTGCTGTCGGGGCCAGATCTAACAAATTCCTTAGTTGGTGTGCTGCTGCGACTTCGACAATAGAACATCGCGGTCATGGCAGACATCGAAGCAATGTTTCATCAAGTTCGCGTCCCAGATAAAGACCGCGATTTGCTAAGATTTGTGTGTTGGACGAACACTGAGATGCAGGGCTCTCCGACAGAATACAGTATTTGCGTTCATCTGTTTGGTGCTGCTCCGTCTACCAGTTGTGCTACGTTTGCTTTGAGAAAAACCATTCCAAACAACGCCGACCATTACGATGTGAATATCCTGCGGATAGCAAAAACAAGCCTTTACGTGGACAACTGCTTATTCAGTACAACAACCGTTGATAATGCTGGACATTCCGCCAATCAGCTGAAGACCCTATTGACGAAAAACGGTTTCAACCTCACGAAGTGGACAAGTAATGACGAGAAGCTATTATCAATGCTACCAGAATCGGAACATACGGTATCAACATGGCCACTTAACCTAGGCGAATCCAACCTGCTGAGAGCATTGGGGATGAAGTGGAACCTCACGAACGATGCTTACATGTTCGATGTCCCACCGACAGACAATCCGTTCACTCGAAGGAACATACTTTCCTGTTCCTTCGATCTACGATCCACTCGGGTACATTGCGCCTGTCACACTGATTGCCCGATGGATACTGCAACGATTATGTAAACTGCACGTGTCATGGTGCGACCTTATTGAAGGTGAAGAACTAGCTTTGTGGACAAAGTGGATAACGACACTTCCATGCCTCAGCCGGCTTTGTTTGCAAAGGTGCAATAAACCCAACGGAATAGAACGCTGTAGTTAGTTCCATTTGCATAACTTCAGTGACGCTTCTGAGACAGGATAGGGCGCAGTTGCTTAACTCACGATGTCCGATGATTGCTAAGTCAAACACTGCTTCTTGGCAATCGCGAAAGCTCGAGTGGCTCCGATTCGCTTAAAATGTATGCCTCGGTTGGAGTTGGCGGCAAGTGTTGTTGCTGTTTAGTTGGCTCAGCAGATAGAACGCGAGTTGGAATTGCCAAATGGATCGACTACGTTTTGAACTGACATAATGATCGTTTTACACAGTGGGCTGAATTAGTCCAAGCGATTCCAGAAATTTTTTGCAAATCAGTACTTCCTTAATCAAAATTAGAGGACTTGACGTCGTGGAACAAACTATTACGAACGGTCACGTGGCTTCTTCGACATAAGCAGTCCGTGTCTAAAAGAGGACAGACAGCCCATACAGGAAGACTGACCACTTCAGAACTTGACGAAGCAACGAATGAAATATGTAGGCTAGTGCAAAAACAGGTATTTCATTCGGAGTCAAAGAAACTTCAGACCCATTGGTGCAATGGAGAGATGACAAAGGCACATCTAGTGTCGGTCAAGAAAGTCTTCCCTGGTGGTCGCAGCCCACTTCAGAGAATAAATCCATTTTTATTCAATGATGTTTTACGTGTAGGCGGACAACTGCAACAATCTCCTCTACCCTACGATGCGAAGCACCCGATCATTCTACCTGCGAAACACTTTGTAACCCGATTGTTAATTCGTCACCATCACAGCACCAATGGTCACATGAGATTAAGTTACATTCTGTCGGCTATACGACAGCGATACTGGATAATGACAGCCAATAGGACGATCAGAAGTGTTTCATATGACTGTTATCAGTGCCGCCGATGGTTCTCCCAACCGTGCCAACAGACCATGGCTCCACTCCCCGCTGATAGAACTGAGATACATGTATCCCCATTCACCACCACCGGGATTGACTATTTTGGACCCATTTGTGTTAAACGAGGACGCGGAACAGAAAAACCCTACGGTTGCCTTTTTACATGTTTCAGCACGAGGGCACTATATATTGAGGTGGCGCACTCGTTGGATACTGATTCATTCGTATGTGCTTTCAGTCGGTTAGTTGCCAGACGAGGCTGCCCCCGAAGATTATACAGTGATAACGGGACCAATTTCACGGGAGCGTCAGAGGATGTCAAGAAACTGCTGCGGACGTGGAATGAGGAAAAGATGTCCAACGTCCTTATGACCCACAGTTGTGACTGGATGTTCAACCCACCCAAAGCGAGTCACCGAGGTGGAATGTGGGTAAGGATCATCCGGACATTGAAACGGATTCTCTTGGTAACATTGCGAGAGCAAACAGCAACTGACGAAGTTTTGCTTTCTACGCTCCTCGAGATTGAAGGGATTCTCAACGACCGACGTCTGGTCAAACAGACGGATGATCCCGACTACCACTACCCTCACAATAATAACTAACTGGCGGAGATTTTAATATACCAGATCTCTCTCGAACCTCTTTCGCATTTCATGCAAATCAAGCCGAACCTCTCGCACGTATCTAGATAAATGGATAAGATCGATGTGTTTTAGTACCTTCTAGACTAGACTACATTTTAGATCCCATTTTTATGGCAGGTATATCCTCCGATACTGTGTCCATCTTGCAACAGTTTTCAATTAGACATTGTTAGACAGTCAACCGCCAAACCTTATAGCCAAATTGAATTAGTCGACCGGATTATGTTCATCGATCTGCTTAAGTCACTGCAGTAACGCATTTTTTCAGACTTACAATCCTAGTGTCGTGACTAATGTGTGTCATGAATAAATTTCAGGTTTTGCATGAGCATCCCAGCACCGAAACGATCAAAATGCCACAGTGTGTGTGTGGTGAAGGCAGAATTCTCACTCCAAGGGAGCAAGATAAGCTCAAATGTCTTGAAGTACAGTACCGAAGAGGACGATTTCTACCTTATTATGCAAGTGTATATCACGTTTGATGCCTTGAGATCTTAGGCTAAAGTTGGCTACGTGACTGACGAAAATCATGCACTTGTCACATCCAGTGTAAAATCTCTATAATCAAGCTCCGCCATAAATCGGCTCGCGACAACACGTCAGCCTATAGGATCCTATCAACCAAACGTCAATCTAATCTTGGGTGTTGGGAAGAATTACCAATGTCGCATGATTACATTTTTACTTAAGTTCTTGTAAAATCTTATAAATTACTTCCAGCATGATTTCCCTATCGAACGTTCTTGCATGACGTGCCGGCCGGAATTTGGTGACCCTGTTAGAAAATCGGTTGATTTGGGCCGTACAACTATAACCTCGCTGTTGGATGTGCAAAGGGCTTTTGGTCATGTGCCTTATAGACGCCTTTTGACCGAAATGTCATCTTTTGCTACGCAGGATCCATTCTATAGCTGATTTGCTTCATACTTTGAAGGCCGCATACAAACAGTTAAAATAAGAGATACATTTGCAACACACAGATTAGTCGCCAATGGAGTGATTCAAAGAACCGTCTTGAGACAACTACTCTTTCATATGCAAACTAACAATATACATGTAAGGCTATCAAGCGTGGCAAACTATTTCTACTTGCTGATTACATCAAAATTGTCTACCATTTTCCTCCTGGCAACCTCAGTTTTTGGTAAGGTAATGTACGGAATGATTTCTTGTCATTGAAGTTTGGTTCCAGGTGTGGCTGATGAAATTTTTGGCCAGTCAACCAGACACCGTTGCACACTGCTGTCATATACCGGAGGTGTTCAAACAGCTGGGTTGTCATGGTATAACAAGAGTAATCTCAGCGCATATATTTATATACGCCTGGTCGTAATTCTCCGATTGTCCTGCAACGCTCTTTCATCATACATAATAATAGCCAGTTGTATGTGCTACGTGCAGAAGCTAGGTGAACTAAAACTGTTAGGAAAAGCGCAAAACAGGTTCAACTTTTATATCTCATATGATCGTAAAAATTTCCTGCCATCCTTAATGTATCCTCTCTCACGTTAAACCCCCTTAGTGAACTACCTAACAATCTTTTTGTGTTGGTAGACATCCATTTCAATCTATATGGCGGCCGTATAGAGCAAATCGATGCCAGAGTTTGATGTTGACCATACACTATAAAAGGCTGTTAGACGATCTCTCTTTGCGCTCTATGACAACAGCTGTTTGATAGCGCTATATATTTTGTTAACCAAAGGAAACTATGAAGTTCAGACGGAAGTCTCGCGGAAAAATTACATAACCCACTATTCGTCATGATCCATACGACCATTTCATATTCGCTCATTTACCAAGTGATTCCGTATTCCATTCTTGAGTCCTAAACCATGTCAACAGAAAGGGCAGTTCCCACAACCTGTGGACATTCAAAATTCCGTAGAGGTTGGACGATTTGTGAGGCTTGCAACGTTTCATCGTTTTTGAGTTGCTGACAAAGTTCTGCTCAGAAGTCCATTTAGTTCTCATCAAAAGTCCGACATTTCTTGTCTCCCAACTCTCGCACAAATTCTCAGCAAATTTGTTGACGTCATTTACAGCGATCAGTGACGAGCTCCCTGGGCTTCGAACTATCCCATCATTGGATGACCTTTTTTCAACGCGACCTAAACTAATGGGTCGGACGTCCCCTTACAAAGTGTGAATTAATGCAATTGCGCAGCTTTTTAAATCAAATTTGGGAAAACATGAGAACTACCACTTTAGAAGCGTGTGCGTCAAACGTTTTTCCCTGAACTGGATATTTTTTCTCTTTTTGTCTTTTCAAATGGTTTATTCACGTGAGTGGCGTATGGTACTGTAACCTGCGATCGAAACCAGCAGCCGCGCACAGGCTAAACTCGAATTGTGTGACGAGGCGTGCTGCTGTGTTGTTGACGCCGTTTTAGTTTCCGTTCGTGTAAGTCGTGTGCATGGCTCACTGGGCCTTCGGCTCATGCTTGCTTGATTTTTTCCTTTTACAGAATTGCTGTTTGGACCCCTACTTCGGAAGGACGCTGTCCCCCGGTGTCTCCATGTTGCCCCAAAATCGGTCCGTAAGTGCGACGGAAGATCATAATAGAAGCGGCTGGCTTGCATGTTACAGTACCATTGTTAATTATGCGTGTCGCCTCACATTTCGTGCAACGATTGCGCCCACCTTAGCGTGTTCCACATAGACGCTTTCACAAATATACTATCAAAATTATCATTATATTAAACCGGTGCTCTCACTCAGTACTTCATATTTTCAAAGAACTTCTGATAGCTGATCAGAAACAAACGACTTCACAGACTGAGCGATTCTCGTGGACACAAAGGTCGGTGTCCTTAAAAAAACGAGGATAAAAGTAACTTGATCGCAACCGTTCGACGATGGAGACGGTCGACTTTTTCTGGAGGACTTCGTAAGCACGGCCGAAATGATCGGAATCGAGACAAACGTAGGAAACTGCCTGTCCAATGGACGTTGGTAAAGGGCGAGGCGATGACCTTTCCGAAAGCGACGCGAAGAGTCCCTGTGAGGATGAGGTGATCCGCTGTGGAAGATGGGCTAGTCGTTGTGTTTGGTAGTCCAGCCGACCGCCAGGTATCATGCGCCCGTTCAAGGTGGTCAGACTTGGAGGAAAGCTAGATCCATTCCGCGGTTGCCGTCACTGTACAAGATTAACTGGACGAAACAACACAAGGGCCGGATCGAGAGTCAAGACGTCAGTCTTAACGAAGCAGCTCACTGAAGATCCCCCAACGGCGGTTCATGATCATGTCCGCACTGCCAACCTCACCAGGCAGAGGGGCCTCAATAAGCTTGAAAAACGACGCGCAAGTTGGGCGTCACGTGTACTGAACGGATACGAACGACATTAGAGACAAGAAGAAACCAGTAGTAATGCAAAACATGTGAACGTCACCGAAGAACAACAAACAATGGAACTGCAATAGTTGTACCGAGAGAACGACTACGCAACCCGACGGCTGAAAATGTCAGAAAACAATGTTCCATGATTGTTCTTTCTTTTGGGTGAGTCAACCACCACTGAAAGCTATTGACGGGAGGCCGAATAGTGGTTATCAGACACGCAAGGGGAAGATCGAAATTTGCATAGCAATTTTGAGTTATCTCGTGATCCGGAAGGCTTCTGCAACTACAGGTCAAGTGAGGTATCAACAACCGGAACGGTTCGACCGTTTGGTCTTTTTAGATACCGTATTATATCGGAAAGGAGTTGGATGCTGGCTTGCTAATTACAATACGTTGTAAGTAGTGGCGGTAAAACCAAACATCGAACTAATATCAGAAGGATATGCGACAAAAGTGTAATGTCAATAACGAACAAATATAACAAGTGCACTTACAGCAAGGGTTTGGACAAAATACAGAGATGCAATCCGTGAGTGTGTTAGTAGAGCGTTGGGTGGAATCCTGTAGATTTCGACGCAAGTGATCTACAGGATGGAAACACTGTTGGCCCCACGGATCACTGTAGCTGTGTTTTGTTCACCGGCGCGCGATAGACCCAGACGAGTCGTGTTCACATGTGTGTACGGTCTCGTTGTCTTGTCAGCTCCGGTGAAGACACTGGGTTGAATCACGTGTCATAGTCTAATGTCCAAGATGAGGTTGGTTGTGTGTGTTGCTGTATTTGCGTGCGTGTGTGCATGTGCGTGTGTGTATGTGCACGTCACATTGACTGTAGCGGTGTTGGTAAACTGTGAGTTGTTCGAAGTCACTGCGGATGCATGCGCGTGATGGGCGTTCAGCGGTGGATATGTGGACGTAACTATCCGGTCACGTCACAGTAAGTCGGTCCAGGCATATGACCTTGACCGCACAAAGGTGTGATGTTACAAGGATGCCAAAATACGAACATAGAACAGAATGGATGGAAGCGTCAACAAGGGAACAAACAGCCGGTTTAGCTTATCTGGTGAAGAAGTCCCCCCGAACTCATCGCATTTCTCGTGGATTTTTGATCACCGGTTGATATAACACAACACAGTTTTGTCAACATCGTTCGTCTCTATTTTTTCACCAAAAGTTACAACAAGCGAAGTTGGATATACGATCAAGATACCGGTAGGTGACTGTCAAACACGCGGATCATGAGAAGGTCGCATTTTTATCGGGCGAAAATAAGTATCACTTCAAATGCATTCTATTCAGCTCATCCAGCATGCCGTTCACATTCTGAAGCTTGACGGTTCAAATGGTAAAATTAATGGGTGTGGCGTATTATCGGGATAACATTTTCACAGACAGTGACACAGAACCAGAGCGTGCCGTTTTGAAACGAATTGAGCAATCTAAACTCTGCAATAATGCTAAGTAATCACAACTTGGAAAGCTATTGATGATGTGGCTGAAACATAAGACTGGTAAAGGTTCAAGCAAGAAATCTCCGCGGAGAATAATGACAGTTATGGAAGCTTCCGCTCTGAATTCTAGAGGCGTTCTCAGAAACCTACTGGGTCAGGTAGAGTATTTGATTCGGTTCGTTGAGATTTTTTATTCTATTATATCACCATTTTAATAACTCTCTCAAGTACGATGAGTTCGAATGGATCGACCACATCTAGATGCCGTTCAAGCGAGTGCAACAAGAAAGGAAGGAACAACAACTGACAGTGAAATTTCGGAATAAAAGGGAAATGTTCACCCCAGCGGAAGTTGCTAGTAACTGCGGCAGTGGGGCATTACTCAAGCAGAACGAGGATGTGTGTAATATACCAACAGAACAGAAACGTTCGCCCAATGAAAAGGTGGAACTGGCATCCGTCTGGGCGTTGGATATGTACAGGTGGCATATTTCTGTTCAAAGTTCGACGCGGAGAGTGGTCACAAACCCATGGAATGGGTTGAGTCTGCCAGTGACCATAGTGGCAAATTCCCTCACTGGAGGAAACGTATGAAGGACTGAATTTAAAAACAATCCCGCGACTGGCTTTGGTCATTGAGTCGCTGAGTTCATTTATCCAACGCAAATAGACGACGAACGTTTCAGGGTGAAGTTTGTAGTTAACGGACTAGAGCTGGGTCTACATGCCTTCACCGTTTTTCATACTAAGTTCACTTTTCGACATGAGAAAGCATCTGTTGCGTAAAAGCCCTTCGTTTCAGGGAAGCAGAGTTTCTTAATTGCATTTCGGGCCATAAATGCTGGTTTGTGTTTGATCTGGCGGAGTCGTGTTTCTTGGGCTCTGGATTCTGACCATATGCATTAGTTACTACAGTAGGGACATGTTCAAGAGAATTCTTGAGTTGCCAACACTGTCACGTTGCCCAGTTGAGGTGTAAGGACTAGTCTGCATGGAACATAGAGCAAGATTGGATGGACGTCGTTAATCATCCTGTGATCTGTGAAGTGGGTGAAGCCAAGTAGCCGCGAAGCACGTTGTAGTACTCCGAAACCAGTCATAGGCGACAGCTGCAAGTGTAGCCGACTCGGACCTGAAAGGCGAATGCTCATTATTGAGGCTTTTAAAAGAGCCGATGATCGGCGTGTGATAGCTTGCCCAAGTTAAGTAACCTGTAAGACCGTGTGTAATTGGCTCCACGTCGATCGTATCATTCGAGAAGCGCGAATCCTACGGAGGATATAAGGAGGAAGTTTTAAACGAGAGAGGAATAGACCCGATACTGGAATGGGTCTTCGAGTACCTGCCAAAGACTGCTGCATTCCTGAAAGTGTGCATAAAAGCAGAGTATAAGAAGAATTATCGTTGAACACAATTGGCCGACATTTGATTTCGCAGCTGATTGCCGTGATGAAGCTTTGCCGTGTTCCCGTCAGCAAAAACACCAAACAGAACCGGGCTGTACGACGCTATATCATCTATCGATTGTTAGAGCTCCATTCGAGTTCCAAGATCGCGTGTTAAATTCAATGGACTGGTTCCGATTGTTTTGCACAAGGTCGATGAGACGCTCTTTGAAGGAAACGAATGCGTGCACGTCTGCCATTAATAACAATGCCTGAAACATACGTTCGATTGAAAAACGACAGAAAGCTTCCGTAAGACATATGCGACATGGTGCGATGTGGTGCTTACAACGATAATGACTGCAGATCGTGGTTCCGTGCTCTGACAAATAAGACGTGGCTCAGCACAGCTATGTCAGCAATAGTGATCAGTTGCCGCAATGTCTGCTACCGTGCCTATGTAGAATGTATCCCTTACGAAAATGCACATCTGCGACAAGCCCCAAGGCCATCCAGGCGGAACCTTGCTGGGAGCGACCGAAGCATTGCAAAGGCGAGGATAAAGCAGTTATTGTGGCTCCACCGTAATGAATTAGTGGTCGGCGATCTCGATAAAACACTGAGCCAGTAGGAATAGATTACAGACATTCTGTAACAAGCAGCCGACACAAGAGACCTCACGGGAGAACAATATGCCCCAACTGCCCACCATAGTGAACGATCCTGTGGGCAGGGGTGAAAGACAAGGACTTCGGAGCAACGCGGTGAATTTTAAGCTCACATGTGGGTGAAAAGTGCTCTGTCCGGCGCTGACACCATATGGCTCAGTGGAAGCTATAAACTTTCAACTTAACATCTCAACACGTCCTCGAGGGATAAACGCCTGGGTAATCTGGAGCGGATGTGAAAAATTGCAAAGGAGAATTCTTAACTGCCGAAATATGTCTCGGCCTAGGGCACAGTCCTAATGGGTATAGATACTAATCACCAACTTGTGTGTTAGCTTATTGGATAGGTGTAGCCAAACTCAACAGCTAACTTCGTTCTCACATCACCGTGTACACTGCTGATAACTACAGCGCATGCGGACAACATTTTCACTCATCTCAGCTTACAAGAAGCCAAGTGTGATCAACTTGTTTACATTTTTTATTAGCGTTTCGTACTCGTTGGTTGTTGGCCCCTGTTGGGACCAGGCTCATCACAAGTGGGTAAGATTCGATGATTCTTGTAACCCTTTTATCGGTGATGCATAATATTTCAACCCAGTTCAGTTAACTATCGATTTGCAGTATAACTTGGATCTACAAATTTGCGTCACTCGAACAATAAAACCAAATCCGCCACCTCAGATTTAACAATATCTGTTTGTTCAATTTTTATAGGTTATTTAATCCTCAAGAAAACCCTAAGCGTTATATTTCACGAGCTTATGCTGAAAGTGAAACATGCGGATTAAAAATCCTTGGAGATACTAAAAAAAATCAAAGAACCAGCGATTATTTCATACGCTGCACCAATGCGGTTAAAATCCATTCGATTCGTCGCCTATCCAAACCAGACACAACAGTCGATCCAACAAGGACCAATGCAAAATTCACGTTAAAATACCACATCAGGATTACGCGGGAGATTCAATATTACACCCTCCGTTATTAGCCAAGTTCCACGTTCCGCCTTACGCTAGTTAGCTTATAGATCCTGAATGTTTGTGTCGCTGAGCTCAGCCAGTGACAGACTCTAGTTTCTGTAACACTGATGTGCATTGATGACTGTATTCCTTTCTCAAGAAAAGCAACCGCTTATTGCGATAAGTCCGGCGTGTTCTTCTCATTACTTATGCGGGTGATTTCAATTCAAGTGAGGTTCTGACGACCACTAGAAGTCCTTAATTCTCTATTTATTGTATGATGGTTTTGTTGAATGGGAGCGAACCCGGGAACTATTTCTTTATTTCTTGTCAACACATTTTATTCTCAGCCAGAGAATACCTCATTACTTTCCAAACGGAATGAAATGTGGATACTTCTATCTAGGGATAACCGAACTGCTGTTTGTTGTTTCGAACAAATTCACTACTTGAATAACCTTTTCTCGAAAACGAGTCGTTTTTGACTGCTTTATCGGTGTGCATCTCACCCGACATAATGGGCTGATCTAACGTGAGGGTTTTAGCATCCTAGCATCCTGCCGTGTGTTGAAAATGCACAAAATCAACCGGTTTGTTTGGGGGGGAGCATTGGCTCTTTCTTGTGTGGACCTTGATGTTACATTTTGTAAACAAAATAACCTTCTAATTTTAATTCATTTTACTTCGCTTGATTTCTCGAGCTGGTGGATGACGTAAGGGCGTTGGCCAGCTTTTAGCTAATTTCCTAGAAACACACTGAGCTGATATCGTCTTTGAGGTGCTCTGGCAGGTGTTGTGTCCAAGGGCCTAGAGCGTTTTGAAAGTCTGTCAAGTGCAGTTCAATACACCCAGTTCGACATGGGTAAGGTTGACAGCTAATTACAGGTTATTATACTCTCCAAATTTTAAGCACTTCTCCTTTAGCTGGCCTCAGCTTGAACTTAACCACTGTTTTCATTACCATGATTCGTTGTTACAACTCTTTATTCTTGATGCTTGATAAAGCCATAGTGGTTAGTTATGCCAAAACCGCTTCCTGTTTAGTACAAATGTTTGCAACGCCTAGACTCTCTTTGACTTATATCGTCACAATTCTCGTTGAGCCGACATTAACTGATGCCAACGCTTTGCTGACGTTTTCCTCTCCGTCCATTGCTGCTGTGGTGAAATTAAATATTCAAACTGTCGAGCACGACCAAGTAATCTAGAACCTTCAGTTCAGGTTGGGCTATTCGTTCCCCAGCGCTCGATGGCATCGTGGCTATTGTCAGGCAAGTGAATTATCTTTCAGTGATAGACCATAATTGCGCAACAGATTTAGTTACAGTTAGCGGCTATCATCAGACGGTCGACAGTGATGCTTGAAACCATCCTTCACACACCAGCGAAAAGATTGAAACGATTGTTGAAGATGGCCTTATCGCGAAATAATATGTCGCGTGTACATGAAAACGCGTCTTCCAGTTAGAAATATGCAGAAGTTTTCAGGATTCACCTTCATCTACTGCAGCTGTCATACTGTCGTGAACGAGTACTACGGTGGAGGCACATGCGAAAGAGCAATAAATGGTTCAACGGCTATGCAAACCAAGAATCGAGAGAACCGTTGAAGTACCGATGTCATCCAAACACAGATGCCAGCGGTCCGCGTTTGCAATCCCCTATCCCAGTGAGATGGAGGGCACTGTCTGGTATACACAACCGAGAAAAGTGGTAGGACGAGACGAATAAGTGGTAGTAGGTTAGTGACGTGGTACGCTGTACCAGGATAGCGAGCCAGAAGATCGATGAGCGTTGGCTGGAGAGAAATAGCTGGCGTGTGCTTAGGCGTCAACGGACGTCAGAAGAAAAAAGTGTTTCATAGCATATAGCTTTGTTTTTAAGTGAGGGAAGGTGGCAATCACGCGCTGAAACTGATGGACAGATTTTACCGTCTAGAAAGTACCTGGGTAATGGAAAAAGCTGTTGAAAATAAGGGCGGTACCTTGGCAGTTGTCCACAAAAATATAGACGGGAAAGATTCCAAAGGGTATTATTACTTGTAGGAGAATTATTTCAAGCCGTAAGCGTATGTTGGCTGCACCGCTATAGCCTTGCGCACTGGATTGGCCACCGACGGTTTTCAGAATTAACAAGCTTTATCACTAAACTTTTCACCAGTGCATACAGTACTCTGATATTCCGCTTGCTGTGAAAAGCCAAGTGAGTGGAATCAAGGCAGTCAAAACACCGTGTGTTGCATAGTTCGCGGCGATTCAGAGTAATCCGCTCAGTGGCGATTAATCGACGATTCCGGTAACGCTAATCCAGTCGTTCGGGTTACTGGGACTATTTTTCAATTCCAAAATATTCAGAAAAACCGATCACAATGATTAGAATTTGTCCGGCATTACTGAAAGTTAGAACGAAAGTGATCACCTACACTGATTGTGAATCAACCAGATACTCATTGTGTCCAACAGTAGAGTCTTCAAAATGCAAAAACCAAAAATGAGTTCGCTACTGGTCACCGGTCAACAGGGATTCAAAACACTGAAAAATTCACAAAGATAGAGGTAAGGATATGTCAAACAATGCCAAGCAAGCAATTTTGATAGGTAAGCAATGGTAATCATGAAAAGGAAGAAAAAAGACGCCTCACGTGCAGTCCTGGTACAACACGCATCTTCGTTGTTCGTTATGCACAGCGGAAAGCAAGATAGAGGCACAATTAAGCTTGATTTTCTGCGAAAGAATCACTTATGTTTCTACAGATTAAACGTCCCGTAACGTACCGAACAGAAAACAGAAAACCTAATGAACAACATCTAACAAATACAACATCTCTCTTTGACGAACTTCGTGCCATTTTTGTTTGAGGGGCACCAAACGAAATTCAAGGCTGAGTTTCGACCTAAAATTCTGTCTACACAGAAAAATTTATCCCGGGGAGACAATATTCACAATTTTTGACAGCGCGCTTTCAAGTACCTGTCTGTGTGCTTACAACGCTTGGTGCACCCAAAGTTCTTCACCCATACATCAGAATCGGTTTGGTGGTATTTGACCGCCTTTGAAGGCTTCTTATCTGAGCTTACTGACAGCAATTTGGACACGTCTTGAAACTAACTGCAGAGGCCGTTCGAAACTAGGCTTCCAAATGAAAGTCGGAACACGACCCACGACCTCCGCACACTTTTTCTGCAGGGCAATTGGAAGGGACCCAAACATTATTTCTAAGTTGAACGTTTAGAAAAAGAGCAACCAAAGGCGTTTGGAACGGACCCTTCCACATGTTATAGGCCATCAAGCTGAAAATGTTTTCATCACCATATTAGTACCTTTGGCACTCATTCAAAGTCCTGCAACATTTTCATTAATACTGCTCACTTCAACTTGATGAACAGTGGGTACGTTGAGTGGAATTTCGACTTTTAACACTTCGAAAAATGTTCACGAACAAGAATTCACGCCTGAATGACTGTTTTCCACTTGGAACAAACTTCAAGCTAACTCACAGCGAAATCCATCATTGCATGCATTTCTCTGATAATTTGCCCAAATGAAATTGGGTCTTACCTTTCTTCCAACTCGGGACCATTTTCATCTTATCGTGTAGCTCAGCAGTGATTGATGGATCGTTACAGTTCTCCATGTGAAGTCGTTGGAAATTTCGCCGACGTCAAGGAATTTCGAACCCATGCAACCCAGCGAGGATTCCCGATATGACGGGCATGTCCGCCGTTTAACAGATGCCGCTCCAGATTCTGCTACATATAGTAGTCAAAGCTCCAACTTCGGCCGAACTATGTTGCAGTTTACGCATACGGTTTTGCCGGCTGAACTTAATAAAAGTGAGGTCATGACGGAAGATTCACTGGAGTAAACGCCGATATGGACTAGAACAGATTTTGAGAAAACATCACTGATATATGACCTGCCTAAGTATAAAGAAGCGAATGTCAGCGTTGAATTCAAAAGGCAGTATGAAGTTGACCGGGGTGCGCTGGTGATGAGATGTGCTAGAGCTCACAGTTCAGTGCTAGTCCCAAAAGTGATTCCGGTGACGTCTTACAGGCACCTCTTCCCGTATCGTCCGTGGTACAGTTTTCTGTCAACGCCCGCCAGGCGTGACTTTCTCGAGGTTTAGATGTGCTTTACTGACGTTGATTTCGTGGAACACTAGAAGTTCGTCCTGTAAGTTGAATCTTTTTATGGAGAGAAAATAGCAGACGACGGTCAAAGATGCTGTGCCTGGTGTGCTGTTGTCAAGATCGGGCTAGAGAAGCCGCTACGAAGTACGTCGTGCAATCATCAGAAAAGCATGTGAAAGTCGAAGGTGTATTGAGGTATTCCATATGCACTGACGATACCTTTTGAGGCATCACGCCCACCTGCGACCTACCGTTACCTCTTCAACGGCTACCTGACGGTCGCAACTATCTTACGCATGTTGACTGTTTGAATCGATGTTATGTTAAACATAGGGAAATTCATGCCGTATTTTTATTCTGAATAAATTCGACGGTGAACTGCTTGATGGATTCTGCACTGACAACGGTGCACTTCACCATGGTTGTTCACTTTCGCCGTGGGCAAAGCAACCGATGACAGCCTGCGCCACTCACAACACAACCAGCTATAACCTGGTGGGAGACTGACGGGGCCGGCGACAGGGGCCACCCTGTCAGCTTCACGTAGCATGCATAACACCAGACCTTCTTTCGCACTCTCAAACATTCTGTGGTGCGATTCGCAGCTTCGAAATGTGAAGAGCTTCTGCAAGACTACCGTGGAAATTCAGGTGTGATTTTGAAAAACGAAGCTGTAGAAATGGACGACAGGTGTGCGTGTGGCTGAGAAAATGTACCAAAAGCGGCGAAGATATAGAGAGTGACACAAACTCAGCGTTTTCAAGGTTGCCATAGGACCCGCTGGTTAGGAACATCTCTGGCAACATAGAGGCGTCTTACTTAGGCCTAAGATAACCCTACACACGGAGACGTAGATCCACATTAGTTTACCGTTGCGGAAGCCGGCCATTCGAAGTAGGAGAGGTGAACCATCATCAGATACCCAACAGACGCTCGCACTGGGTGGTACACCAACGGGAATGCGATGGAGATCGAAAATGGAGTGAATGCTGGTAAGTCAAGCGAGTTCCACTGAGCAATCTTTAAACATGCATAGAATTAAGGCTGTACAGTGGATATACACTGAAGTTGCCAGTTTGTTTTCGGTCGCACCGAACCCCTGTTGCTGACGCCGCGGTCGACTGGCGCAAATTCAAGGCCGACTCTCCGGCTAAGTCGTTGCGAATTACAGTCTGTGGCTTCGGACCTGAACTGAGATAGCAACTAACTGGACTCGGTGGCGCAAATGCCGCGGAGCAACAAAGGATAACACGTTAATATCACTAAGTTGGGTTAGCTGTGTGAAAGCTGTAGATATCTCGTCAAATGTTTGAAGAAAAAAGTTGTCCTTCGTAGTCAGGTCTTTTCTTTCCTCTTATTTGCCTGGGGCTGCCTCTTTTCTTCTTGGCTGTATGTCGGTTAAGCACCAACTGTCTTCGAATATGATGACTTAGGGTCAGAATGGACAACAACCGAAAGATCCTCGCTCGGCGTAAAGTGAAAGAAGCGTGTAAATAAACCAACAAATGAACCAGGCACGGCGCTATGGTAACGTCGAATTTTCAATACTATGACACACTGAAGCTGAACAGCGCATCCGAATGACTGCAGAGTTGGCAACAACTTCTAGTAGAATACAATCATGTGAATTGTCAGTGTCCTGTCAACAATCCCTCCAGAAGGACACAAATGCCACTATCAACTGGCGAAAGTAAATAAACACGCAAGCAGACGCCACCTTAATATGATGGTGTCTCAAAGGCGCGCCATGTATACTGAGCCAAGGTGCTGCACAGAGTAGAGCGGTGACACGTTTACATACCCACGGTAGTATCCCCAGCCAAACACACCGATACAGTGGGAAGACGCATCGACCAATGGCCGCTGGTACGTAACCTCATGAACTGAAGAGTACAAAACCGATTCACACACCTCTGTAGACTGAAAACCACGCTCCTCACTTATACACAGCGGCAGACAATTAATTGAGCCACTCCCTTATGAGACAGTAGTTTGGTCATGTTCTCGCCTTCCCACGAACGTCCGTGGGCACGCCAAAATGATCGTGATTGCGTACACAGCCAATCACCAATACAGTGCGCACTCCAATTTAGGTCGAGCTATCAGAACGCCAGCTACCCGCCTTCGGTTGTGACACCGACAAGTGTCCCCATAAACCAGTTCCAATCAAAGAAAATCGAGCGAGATGTGAATAAAACGAACTGACGGGTAAACAGGACCTAGTGTTCATAGAGACACTTACAAGAGCCGTTGCACGAAACACGAAGCTGCAGTACAAAGAGGCACGTACGTCGTGCTGTCACAGCATCGTTAACCAATCACGTTGAGAAATCACCTCTGCGATAAACACCAAACGGAAAGTGTTCGTGCATGCCCATCACAGACATGGGTATTATGACTTCAGAAAGTTCACTCGCCATATGAATGAACGGAGAGACAGACCAAATGGAATCCACGCTAGTCGACATGAAAGAGCCCCGTAATGATTCGAGCGCAGGTAATCACGTTGACATTCGATACGAGCACTGACTCCAGTTTCAAAACGCATAACTCCAGACAGCGACACCTCAATTCGAGTCGGACTGAACCGTGCACGCGAAGCCTAACCCACCGATACTGAGACGACCAGTGGCTACGCTTAACTGATTTGTATGTATAGACTTGTTGATGCCCTGGCAAAACCTACCTGTGGACGATCTAGACCACAAATGGATTCGAACAGCGAACAGCATTCTGCAAACCAAGGTCAAGCTTTTGTTCATACCTTTGTAAAACGTGGCTCCTTACAAGTCCAATATCCTTCACAATAGCATACGCACATGTCCAAGAGCCCATGGATCGTAGGCTGCCTTCACACACGACAGTACACCCGCCCAGTGGGCCACTTCCAACAGCCACATCTATTCGGAGTGCGCATAATATTACAACGGAATGCTTATGTTGTCTCGTGATAGTCGAAAGCAAATTCCCGCTAACTTTTGACTAGATATTGCACATTTACCCAATAACTCCGTAATAAACCTATCCACCTGCTCAAAACATGAGTGCTACTAGTAATCTCCTAGAACGACATACCATTCGAATGAACCATCAACAGCTATATAATACTAACACACAGTGTCCGCCAACCCAATCCTTTTTCAGTGCACCCTCGGCATTTTATCCACCACCACCGTGCCGCTTCCCCACATCCACGCTCAATCATCCTACCACGAACAACACCGTTCCGGCACTTTCTCTCCGTGAAGTTGAACCTTTGCGAACCATCCGCGTCGAGCATGGAGGGGAAATTGACACATGTCCCCAGACCGGAACCTCGCCGTAAGATAAAACTCGCAACCACTGCCCCAGTCTGTGGCAGTTTTACAGCAGTTTCAAGTGTTGTGGCCCTACAGAAAATTCCACTAATTTATCTCATAACACATTAAATCATTGTTTAAGTGATATTGCACATATTTAGATCTTTTTGTTCTGATCCTCATATCATTCTCGTCACTGAGACGTGTGCTCTCCCGATATACCAGACACGCATGCAACATCAACGGATATCATATGTTCAGTGGGGATCGTCTCAGAGGACGAGGAAGTGGATGCACTATCACTAAAGGAACAATTTTCCGCAGTTACACTACCAGCCTGGTTTTTTAAAATCGAAGACTCGGTTGGTTAATGGTCTCTATATGTCCTCGACCTACACATAAGATGCACTTACCAACCACCTAATACTAATGGCAGTGATTTAATTGACCTCGAGAGGTGATAATCACGTATCAAACATGTCTCGCGAACACAAATTGATAGGTGATGAATTTAACATGCCAATATTTCCTGGACTTCATTCCCAGCTCCTGCAAAGAAAGTGTTCTTTCATGCATTCAACGGAATGGATGAAACCACCACGTCACAACGTCCGCCTGACAGAGGCGTATTTGGACCTCATGTTCACCATAGGTTACTCTCGTCTAGGGATATCCATTCCGAAACAATCTCAGGAAGTGACCACGACATAGTCAATGTCAGTTTGACTTCAATACAGTTACCAAACCGACCGTGTGATTCTATCGTCCGATCAAATACGTTGACTGGAGTACCTTCTTCTCCTTACTAAGATCCTTAATTAGATAACGTTTTCTTACATCTGACCCAAAAGTAGCAACGGAGGAATTTATCAAACAGTTCACATTTTGTATCGACGTTCTAGCTCCTATAAGGTCAAAACCCGTTAATTCGTATGTGCGAGGTAAAATGCTTACCGCAAAAAAAACACTGACAGACTTAAAAAACTTAAGCCGATGCAGGAAACACGCAAAGTTTCTCCCTAGTGATGCAAGTGACAGCATGTTTGAATTCATAGAACATGAAACTCGTAGTGGCCTAATCAATCCAATGATAAAAATGACTAAATATATGATAACACCAAGAAGGGTTGTAACGGTAATGGATGGTCTCCAAAGGTAAGCGTACAAACAAAACAGAAGACGTATCGAGGTCCGCCGAGTTGAATAGACCACCACAAGAAGGAAAGACAGCGCCGGGGGTGAAGTTTGGGAAACGACCGACGGACAATTCCACACGCGGCGTGGGATGACGAACTTCGAGCGTCGATGGATTAGCCAACACGCTGAGCCAAAATATTTCAACGTGCAACTGCTTTACCAGCTCGACATCCGCATAAAATGAAGGAGGCAGAGACGGTGCGCGGTAACTCCCGTTTATTCGTATTAACGGTTCAATTGGAAAGTGAGTTGATGATTTCAAACAAGTGTAAAGATGAGGTTAGCGAAACAGTATATACAGAAATGTACAAAATGAATTAAGAAATATAACTGTGAATTGTAGACATTATAAACTCAACTTCGTTATATGAACGAAGAAAAGCCAGCGCTTGGTACTGGGAAGAGAAGCATGAAACTAATGTAACTGATGAGACGGAGAAAGTCCTTGAGGGACCCTTCTATATAAGTTATAACTCACAAAGATAAAACGATTGTTGGCGACCCTATTACGATATGTGAAATCTTCAATACACATTTTGCTGCTGCGTTTAGCGTGGAAAACACAGTATAATCCGTTAGTACTACGTTGAAAACAACCAAAGTACTGTGTAATGTATCGATCGACGTTAAAAGTATCCGCTCACGAATAGCTACCATTAAACCGACAATCCATCTTGGTCCTGATGGTATTCCGCTAGCCGCTATCAGGCAAGGGGGTTAGGATATACCGATTCTTCAAATGAACTTGTTCACACTATTAATTTCATCAAGCACCTTCCCTCCCCAGCGGAAGGATGCAATCACTATGTCTCGCAACAAATGTAGTTCAATGCGGGGCGTCAGTAACTATCGTCCCATCAACCACCCATCAACCTGTTCAAAAGTGTTCGACAGGATAATAAAAGTGCCCATTGTCGAGTTCCTAAGGTCAGAAAACTTTATAAACCTTTCGCAGCGCAGTTTTCTCAGCAAGAGCCCTTGCATGACATGTCAGTTGGAATTTATAAACCATACACCGATGGCCGCCGAATCAGGAAATGCAGCGGTCGTCATACTCCTAGACATGCAGGAGGCTTTTCATCGTGTGCCCCATAAGCGTCTGTTTATCAAGCTAGCATCTCTTGGCATACAAGGCCCATTGTACAGCTGGATTTTATCATATCTTGAAGGCCGAACCCAAAGTGTCAGTATAAGAGGGCACTGCACAACACCAAAATCAGTGACTAGTGGGGTGATTCAAGGGAGTGTTCAGGGACCATTACCTTTCTTCATGTATATGAATGATGTATGCGTTGTTATTAAACATGTCATACCCTTTCTGTTTGCTGATGATATCAAAATCGTCCACACACTTCGACAGCCTGGCAACCTCGTCATCTGTCTACAAAATATACGACAGGACCTAGCATCATTGGAGTCGTGGCGCAAAACGTGGATCATAACGTTTTCAGCTGGCAAGTTGAACATTATTGCTATTGGTTGCCAAACACCCGATGGGTCTGTCTCACTAGATGATCATCAGATTGATACCGCCGCAACCGTTCGAGATCTAGGTATATGGTATTCAAACTTCTTCGATTTCTCAGAACGAGTGCACTTTCAGGTCGCAAAAACCAAAAGGACAGTAGGCTGTATCAAAAGGACATTTGGCCTACCAGATGCGAAGCTGGCTCTTCACAAAATGTGTGCTCGACCTCAACTTGAGCATTTTACCTTCATTTATTAACACCTACGCAAATCTGATAGGCATGTTTTAGAAAATCTCCAACGATCATTCACCGAAAGCCTGCTAAGAATTCACTCTCACTTACCTATTGTGAACGCTGTCGATCAGTTGGTATTGATCCACTTTGGTTACGAAGACTGAAGTTAAATCTTACACTTCCGTGTAAACTGACACACTCGAAAGCCATCACAACCGCTGTTCATTTTCAACACAGCTACACATATGGCCTAAGAAACAAATGTTCTACTTTTCCAGCCCTGTTAGTTCAGAAAAATTCGCGCCAACTTCTTTGGTTGAGCAGAAGATTTATTCTGAATAAATTCGCACGGTGAATCTGCTTGTGGATTCGCCAACATACAAGACAACGGTGCACGTAACACCATGGTTCGTTCACTCGCCGTGGCCAAAGCAACCGATGCCAGCCTGCGCCACTCACAAACACAACCAGCATATAAACCTGGTGGGCGACTGAACGGGGCCGGGCGAGGCCACCTGGTCAAGTCACCGACATGCATAAACACGAACAAACCTCTTCGCACTCTACGAAACATTCTGTGTGCGAGTATCGCAGCGTTCGAAATGTGAAATGCTTCTGCAAGACTACCGTGGAAATCAGGTTGATGTGGATAAAATCGACGCTGTAGAAATGGCCGACAGATGTGCGTGGGCTGAGAAAATGTACCCAAAAGCGCGAAGCAGAGTACTACAAAAGATGACACTAAATTCACAGCCGTTTCAAGGTGGCCATAGGACCCGCTGGTAGGAACACCTTCTGGCAATATAAGAGGCGCAACTTCAACTCAAAGCCTAAGGATAACCGCGTACACAAGGGAGACGTTAGATCCACTATTAGTTTACCGTGCGGAAGCCGGCCATTCGAAGTTAGGAGAGGTGACACCATCATTCAGATACCCAACAGACGGCTCGCACTGGGGTACACCCAACAGGGAAATGCCGATGGAAGATCGAAAATGGAGATACCTGTAGTAAGTCAATGCGGAGTTCCACTGCGCTACAATCTAATTAAACTGCATAGAAATTGAAGCGGCCGTACAGTGATATACACTGCAAGTTACCAGTTTGTGTTTCGGTCGCACCAGAACCCCTTTCTGCTGACGCCGCGAGTCGACTGGCGCTAAAATACCAAGGACCGACCTCCGGCTAAGTCGTTGGCTGAGAATCAATCTGGTGGCTTCGTATACCTGATGAAATAGCAAAACTAACTGACTACGGTGGCGCAAATGCCGCGAGAGCAACAAAGAATCACGTTAAGATCACTAAGTTGGAGATTGCGTGTGAAAGCTGTAGATATCTCGTCAAATGTTTGAAGAAAAAAAGTTGTCCTCGAGCAGTGTCAATTCTTATCCTTCTCATATTTGCCTGGCGCTGCTCATCTTCTCTGGCTGTATCAAGGTGGTTAGCACCAACTGTCTTCGATATGAATTGACATATGGGTCAGAATGGAGCAACAACCAAAGACCTCACTGGCGCGTAAATTGAAAGAAGCGTGTAATATAAACAACAATGAAGCAGCACAGGCCAGCGTAATGGTGAGTCGAATTTTCCAATACTATGACACACTGAAGCTGAACAGCAGCATCCGAACGACTGCAGAGTTCACAAACTTCTAGTAGAATATCAATCATGTGAATTGTCAGTGTCCTGTCAAACAATGCCCTCCAGAAGACACAAATGCCACATCAAACTGGCGAAAGTAAATAAACACGCAAGCAGACGCCACCTTAATATGATGTGTCTCAAACAGGCGCGCCACTGTATACTGAGCCATAGGTGCTGCACACGAGTAGAGGGTGACACGTTACATCCTCACGAGTAGTATCCCCAGCCAAAACACACCGATACAGTGGGAAGACGCATCGACCAATGCCGCTGGACGTAACCCATGAACTGAAGCAGTACAAATAAACCGATTCACGTATCACCTCGTAGACTGAAAGACCACGTGCTCTCCTTCATATACCACAGCAGCGGTCAGAAAAATTGATGCCACTCCCTTAGTGTAGAGCCAGTAGTTTGTGTCATGTTCTCGTCCTTCCCACGAACGTCCGTGGGCACGCCAAAATGACGTGATTGCGGTACACAGCCAACACCAGATACAGTCGCACTCCAATTTAGGCGAGCTATCAGAACGCCACTACCCCCTTCGGTTTGTGACACCGACAATGTGTCCCCATAAACCGTTTCCAATGCAAAAATAATCGAGCGAGGGATGTGAATAAAACGAACTGACGGGTAACAGGACTAGTGTTCATAGAGACACTTACAAGGGAGCCGTTGCCACGAAACACGAAGCTCAAGTACAAAGAGGCACGTACGTCGGCTTGTGCCACAGCAAAACGTTCTACCAATCACGTTGCCAAAATCACCTTCTGGCGATAACCCAAACCCGAAAGTTGGTTTCGGTCACCGAGCATCCGTCGCGCACCAGACTATGGTATTAGACTGCAGAAAAGGTTCACTCGCATATGGAATGAACGTGAGACTGCCAATGGAATCACTATCGGCACAGAAACGAGACCCAGTAAGATTCAGCGCAGGTAATCACGTTGACATTCGATACGAGCACTGACCTCCAGTTTCACAAACGCATAACTCCAGACATGGCGACACCTCAAATGTCAGTCG
>LOND01000016.1:211789-225362 GCA_014220965.1 Paragonimus kellicotti
CGTAATAACCTATTCACCCGGATGAACGATCAGGCTATAGTTGTTGGTATCCCATATTGACGGTTCATTTGACTAGGAAACAAAAACTCTCTCGAGAAAACTGAAAAAACTGCCCACGTTCATCTCACGCAAGTGCACTAAAACCTCAATTCATACCTCGTGCTGTCTTCCCCGCCTCAAACCCAAATTGTTAACCATTTTGAACCGTTTGGTCCCATGAACTACAGACTCTAGTTTAACCATTGATCTTATGAAACAAACTAATGTCGAAACTTCGTGTGGTATTTTGGTTGTCACGTGATGATCATCCTAGAAATAGCTGCTAATCACCCAGTCTTCGTAGAACGCTATAACATTTGCCTGCCGATATTATATACTTTATTGAAAAGAAAAGAAAACATTTATATCGCGTGAAGTTTTTGTCAAGAAAATATTATATATACATTATTTATCATATTACATGTGATCACTCCGCATTTCCCCATTTAACACGTAAGATTGTGTTCTTTTTCTCACTCTTGAAAACATCCGTTATGCGAGGAAAATTTCCGCGATGAATGGACGTTAGAAACCCCGTATTGACCGAGCAGTTCGCGAGATTTTCAACTTTTTGACGTTCTCAAACAATCGAATAAGTCTTGCGCTGGAGGTTGCTAAATTTGGGAAATTCCCGTACTCCCTCGCCAAGCCGAATTATTTCAACATTTTCCGTAGCTAATTACGTCAAATAACGGCGGAATCCTTCGAAGATGCATTTGCACGTATTTCCCGGCATGACCTTGAAATATTTGAAACATCGTCCCTACATAACCTTGTATAAGAAAAATTAGTGTAACATCTCATTTTTGAACTGAATCTGTGGAATGAGCGAACTATTTCTTTTCTGGTATGTGCATCAAACTTTCGTGAACCGCAACCCATTTCTCTCTGATTATGCTTTCTTTTGTCAGCAGACTTCATGTTTGTCTTATAATGTAAACATTTGTTGATTTGTAACGCCTGTAATTATCTGTCATGATCGCGCACATCCGAGCGTGTCTCTCACGAATGCGTTGAGAAATATATATTATTATTATATATATCGTGTATAAACACACGACCTCAAAACAACTGTCATATACAAACAGAACTATACGAACGAAAGGTCTCTTTGTACATATTGCAGTCGACGCCCAAGATAATGGTCGTGATGGTGTAGACATGCAGCTTCGAAATAATTAACCACCTGGCAATCAAAAGTGGTAGATTATGGCAACACCTTCGGATCCTGGATCGTGAGCAGGATGCGCTGTTTGAGGGACTATGCGAAGAAGTACGCAGTATATTGATGAAAACGGAGATGAACAAGAATAAAAAACTAAGGGGTGTGTGGATGAGTTGTTCGGCAATCAGGAGGTATGTAATTGGATTAAATGAAAGAAAGACAACAATCAAATGGATAAATTTAAGGAGAAAAACTGAATGTTACTTGCGAGGAAAAAACAACGAAAGTGTTCCACAGCAATCAGGTCTCCAACAGGCTAGCAAAACTACCACAGCGAACCCACTGAGCGTGTGAGAAATTTTCTACCCGTTTTGCGGAATAGCGGTGGGAAATCAGAGGGGGAGATAAAAAGAGACATTTTCGATCGGGGATATGTGCACACCTTTGTGTACTTTGATCACTCCTAGTTATCTACTCAAGATATACGCCTGTGACTTTGTGGCGCAGACGACGGAGATGATGTTCGAATGAAAATTGTACGTCGGTGTGATACGTGTCAGATCGGTGTTTAAGTGATGCCAAAGAATCTGCCGTGAAAACCTCCTGCAGTCTATTTCTGCAACACAGTTTGCTGTGTAACCCTTCAGGCGTAAGTAAGGGGTTTTTCCTGAAACTAGCCGTGCCGTTGAGTTGCAGCAGACAGGCACATAGATAAGCTGGATTGAATTTGAATCCTGTTGACCATTGTTATATTGTCCCGAAGACGTCAGGATTCAAGGCTAAGCTTTTTCAATTGTTCTTGGTCCGTGCGTAGGACGGTCCTCATAATCCTGCGACTCCTTTCGTTGTTCGTTGTTGGACTAGTTCAAATAGATTAATGTCATGAAACAAGTGCGGTGAACGGGCCTTCGAATTTAGTTGCCGTTGGGATTTTACTAGACTATAAATGAGCCCAGGGAAGTGGGTTCGATGCAGACGATTCACCTTTCTTCCGGCTGAGCTCATTATTCCATTCGTTCTGCGCTCCAGTGTGGATGAGTTGCGGGAAATCCGTAAATGCTATTGTAGCACAGGTCTGAGATCCCGCTTTTGCAATACTGATAGAATAGGGACAGTGATCATTTAGTATGTTCATTGGTCACTTCGACAAGCACGAGGAGCCGTGCGTTCATTTAAGTCGAATGGTAGTTGGCTTTCCATCGACCATCCGTCGAGTCTGTCGAGGTCTGCTTGAAGTGAGTCCCCATCCAGTGCAACAGGTAGAGGAAACTCCATTTTTTATCTGTGAATGTCTGCAACTCATAGTAAGTTATAAGCGTACTACCGCTCATTGGCATTAGGAAGACCAGGTGTCCTGGTACTGGTGATTGTCACAACTACCTTGAGTCGGAGGTTGACTTTTGTAAAAGAATTCTTCGGCCGTCTTTACGCATGTTCCTCAGTTTTGTGGTATTTTATGCCATTGTGGGGTTTTGATGTCTTGTACCTGCGGTTTCTTCTATTTAACACGATAGCTATGAGCCATCATGGAATGCCCCTTGCGCTGTCTGCTGTTTTCCGTTTTACCCTGTTGGGGTAACTCTGGCGGACGGTACGTTGACAGTCGCTCTTCTGGAATGACTCTGGGTAAATGGGGAATACTTTGTGGGTGTATAACATCGACGTGTGAACAATACAACGGAACAAGACGCACGTGGTCGGCGGTAAGATTATGTTCGAATGCGCTGAATATTGGTTGGTATCCATACTTATTTAGGCAACCATCTGGGAACTTCAAAGCCCCGTATACAAAAGGACATGGGTAAAATCTACACTCAAACGATTTCAATGATATGTGCGTTGTGTCGTTACAGCTCCATCGATTAATGATTTTGCAAGGTGCACAACAAATTTTTCACTTCGAAAGCTCGAACATTTGGTAGGTGTCGATTAGTTAGAATTGCGCACGTATTAATGGTAGGGTATGCAGACTAATGGAGAAGTGCAACAATCCATATAACGTCGACGTTTTCCAGTTCTTCTTCCATCTTTATTACTACATTTTCATTCATGCTGTTCAAATAGCTGTTTGCGTCGAGTGCATGATGACTGTCGAGTGTTTTATGGAAAGTCGGTACCCACACTACCTGTCTTCACTTATTCAGTTCTCTTCGATCCTTCCTCTTCGTACACTCGAATTCTTCCTGCTGGTGATCGCATGTCTTCCCTGAAAGGATTCATAAAACCATCAGAATTACGCGCGCGACAAATCGTTCCTCCTGAAAACATTATTCTGTGTAAATTATCGAAGCATGATACCGTTTGCTTGTCAAAGCACGTTCTTGCGCAGTTTGTTCATCCTCACTTCCCGCTGCTTTACTTTCGTTTGTGTTAACCTCCGTTTCACTTGCGCTTTATCGCTCCACCATTACGCGACTTGTTGTATTTGGTCTTGTTTACGTGAATCGTTAGTCTTGGAGCTCGTAAACTTGGTGGATTAAAATCGGGGTTTGCCGTTATTTTCTCCATTTCGGCTGTTAAATGTATTTTTTGTATCCCAATATCTTTGTTAATAAAAAACGGGCAATTACGACAGTCCTCCATGTTGGATCGGACTCGGTTGCTCAGTGGGCCTAGAATTTGTGTACGCTTGCGGCAATACAGACGCGATTATTCTAGATCCGGGTTATCGACAGCAGTTAGGAGTAGACTGAACGTAGCCGTCTAGAGTTAAAATGGGTCAAACGGAAGATTCTTCGGAATCCTTTAAACACCGATCCGATAATCATCACACCCGAGCATAATCCTCATTCACACATCACTTCCATCGTCTGCGCCGCACGGTGTCGGGTAAAAGTCTTGAGTAGATAACTACAAGTGATGAAATTACTAACGGTATACATGTACCCCCATAGAAACGTGCAATGACAATTTCCTCCATTTGTTTCTTCTTTTTATTCGCACTCGTACGTTCATCATGCAAAATCTATACGAAGTGTCATGTACGTTTCCAGTTTCATGTGGTAGTTATGTTAGCCTGCTGGAGACCAAATTGCTTCGGAGCACTTTCGTTGTTCTCTTTCTCAACCTACTTTATTTATTAACTCATGACTACAATCAGTTTGATTGTCGTCTCCTTCTCATCCCACAACTGTACCGTCCATTACCAATAAACTCATCTGCACTCGTTCCTATCTCATCACGGCACTACTGTCAATGTTTCTCTCTAATGTGAATTCTGTACTACTGAGTTTTCTGGGCCGGATTCTCCACAGGGCATCATGCAGCGAATAACCGTACTCGGGTTATCCTCCGCAAGGCCAGCAGGCATTCGTCTACGAACGAGTAGCTTCATGAACCTGCCATCAACATGATGGACTTATTGAACCGCGATTACAGAGATCTGGTTTTCTACATCATAGATGAACTTCGAGCTTGAGATTATGGGCTTGTTCATTTTTTGCTTGTAGAACCCTCAGCAAATATGGCGGCACAGCGATTTACTCTCGCACTTCACTATAGATTGTCAGCTGATCGCTCATGCGTCATCTGCATCACCACAAACTAGGCTGCGCTGTACAAGACTGACGAAATCGGACCACTTGTTCTTCGACGTTCTTCACCCGGAATGAAGTAATTAGGGCTGGGTTAGGAAAGAAAGATTCTAATGTCCATACGATGTGAAAGTTCATTCCGTCTTGAACCAACTTCCATGTCAGCTGCGGGAATTCGATGGATTCGAAATTGTTCAACTCTATTTCTACAGGCGTAACGGAAAACGTGTGTGACTACGCACGGTGTCCATTCAGTCAATCCCCACTTCGACTGGATTGCTTCTTATCAGTGAAGACTTGGTGGTCATTGGCGTTGAAGCGTCAGTCTCTCTGGAATAAAAATGATCGCACTACCGTTATGTTTGGCTGAGCAGCACCACTAAGCTCCCTCATCTGCTCAGTGCCGACCATAACAGAAAATCAACGAGTTGTATCTCGTCTTTGAATTTTGTGACCCTGACTTACATTAGTTTGTTGGCGAGCAACGCCCTGTGTCCTCCGATTTCTTCAGCATTGCCGTTGACGTTACCACATTCTTGCCTGCAGCTTCGTTGCTGTACAGTTAAATTACCTTATGGTGACCAAAAGGCTTCAACGACCATTGACATATATGGGACTGAATACGATCGGAATTCTCAAGCTCGTATTCGAAGCCGGTGTTTGACACCCAAACGAGAGGGCCGCTTCTGTCATCAACAATAACCCGCAAGTAAGATTGTCCCCGGCCTTGGAGGCACGCTCAGTTTCGCGCATCTCACACGCAAAGCTGACTCGGGTACTTCTCAGTCGATGGATCCGTCTGGACTTACCAGCGCATATATTGAATCAGCCAATGTGCCGACAGGGTATTACGATAGCACATCCACATCGTCACGTATAGCGCCGAGCAACGCCCCGATCATCGATCTTCCAAGCATAACACACATAGTAGACACACCTCTGTTGGTTGTACCACAGTGTGGCAAATTTGTAATCTGACTCACCTATTCGATAGAAGTTGCCGTAGCCTTCAGGTTAATTATAGACCAGTCACTATTTCCACCAACGGATCCCAAGTGCATGAACAGCTCGTATATAGTGTTCTTCTACACTACGTTTCTGCCAGGAACTTTCTTTCTACTGCTCAGCACCGTGTTTGTAGGGGACGCTGATGTGCACAGAAAAGCCTCCTCTTAGCCACCGGGTGGTCAGCTGATCGGAGCGCAGGATTGACTGTCGTATATATGGACATTGCCGAAGCGTTTGACCGAGTAAGCCGCACCGTGTTACTGGATAAATTACACCACCTCGGTGTCTACACGCCTAGCTCACCAATCTCTCTAACCTTGTTTATGTCAACTCCTACTTCTCCGACTCCCAGCGGAGTAGTAGGGGACAACGAGGGTTCCATCCTCGATATAGTCTCCCTACTTTTTGCTTCCTTATTATTCGCGGATGTGAAACTGCGGCATAAAGTGAAAGCTCTCAAGGATCCAACCGTTTTGCAAACTGAGTTCAGCAATGTTTGCCTGGTCTCATACCACCCTTCCAGATTTCAGCACCGATATGTCGAGGGAATGGGTATTCCGCACGCCCTCAGCATCGCTTATCATCTTGCCGGCCCTTTCATTCGGTTTGTCGATTAGGATAAGCTCAGGGACATTCGCTGCTAAAACTCTTTCTAGATCAATGAACACAGAAGCCAAACTCGAGGAAGCTAGCGGAATCTCGGCACTACTCAATCGGCTACTTGGCAGTTTTCACTCTGCATGCTTTGAGCAGCCTTACGTCAGCTTTGCCTGACCGCATCTTGTGAGTGGTACAACGATTTGGCCTCTCCACCTCCAGAAGGCTGAGGTGAAACTTAAGGTTGTCTAACGAAAGGACACGAAGGCCGTTCAGAGAATACACCCGAAGTCCTATGAAGAGAGGTACGATGAATTTGATATATACTCGCCCGAGTTCTGAAGCCTACGAGGTGTTGCACTGCCTAATGTTCCAATCCTTGAGGCTCTCGAACACTCATGTTAGAGCTCTAGTTTTGATGTTTATAAAAATCGCTCAGACGGCCATGCCCTCACGCCGGAGTTTCCGTAGAGTTGACCGGAATGTTGGCCTAGTCTTCTTTCGCTGTGAGCCTGTAAAGGCGGGACACTGCTTAATGAGGCTTTCTCTGGATTCCTTTTTGTTTTCGGAGTTCGTTGGGATCGGTTTTTGCTTAGGTAGTCCAGGTGCTGTTCCTGTTTTGAACTCTGGCTTACCGTTTATGGCCCTGTGGTTTGCTGATGCGATCGGGTGCACACTATGGATTCGAAAAATGTTCTTACGATTAAAATGGGAACTGACTGCCTTACGATGCGGCGACCTTTGTCTCAGGTTGCGAAGTTGGGGGGAAGTTACGGAAGTTGAATGAAAAGAAGAGAGTTGGACCAGATTATATCCATCATGCGTCACACAACCAGTGGTGGGGGTCCGAACCCAACCAATTTCCAGATTATTCGCTTTGTTCATGAATCAGGCGAGGTTACTATTGAAGGGGAAGTGGACTGCAGTCGCTTAGATTCACAAAAGGCGCAACAGCCAAGGCGTCCTCAAATATCGACCAGCAAGCTTCACAACAACATTGCTAAAATTCATGGAATGGATTGGCGGCGATAAGTTAACGTAACTCGGTACCAAACATGGAAGTTTACCTGCGCAGCATCACGGCTTCTTGGGGCTCAGGCTTACCTAACGAACCTGCTGTCTTTCCTAGAAGACTTGACAAGACCAGTGGACAGAGACAAACTGGTCGAAGTGTGTTACCTCGATTTTCGAAAGGTTCTTGACCCTGATAATCGCTACTCACTTCTCGTCAAACTAGGAGACTACAACGTAATTCCAGGTGTGATTTAACGAGTCGAAGCCCAATTTATGACAGACATCTCTATGTGCCATAGGGAGGAGATAACTGAAGTATGACGTTCGCCAAACGTGAAGTTCCCCGGTGGTCATTTCTGGGCACACTACGTTTTCTAGTATATGATAGTGATTTTGCTAACATGCTTAACTGTGGATAAGGTGAAAATTATTGGTTGTCTCACGGAGACTCTCCCACAACAAAGGTTGAATGATTGCATGAATGGACTGATGAGTGAAAACTGCCAATGGATGTTGACAAGTGTTGACGGTCATTGGAAGTTGGAATTAAAGTTGAACCTAGACGCATAGGAATTGGAAACAGTGTTAGCATACAAAGATCGGCTGAAGTCGCTGACCCACAGGTTGAGGTGAGAGCACACTTTACAGCAGCAACGCAACGTGTAGTGGCTGTTCGCAAGGCAAACCTGGTGTTACACCAGTTCATGTGAGTGTTACCATCACAAGAATCAGAAATACTTATTCCCCTGTGTAACGCGTACCTTCGGTCGCAGCTAGAATAGTGTAGGTGGGCCTAAAGTCTTCATCCTTCAAAGAAGAGGCAGGCACAAGAGGTAGTTCAGCAAAGATCCACAAAGGTCTATGGTGAGATCAAACGAGTGGAAGCCCTACTCAGTTGAAGAGAATATTATTCTCATTGGAATGAAGGCACAGGAGCGGCGGTCGGATGGAAACGTCCAAGATTTCACACAGGGTAACCGACGCACTGAAGTACCCGTATGTTTTCAGTGGAACTTCGGCGCCTTGTAGCATGTTAAGAAGAAAGTCAAAACAAATATTGTAGTGCAGTTTTTCTAAATTCAGCTGGCAAACTCCTAAAATAAACCACAGCCCATGATGGTGGGGGCAACCACAATGACCGACTTTAAGTACCGCATTCGTAAGTGCTGGTTAGTGGTGTTTTCGGACTTTGTTTAGTGCTTTTCTGAGTTGGCGGGGCTTGTCACGTGCGCGTCACAAGAAGCGAATATAAGCAGAGAACCTATGACTGGTGACGCGGGGCTCGTATTAATTGTGCATGCCGTTCGGTTTCTTTAACGGAGAGTAGATTGAACGTGTCCCAACAGACTTGATCTGAAATGAATTGGAAACTGCGGTCTTTGGATGAATACGTTTCGCGCATCCTGTCAGGTTTTGCAACAACCAGGAAGCGAGTGGATCGACCAATTACATATATAGAGGAGGCTGCGAAGAAAATGAACAAGAAGCCTCTCAGGAAAAGAAGAGTTGCTTAATAGGATCGCCTCTCAACAATTTTTTCCAGCTGAATAGCTCAAGTCAGTCCTGATATCTGTGTTTCCGTCCGTCACAATCCATTAGCTTGCGAGGAGATTGCACGCCAAGTCACCAAAAAGGTTGGTTAGACCTGTAGGAACCTACATTCAACTGTTCGACTGTTCATTCAAGAAACAGCTCTTGGTTTCTAAATCCGCCAACACCAACCCAGAAGGCTTGTTTTACGATCGCCCTACGCAAGATACGGAGAGGAGTGATCACCGGACTCAAACGGAGGCCTAGATCATGGCAGACCGCAAGCTACATTTGTAAACAGAAGTTGTGTTTTTCGCTCCCGCAATGTCCACCTAGATGTCTATACGAATACTAGAAGGTAAGGGCCGTTTATGTGGACGATAGTCCAACGACCGAACTCTCAAAAACAAGCGAACGTTTTGAGAATATTAAGATCGCTCCACATCCGCATCCCGTTTACCCGCCCTGAGGACTTCTAG
This sequence comes from Paragonimus kellicotti, assembly GCA_014220965.1. Taxonomy (NCBI): domain Eukaryota; kingdom Metazoa; phylum Platyhelminthes; class Trematoda; order Plagiorchiida; family Troglotrematidae; genus Paragonimus; species Paragonimus kellicotti. Next base: position 221,155 of record LOND01000016.1, read on the forward strand.
ACAGATGTGCAAAACATTTCCTCCCGCCAAGAATTCGGGACGGACGGAATCTATTGCAGGCACCACCTACCAATCAAAAGAGATATTGTTGGCTTCCCTATATCATAAGGTTGCCGGATCCGTTGGAAGATTCTTTCCGGATGTTTCTGATGACAACGTTTTCTAATTGGTCCCTCTGTAAGTAACTTCCCCTCAGTTTTGCAACCCAACCGCAATTACACACGCGTATATATAATTTTGCTCGTTTGGAGGTCACCGTCCCGACCTATGCTGCTACCTTGACGAGGTGGTCGGGCTTGTGTGCTGTTTCGATCCGGCGGGCTATGCTGACTAGGACTCCGGTCCTTCCAGGTTCAACCCTGTCAGACAGGCCAAAGGGGAGCAGCCAGACGAAAAGCAGTTACACTCATAGGATTGTATGTCGCACTACTGACCGCGTAGGAGTGCTTAGGTAGTGAGGCACGATCCTATGGGCATACAGCAGAACTATTTTTGTAGTTGCGGCTGCTGTCTTCCGTATCAGGAAAGAAGGGGTTAGAAAAGGTACCCTCAAACAAAGAGCACTCCGATCGCCCAACGGTTGACCGTGACCGCCGGCGTATTATCCAATACGGTCGAAAAACATCTATCACCCAAAAGCCCGATGTAGCTTTGAGTACATCCACTGCGCGCAGCAGTGCTGAGAATCAGACATCAATGTCTTATTCACTGCGCCCTCGGGCTAGGCAAGCCCCTCACTGCCAAGTGAGTCAGACTTTTGAGTCATTGGCTCCGGGTGGGGTCCCCAAGAAAACCCTGTATCCTGTTGTCTCGCAGGTCAGACTTTTGAGTCAGAGACTCGGGTGGGGTCCCTCAAGTCAACCCCCTTCCGCGGCATAAACGACCGGGAAGTATCAGAAGTTATCGCTCTCCCGACAGTGACATTATTAACCCAATACGACTTTCTCCTACTGTTTTACCCCCATTCTTCCGCCTTCCATGTGCCTTCGGGCGATAATTGTTTTCTAAAGGCCAAGACAACCGGTAAACATTGGCGCCTTCAATGTCCGCACTCTCCGACAAGTCGGTCAGCAAGCTGCTCTGGCTAGTACTCTCTCAAGTCTGGAGCTTGATGTGTGCTGCGTGTCGGAGACGCGAGTCTACGATTCTAGCACCGTTATCCATTTGAGCTCACCTCTAGATAACTGTCGATTCAAGCGCTTCTCTCTCAGGGTTTCTGGTGACGCCGAAGCTGAATCTCGCGGTCAAGCTGGAGTGGGAATCGCACTGAGTTCCAGAGCAGAGCAATGTTTGCTCGATTGGATCCCAGTGAACAGTCGCTTGTGCGCTGTCAGACTCAATACATCGGTAAAAGTCTGTCGACGCAAATCAGAAAGACGTTGTGTATTCATTATATCGGCGTACGCTCCAACAGACAGCTGTTCGGATGATACCAAGGATGCGTTCTATGACGCCCTCGTTGACCTTCTGAAGCAAACTAAACACTCAGACATCATCATACTAGCGGGCGATTTGAATGCCCAGCTTGGTCGGCTTTCCCCGGACGAGAAGCGGCTGGGAGGTATGTTTGGTGTCCGGGCACAACGCACTGACAATGGCGACAGACTGCTGCAGCTGTGTGCATCCCATGGTCTCTATATTTCGAGCACCGCATTCCAACACAGGAAGAAGCACTGTGTTACATGGAGACCTCCGTGTGCTTCTCAGCCGTGGACGCAGTTGGATCATATAGCAGTCAGTTACAGGTGGCGCCACTCTGTTAAGGACTGTCGTGCCTTTTGGAGCAACCACCTGGACTCGGACCATGCTGTTGTGCGTGCCCGTTTCGTTTTGTCATTTGCTCAGAGGACACATGCTCGTAAATGCAAAGTAATTAACTGGCATTCGAGCGATGAGGTGTAAAGAACGCTTACCAGAAGGCGTTGGTGAACAAGTTGCCCAGTTCGAGTCAGGTGAAAGATCCTAACGAACACTGGGAACAAATCACCGCAGCTATGAAAACATGCTGTGAAGAGGTATGTTCCGAAGGCTGTTCAGTTGCGACAGAACTGGATTTCCATCGCGTCGATAAACCTCATGAACAAGCGTCGCTCGATCCCACCTGGTTCTGAATATGATGACGACCGTCGAGAACTTAAACGCAAGCTGACTAAAAGCTTGCGCAAAGACCGTGAGCACTACTTGGTCGAACAGTCGAAAGAGATGGAAAGGGCCTTTTTATCTGGAAATTGTAGAAGGCTTTTTTCCCTGATCCGTGGTTGTACTGGTCGTCGAGTCGGTGTAAGTGAGACCATATGTGAAAAATGGTTCACTTATCACCAATCAATCGCGTCGACTTGATAGATGGGCTGAACATTTCGAAGAACAGTTCAGCTGGCCTCAACCAGATTATGTGGACGACGGGACCCGAATGGTCAGTTATTGCATTCCAGACGGCCCTCCGTCGGAAGCAGAAGTGGTCCTAGAGCTCAAATTATTGAAGCGTAACAAGGCTCCTGGACCAGACCTCATCCCTCCTTCTCTTTTCAAGGATGGCGGGGAAAGGTTGATATCAGAACTGACTAAACTCCTCCAGACGATTTGGGAGACTGAAGAGGTACCTCGCGATTGGTGCTTGTCAACAGTAATTCCCGTTTTCAAAAAGGGGTCCCGAAGTCTATGTGACAACCACAGAGGCATCAGTTTGGTATCTGTTGCTTCCAAGTTACTCACTGGCCTCATTTTACGTCGGCTCACTAAACCCAGAGAAAGCCAGATACGTGAAGAACAGGCAGGATTCCGATCCGGTCGAGGGTGCGTTGACCACATTTTTACCTTGCGACGGATCTTGGAACATCGGCACTCTTATAGGCAGCCGACGGTCTTGGTCTTTTTGGATCTGAAGGCTGCTTTCGATTCAGTTGCTCGTAACGTTCTCTGGAACTGTCTTCTTCGCAAGGGAGTACCAGGGAAATACGTGAATCTGTTGAGATCACTGTATGCTCACTCTGCAAGCAGGGTGAGGGTTTATGGGCAGCTGTCTCGGGAGTTCATCACTTCTAGTGGTGTTCGTCAAGGGTGTCCGATTTCCCCTTTCCTGTTCAATTTTGTCATGGACGACATTTTGGAGGGTGCGCTTAAGGAGTCCAGTGGACTTCCCTGTTGAGTCTTCTGGCGCTGGTTGACCGATCTGGAGTATGCGGATGACATTGTCTTACTTAGCCCCTCTGCCGAAGACATGCAGACCATGCTGAACAAGGTGAGTGACCGGGCTGGTTTGTATGGAATGCGCTTCGCACCTTCAAAGTGCAAAGTGTTACTTCAAGACTGGGGCATTTCCACTCCTACTTTCTTTATTGCAGGTAATCCGCTTGAGACTGTGGACAGTTTCACCTACTTGGGTAGCATTATCTCGTCAGCTTGTAATATTGCTGATGAGATATCAACGAGGATAGCAAAGGCACGAGTTGCCTTTGCCAACCTGCGTCATCTGTGGCGTCGAAAAGACGTTCGATTGTCGCTGAAAGGAAGAGTATATAATGCTTGTGTGCGTTCTGTTTTGCTCTATGGTTCGGAGACGTGGCCTGTTCGCAAGGAAGATATCAACAAGCTTGCTGTATTTGACCATCGTTGTCTCCGCCAGTTAGCCCACATTAAGTGGACTGATCGCGTGAGCAATACGGCAGTTCGCCGGCGCGTATTCCGGAACGCTCGGGATGCGCGATCAATTGGTCAACTACTCACGTTGCACAGCCTGCGATGGTTAGGTCACGTACTCCGCATGCCAGCTGAGCGTTTACCGTACCGGGCATTATATACTGAGACCACCAACAGTTGGGTGAAACCACGTGGTGGTCAAGCGACAACGTGGTCACGAAATATGAGAACCCTGACTGCTCCACTGAGTAAAGTGGGTAGGTGTCGCCTGCCTGGATGGGGTCCTCGTGATCACTCAAACCGCTGGTTAGAGACGCTATCCGAGATGGCGGCGTGTCGCAGTCAATGGCGTACCTGCATCCATACCATTTCTAGTTCTTTTGCTTAGACTTCTATTAATTTTCAACCTTCTTAGTAACGTTTTCTTCTAGGATATTCCACGTCACTGTTGAGGTGAGCGGCAGCCCGAGCCACAGTACCTTTGGTCAGGCTCATGGCTGATATGATGATGATGATGAGGTCACCGTATGACTTATTCGCTTTTATTTGGCGTGCTTCACCGCAGGTAGACC
>LOND01000016.1:244418-258377 GCA_014220965.1 Paragonimus kellicotti
GAAGCTGCGTGCGAATATTATTCCGACGTGCAGACACGCACTGTAACTCTAATGAACTCAGAAGACAAGAACGAAAGCACCTGTTCAAACTGTTCACTTTCCATGGGTACCCCAGTAGCTTAATAAGGGTATCTATCAGGTTTCACAAGAACTGAACGTACAGAACCCAAAACGCGAATGACAGTGCCATATTTTCACGACACATCTGAAGCAGCACAAAGCATGCTCTAATCACTGGGCATCCAAATATAACACGAGCCAAACTCAACACTCCGTTCAGCTTTGGTGAACGCTAAAGATCGTGTAGAACCACACGAACAGTCTGGCGTGGTATACGCGATTCCATGTCTCGGGTGTGACCAACAATATGTGGGAGAGACAGGCAAACAACTGCGCACACGCGTGCACGAACACAAACTAGCGATGCGGCGAGCCGACCCTAGATCACAACTGTGGCACCACTGCGCGGACACAGGTCAACGTAGATCATGCGAAAGTGGTCGCACGGGCAAAGATGAAAGGGGAACGGCTTGTACTGGAGGCTCTCTATTCGCGGAATTCGTTCAATCGACACGTAGATATAGACAGCCACTACGTCAGCATCGTTGATACTGAAACCAAAAACGAGCGAACACAGACCGAGCGGCAGAACAATCTCATTCCAACACATTTATTTGTTTGATAACGGATCCTAGTGTGGATTTGAAACGTCACAATAAATCGTTCACTACTCAGTGTGTGGGACGTGTCATTGTTACACTTTACCTTTCCCTCGTTCCTATCAGATCTTGTCTGATAGACCACATAGGTGGTGTGACTGTGTTCAGAACTGTCGTTCTTATCTACGCACACACTTCGATTCGGATCAAGGTTAGGCACATCGTCCTTTTGTTCTCAGTTTGGCTGGGCGACTACCCTATTGTTCAGAACTACGGGTCGTTGTAAACTTAACCAAGCCGGCGAGAGAACATGTTTAACAGGCTATCTTAAAATGCAAGTTTAGCAATTCTGACCCTGAAGATCCCAGCAGCTGTTGCGCGCAAATCTCGTAGGCCATCTGGTAAACAGATATTATGACATCCCACATCGTGCATCTTGGGTTTAGCGGACATTTCCGAAGTCTCCGAAGTTGCTTGATGTTAGGTATAATATTCCTCATGGTGGTCCATATATCAAGTTTAGGAGGGGTATCCGTAGGATACTGAAACGTAGCCTGATCTCGGATCGTGAATCTTGGCTAACAGAGAAAGTTAATGAAGTGAGGGTCGCTTTTGCTTTATAAAACACCAGAATACCCTTCAAGCTTATCCACATCTGTGGTTGGAGGTGTCGATCTATTCGCGAAATCACTAGCAAGGATGGTCTCTTGCTTCAACTCGGTTACTACCACAGACCTGCGATGTAGTGGCCTGGTCGGTAGATTTAACAGTGCCTGCCAGAACTGAGGTCCGTTATTGCGTTTCGACTCTCTAACGCAATAATGTTGCTGACCCAATTGACTTCGTGGCGGTAGTTTTTAAGGAAGGTGCGGAAGCATTGATGGAGATATTTTTTGAGTTGTTTCAACCAGTGCGGACGACCAAAGGCCCCGTTTTGCTGGGGTCATCCAATAATAGCTCCTCTGTTCACGAAATGTGTCGAATTCTTGTGAAAACTGCAGGAGGGTTAGCTTGATGCCAGCTATCACCAGGGCTCGTGCTTCCGTTTTACTTCGTCAACTCACTGCAGTGCGGTAAACAAACATTGAGGAAGAATGGGAAGGGTTTCGTCCTGGTCGAGGATAGATTGACCAAGTTCACACCACCGAATCCTTGAGTGGCGTCGCACGTTTTGCCGATCAACAGCTGCCGTTCTTTGCTATAAATGCTGTCTGATTCAATAAAGTTGATTAAGCACCAGGGGGTTCCAAACATGTATGTGCATATATGTGAGTCTGCGGCGAATTGATTAGTAGGTTCTGCGCTAAGAGTGGCGTACGTCAAGGTTGTCCACGTTCGCCGCTTTTTTGTTTCTCGTAAACAGTGACTGAAAATCGTCAGCGGCATTCGCAGCACGTTCGTATAAACTTCCTGTCTGTTGGAAGGCCGACACTGCGGGCGACATGGTGATGTCTGACTATTTTCAAGTAGCACAAAAAATGCTAGACGCTGTTTTGTGCCCTGTCAGACATTTCATAATGTGCTTTGAAGCTTTAAAATGCAAAGTGTTCCCACAGGACAACTGTCGTTACATTGATTCACTGTTGGATAATGAAGTTGTGGAGGTTGCTGATCAGTTCATCATCTGTGGCGGTGGTCTGAGTGTAGTAAAAGGTCGTCCTCCAAGACTAGGTTGATATGCGCTAAACTGGGATATCTGTGGCGACAAAGAGGCATCTCTGAAATTTAAGGAGTCGCGTATGTAAGGCGACTGTACTAACAGTACTGCTTTACAACTGAAAAACCTGATGGCCCACGAACCTTCATGTACTTGACCATCGGTGTGTACTTTCGACCACTCCAATTAGATGGTACCAATGTATAAACAGCGAGGAAATTGAAAAGTAGATATTCAGTATTAAGTGCCGAACAGGTTGCTTTGTTCACTCATTGAGTATGCACGAATCAGGCAGTTGGTCTGTGTATTAATGATGATGGCTAGTCATCTGTCATACCAGAAACGTTTTGCCGAGCTAGAGCAGCTTTTGAGAGAGCAAAAGCTCCCCTCACAGAAAATCTCATGTTGTTTCATTTACAAACCAACGCTCCGCTATCTCTCAATGTTGACGCCTCTAGCACAGCAGTTGGTGCAGTCTTACAACAAACTGTTCGTAAATCTAAGCAGCTACTGGGATTTTTCTCGTACAAACTTTCCTCTTCCGAATCACGTTACAGCACATTTGGACGTGAATTGCTAGCAATCTACAGGCAATACGTCACTTCCGACACCTCTTTGGAAGACAGGCAATTTTCTGTTTATACAGATCACAAACCCTTAACGGGGGTCCTTAAAGCCAAAACCAGATAAATATTCACCTCCGGAAGCATGCAACCTAGATGATTGTCTAATTCGCCAACGATATTCGACAGATTCCAGGTGCTGTTGTTGACGCACCCTCACATACCAGAGGTAGACTAAATCGACACCTCGTTTACTGTGGATTTCGCTGAAACTGGCGAGGTTACAAAAAGAGGAGCAACAGTTATCCGCCTTGACTACAGTTCCATGTTCGCTCAACATTCAACCAGTCCCACTGTATACTCATCCCGGTGCTACTGATTGTGACATTTCTACTGCCATACCCCGACCGCTGGTGCCGTCGGCTATGCGACGACAAGTTTTCAATGCCTTACTTAATGTCATACCCAGGAATTCGTGCCACAATACGACTCATTGCTCAGCGCTTTGTATGACCGAATATGAACAAGTTGCTTAGAGGCCGGGCAAAACGTTACACCGGTTGTCAGCGTTCTAAAGTAATTCGGCATACACTCTACCCTCGGAACTTTCGCCGCACCTGATTCACGTTTTGACCATGTACATGTCGATATTGTTGGTCCATTGCCTGTATCCAATGGCAATTCTTACATTCTCACTTGTGTGGATCGTTTCACCCGTTGGCCCGAAGCAATTCCCATTACAGATACTATGCCGCCACTGTCGCGCGTGCCTTTGTTACACGCTGGGTCTCGAATCACCACCGATCGAGGTTCACAACTCGATTCCAAATCATTTCAACATCTGACGGAACTCCTGGACTGTAAACACATTCGTACTGCTTCATATTATCCAATGGCAGATGGTCCTGTTGAACGCTTCCACAGACATCTAAAGACTGTCATTATGGCTCATGAAATGCAGTACTGATTGGTCCGAAATATTCCCGCTCATTTTGTTGGATCTCCGCACAATGTTCCGGTCCAATGTCCATTGTTCCCCAGCAGAAAGGTTTTGGGATCACACTACGTGTTCCAGAGCAATTTTTCGTTCCGAACCCAAATAACCCTTACTACCCAGTTACTTACGTAACGAAATTGAAATCCTATATAGCAAAGCGTCCATGCGTCACTATGACATCACTATCTGTCAACACACCTCTATGTTCCTCTCAATTATCCAACTGCGCACACGTATTTATCCGTTGTGATCGGGTCCGGAAATCCTTACAACCACCGTACGATGGTCCCTTTCTCGTCATCTCCGGCACGATAAATATTTCGTTATACAATTTCTAAACAGAACCGAAATCATCTCGGCCGTCGAAAACCAGCATATAGTGATTATATGGAACACAACCCCAAGTATATATGATACCGCTAACGACCTGCCCGAGACATTACCCACAAGGAACACCACATCCACGAAAACGGCAAGTGGCACTCCCACACCACCACTACGCATGACGCGTTCAGGCAGACAGGTTCATTGGCCGAACCGCTTGCTCCGTACAACCAAAGCCTCATTTTTGAAAATTTTCAACGGCGAATTTTTTAAGGGTAGTGAGTAAGAAACTCGGCTCCCAATGTAAGTTTACGCACGTCCGCGATAACGAAGATTCATCTATAATCACGACGTAGGCCAACGTTTAGTAGTTAGGACCGCTGTCCGCCATTGTGAATAGGGGTGCCTTTGGTTGCCGTGAGTGATTGATTGGATGGCCTGCGTGGCATGTGCGTCCCACAGTATAGGACAACACTGATCTCGGCCTCAGTGCTCATCAAGAAGGAAAATTCTGAGTGTTTATCTGATATCACTAGACAACGAGTTAAGACTTGTTGACCTCGAACCTTACTCGTCTCTATTATCCTGCTAACTCGTTTCCCAAAGGTTCAAGTGTTTGCTGATTAGTCCTTTGAAAATCGCAAGGCGGAATACATTTGCGTGCAAAACGGCCAAATGTTTGATGATACCCACAAAATTTGTCATTTTGGTGAAATGATACAGATCTGGAACGCTGACGGGAGTGATCCTTAGTAAAATGATTGAGTTTCTTCATGCGAGACAAACGTAGTTGACTAACTTGTTCAGTGATAGTAGTGAGTTGTTCACGAAGCTGATCATTTGATGGAGCTGGCTGAATGGAATTAACGTCAGAAGTTTGTGCCTCTAGAATTCTATCGGCCATGCTGGCAAGTTGAGCTATGGGAACGGTACCGCAAGTGGGTGCGAGAATGTATTGCACCGAAACGGGCAGGCGTTTAGGGGAGATCTGTGCAAACAAAGCATCATCAAGTTTTGTACTCCCAAATAAGTTTTACAACCGTCGTAGTAATTGGGACGAGCTGCTGTCACTAATAGGCTCGTTACTAAGTAAGTGTTCTAGGCGTTTATGGTCGGAAGGTGTAATGCGCTTGATTATCGTATCCCGAAGTTATTTATATGAACAGTGTATCAGGTGACTCCAGAATACCCCTTAAATCAACTACAATTTCCGATGGTAAAACTGCTGGGACGTGATAATACATTGTCAATTGTTCAGTGATGCTCCGCAAACCAAACTGGACCTGAACGTGTGCGAGCCATTTGCGTGGACTGTGATGCCAAAATGAAGGCAAATGTACACTGACTGAATTTAAGTCTGATGTAAGTATCGAGGGATTAGAACACAGTTTGATTGGAGTGGTTGACATTGTGTCTCCCAAACTGCTAACTTAGTACATAAAAACCATTGAGAAAAAATGACAGACATACGATTTGTGTCAAATTGGGCTCACCAATTATTGGTGCTCAGGTTACTTATAACCAAAAAATGACAATTCCAATATATATATATATATATATATATATATATATATATATATATATATAATAGCGGTGGAACGTATATAAGCGAATAAAAAGCTAGACAACAATGTTTGGGCTTATCAAAATCTTGATAGCATTGAATAAGTGATTGTTGTGGATCACTGCTTGAACAAGTGGAGACTTGCGGGGTGTGACGTAGAGATGGGTTGATGTGAGCGTAGTCCTTGAATTGTAATTCCTTTTGCTGTATGAAGCTGTACAAGTCTCGCAGACAAAACCCTCTCGGGGCGACTGCGTATCTCGTGTTCCTTTGCTCGGGCGCGATGTGTTTTTTTGGTTCGTTTCAAACCTCTCCTTATGTGAACACGTGTAAGAGGGCCTAATGGCTTTTGGTTTGACAGTGTTCGTGACCAATGACAGTCCCAAACCATGAGCGGGATAATGTGTGCGTGTGGGGGGATGCTAGACAGGATGGTACAGATACCAGCCCTGTCATATGATCTGAGCTTATCAGGCTTGTCGCGTGCACAGTGAATGAACACGATTGTTTATCGAGGTCACTTCACAGTTCGGAATATAAGGCAAAATATCAAAAGAGATCGAACCGCGTTGAAGTATCAAATACGACGTGTCAACAGGGGTTTTCGTGCATAGACGAAATGTGTCAATTACAAGTGTTCTGTCAAGAGGGCACCTACAAAGGGCAGCTGCTTATTGTTGTAGATGTTACTTGACGGGGTTGTCTGTGACATAAGTGCGCCTCATGCCGCGGGTCAGTGAAAACCGTAAGAAAGTGGTTTTCCGGATGTCACCCTAATTTCACTTATTGCTTATTTGTTTGTATGGCTAGGTACCTCGATGTCGCATGTTTGCTTGTAGTCGTTGATTTTAGTAGTTGAGTCCCCTCCATTCCATTTTTTCTTGGCTAGGACTTGCTCTTTATGGTTGTGTGGCGGTTATCTGGCATTAGCGTGAACCACTGATGTACTGCCACCGTTAGTGTTGATATGACTACTTATCTTTCCCCACTCATTTTGTGGCGCGATTTTCGGCCCCAAAATAAGTGGCTCTCGTACAAGTTTCCCGCGGTCATGTCGATATAATATTGGTTACTAAAATTATAAAAATGCACTAGAATTAGTTTTGGTTTTCCGAAGTTGAAAGTCGACCTTAATCCTGCTCACAACCTAGAAGTCCAGGAGCTGGCTTCTGTCTTCCCTGGCGTGAGTGGTTGTCAGCGTGATCTTCAGACCCTTCAATTCAATCCGCAAGGCCATGGATACGCGTGATCGGTCACCGCGTCTAATGTCGTTTGTTTCGTCACTTTGCCCCATACCTAATACAACTCTGAACTGACTATCTCGTCGTATACACCAAGCCATCATATCCGCTGTATACAGCTGAGTTGGTGTACGAAGGTTCACCACTCTTTTCCATTCCTCTTTCACACCTGACCTTTAGACCTTTCTCAGCTTTAGTTTGCAACTTCTTTTTATTCAGCTCCAAGATGTGGATAGTTGGCTCCATTTACGATGTTCCCGTTTATTCCTTTTGTCTTTCTTTTCCCGACGAACGGAAGCGTTTGAATTCCCATAGTTGTTAGTCCCCTACCCCAACCCAGAATGTCCATAAGTATAGGCGTTCGCAATGTTTGTACCACGAAACAGTCCGATCAACAGGCTGAACTAAACCGAACACGTAGAACATCTGAAACAAACAGCCGCTTTCTTTCTAAATTTGAAAGTCAGTGTTGCAACATGCTGAATGTGTTAGCGATGCTAACACTGCATTAGGTACTGGCTGCACACATCCGACGATCGGCTGTCACCGGTTGGCTTGGAGTAGTTATAACTATAAGGATGACGGCGGAAACTGTGCTGACAGATTGGATTCTTGTTAGCGATATCCTATTTGTTATCTGTTTAGCCAGTTTTATCGGATCCAGACTTAGGCAGCAAATCTTTCAATGCTTATTGGTAGCGTCTGTTTGCTCTCTTATGGACGTCTTTCCTGAATACTTGTCTGCTTTACAACGGTTGCTACGTAACCATTTTGGCGAGAGATGCGAACGCAAATGTGAGTAAGTTAAGCGGGATTGAATGGTGCCTCGGTGGTAAACAGTATTGGGCGACTGCTACAAGTCTTTGCGGAGCACATTTTTCTGTCATGTTCTCGTTTCAGTTAGGGAACCTGCCAGTGCACGACTTGGCGCCTTCCCTCACCCGGCCAGGTCTGGCGCAAAATAAATCACGAGGCGGTTGGTTATAGACGATGTGGTTTCGCCAAGTGTCATCGATCTTATTGGGGCACACTTGCGGATTTGGACCACGCTGTAATCCGCCATAAACTCGGTTTCCCGGACGAAATTCCCACAAAATTACACCAACTAACAGTTGTGACATACTCTGCTACCTTGATGTTCTGGTCATGCTTGTGCATTACTTTGATCCAGAGAGCTATGTTGTCCGTAAATTCGGTCCTACAACCTTGTCATGTGCCAAAATAGAGCAGCTAGGCGAAAATCGGTTACTCTCATAGGGTCTGTTGCCTATTGCCAGCGTAGAAGTGGTTTGGTAGTGAGTCACAAATCTAAGGGCTCACAGAAACAACTGTTTTTATTGCAGCGCCACTGCTGTTTTCCGAATAAGGAAGAATGGGGTTAGAAAAGTTGCCTTCACACCACAAGCATTTCAGTCGTCCAATGGTTGACCGTCATCATCCTCATCATAGACAGCAATACATCAGTGGTTCACACTGATGCTTAACTGCCACACAACCATGAAGAAGAAGAAAATCAAACCCTGTATAGGAAGAGAGAGAAAAAAGAAGGGAAGGGACCTAACTACTAAAAATAGCTACGTCTATATTCAAACATACAACATCAAGGCGCCTACACCTTGCAAACAAACAACCGAGCTGTAAGTGAAAGTAAGGCGTCATCAGCAAGACAGCTTCCTTACGGCTTTCACTGCCCCGCGTCATTAAGTGCACTCACTTCACAGACAACTCGGCCAAACAACGACAACATTCACGCCACTGAGCTCGATTAGCCGCCATCTCACCTAACGTCTCAAGCCACCGACTCTGTGAGTCGCGAGGGCCCCAGCCCGGGAGACGAACCCGACCTACAGTGACCAACCCCTTCGTGAACGATTTCATTTGTCTACGCCAGGTCATCATCTGTTCAATACGACCCAGTAGTGTTACCGTTTTTGATGATGACGGCAATGTGTCGTAATTAAGCGTAAGAGCGAACCATCTGTTTTGTTGGCGTTCATTATGGTGATAAGAGCAATGCAATTAATCTGCTTAATATTCCACCAAATTAGCAAACTGTTTTATAAGCATGAGTTAACTATCTGTGGCTTCACGATATCCGCCGGAAACCACTCGGTTATCTTTCCTGTAACTAATAATGAGTAAACTTGCCAATTGAGCCTGTGAATTAAGCTTGTTAGTGAACCGATCGCTTGCGTCATTCTTCTTTTGTCAAACTAGTCAATGCCCATTATATTCTTTCCAAAATGTCTGTGGATCTAAGTGGTGTTCATTGTTAGAGTTTTCGCGATGTTTTTTTCCAGCCGAGTTTCAGGTGATGGCCGCTGCCTTGTTTTGATCATTCATGACCATCTTCAGCTACCATGTTTTTTTTACAGATACCAAAGCGACCTGTGCACTCCGTTTCTTGCGTGCCTCGATCAGACGCCCCAAATAAACCAGGTGCGTTGGTCGCTTTCGAAGAAGACCAGAGGAAACTGAACTATCACGGTGTGTCGAATCTTGCGGCACTATTGGGGCGTCTCGAGTTTCAAAATATCCAGGTACGTTTGGGCCTCTGTTGATTGTCTGTTCAAACGATTTGTTGATGTTCGTCCATCTAACCCGTAACTCGGTGGTCACTCGCCGGAGATATTTAGCAGTTGCACAGCGGACACGAGGTAATATTTTGGTAATTTTAAGTAAACTCTTGCAACGCTTTATTGCACTTTTGCGAGTGGTGTTTGTAATGCAATATTTACGCATACCTAATACTGTCTTCTATTCATATGCAGTCCCGTTTAATATTTTTTCTTTTTTAAAAAAAATATTCTTTCCCCTTTTTCCCAGCGTGAGCAAAAACCAAATAATTCAGCGTTGCTCGGCATTTTTCGGAAATTGATGGGTTCTTGTTACAGTTTACCATATTGTTTTTGTGCTATCCGTTTGGATCATCGACTAGTTACTATACTGCAAAAGTGATTTGTCCCATTGAATTTGGACCAAATATCTCTCCGCTGGTTACACGAGACCTCTGCGATTGGAGTAGGATTGGGTGTTATTCAGGGAGTGTCGTCATCTGTTAAGAAATACTCATCAAAGCTATTTCAACAGCTCATATGTGTTTTGCGAGGAGCTAGATAGCAGTGTTGACTGTTGAGGAGATAAAGATGGTTTTAGCCATCGCACGGACTTGTAGCTGTTGTACTTCTGAACGCGGTTGCGTCGTTATCTAATTCATTTTGGTACGGCACGCTATCGTAGTTTATTGACTGTCCTGCACAGAAAACATGCCCAACTTTACGAAAGTAGAGTGTCTTGAGAGCAATACTGGTACTAGATTTCACACTGTTCGGAAACCGATAACTTCCATGTGGAAAAAAAGGAAGTAATAATTGCATAGAATGACCATACTTTATAATGGACACTTTTCTCATAACATTCGTTGTTACCGAGATCAGATACGATTACTTCAAAATGTCAAAGATCTCGAACTGTTTGCGTGAAGTTCAGTGAGATGTTTGTGCAGGCTGTTGCCAGACTGTTCTGGAAAACTTTTTTCAGCATTGTTGCGCTATTTGCCCTGCTGATACTTACGCTCTTCATCTGTGATTCTGTGCCATACTTCACTGTGTAAAGGCGGCAATCTGAACGGCTCTTCATAGTTCGCGGACTGATGTAAGCCATTTATTTCCGTTGGTGATCTTCTTCGTAATTACTCTTCGGCACAACAAGCGGCCCTTTAGAATCCTTGATATTTAATCTAACCCGTGGTGGTCTAATGGGATTGATTATGCAACAAGCTGATGAAAGAGCATCAGGAAGTGAAGTAATTTGATGGTTACTTGTCTTCTTCTGATAACGGATGCTAGTTTATTAGGTCTCCACTGTCCACTCGGGTCGACAGGTTTTTCAAACTTTAACCCGGAGTAGTGGGAGCAAGTCTATCGTTGGCATCCACCAACGCAGCCTGACTTTTCAGTATTAACTAATTTGGCGTTGATCACTGTTAGGCAGGATTTCTGTTCGCTTTGGTTCTTCAACCGTGAACAGCACGTGTGCATGTGCATCTGACACGGCGTCCGTCACAACGAGACTGGACCTTGACGTGGTGTGACGGCTTGCGCATCTCGATGACCTATTGGGCTAAACTGGACGGTGTGGTCACCACACCGATAGAGTCACTCATACCAGGCAGGCCAATGGGTAGAGGTCTGACAAACCAGTCTCCTGGTCCTCCAGGTTGGGGGTTGGAAGAAGGTTGGCATCTTTTTCCGGAAAAAGTACCAGTTCTGGTACATTGCCACCCAACCGCTGCCTTGCGGTACAGGCTTTTGAGCCAAAGGCTTTGGTTGAGAACCCTAATCGTTCTCCTGTCTAGGTCTGGGCGTCCTGGCAGTATCTCAGCCCACACACAACCATGAATATTCACAACAACAAATAAATCCATACTGCATCGGCCGTCTCGCAGTATAAACCGGGTCGCCCTATCTGCTGCATACAGCAGGGTGGATAGGCGAAAACATGCTACTGCTGACCCCTCCCCCACTGTCCTATCAAATTTAGCTCTCAGGCCCCTCCCGACCTCCATTTCTGATAATTACTCTACAGGTCCCACAACAGATGTAGCTAACTGTAGTAACACTGAGCCGGTAAGTTCCGTCTCTTGCCTTTCAGCTTCAGGCCTCCCTCGTCCCTTGCTTAGACCTAGAACGCGAATTAATATAGGTGCCTTCAACGTTCGCACGCTAAAACAGATAGGTCAGCAAGCGGCTCTCGCACGAACGCTAGACTCGTTGCACGTTGATGTCTGCTGTATCTCGGAGACTAGAATCCATGACAGTAGTCAACGAAATGGAAACCGCATTTGCCTCAGGGAACATCGGTAAACTGTTTAAGCTGATCCGTGCCACCGGTCCCAGGCGACCGTCGGTCAGTGAAGCTATCAGCGAGGTAGATGGTACACTAATCTGTAATAAGTCCAGAAAGGTTAGAGCGTTGGGCGAACACTTTGAGGGTCAATTTAGTTGGCCTGCTGCTTCTATTGCGTTGCCGCCACAGAACTTGTGATGTAGCACCCTGGTCGGTAGATTTGGAACCACCCACTGAGACTGAGGTTCGCAATTGCCTTTCGGCTCTCAATCGTAATAGGGCTGCTGGCCCAGATGATCTCGTGCCGGCACTTTTCAAAGAAGGTGGAGAGGCGTTAGTAGAGGCATTGACTCAGTTGTTTCAACTTGTGTGGACGACGGAGACCATCCCTCCGTGCTGGGGTCACTCGATAATAGTTCCCATATTTAAGAAAGGAGCCCGGGGCTCTTGCGAAAACCATAGAGGGATTAGTTTGACCCCAGTCATTTCAAGGGTAGCATCAATTATACTTCGTCGACTCACTGCAGTTCGGGAAGTAAACATTAGGGAAGAACAGGCAGGGTTTCGCCCTGGGCGGGGTTGTATAGATCACATTTTTACCCTTCGTCAAATTCTGGAGCAGCGTCATGTGTACCGCCGGCCAACAATCGCCGTATTCCTCGACTATAAAGGTGCGTTTGATTCGGTGGACCGATCTACACTTTTAGAGTCGCTTAAACGTAGGGGTGTACCGACTAAGTATGTGAACATACTGTCGGCGCTTTATTCCCATACCTCAGCTCAGGTTAGGGTTTACGGTGAACTGTCTGACAGTTTCAGCACCAGGAGCGGCGTACGTCAAGGCTGTCCCCTTTCACCATTTTTGTTCAATTTCGTCATAGACGAAATAATGGAGGACTGTCTGCGGCACTCAAATGATGCCGGCGTGGACCTCCTACCTGGTGAAAGACTGACTGATCTTGATTATGCTGACGATAAGGTATTGACAACTTTCAAGCGGCACAAACAACACTGGACGCTATTTCGCGTTCTGCTAAGTACTTCGGAATGCGCTTTGCAGCCTCAAAATGCAAAGTGCTTCTGCAAGATTGTTGTGATCACGTAGATTTAATGTTAGATAATGAAGTCATGGAGATTGTTGACCGGTTTGTATACCTGGGAAGCTGCATCAGCGGTGGCGTCGGAGGTGTAGGGAATGAAATAGAAGCGCGTATTTCCAAGGCTAGGGCGGTGTTCGCTAATCTAAGACACCTATGGCGACAGAGAGGTATTTCTCTGAAGCTTAAGGGTCGTGTATATCAAACAACAGAGGGCTGTATTACTTTACGGCAGCGAAACCTGGCCGCTCAGGGTAGAGGACGTGAACCGTCTCCAGGTATTTGACCACCGATGTCTGCGTTCAATCGCTCGTATCGGGTGGCACCAGCGAGTAAGCAACGAGGAGGTTAGGAAGCGGGTGTTTGGCACTGATTGTCAAACGAGTTCTTTTGTTCAGTCGCTACATTTGCACAGACTTAGATGGTTAGGTCATGTACTAAGGATGCCAGCTAGTCGTTTGCCACACCGAGCACTGTTTGCCGACGCTGCGGCCGACTGGCGCAAGGTGCGAGGTGGACAGATGATGACCTGGCGTAGACAAATGAAATCGTTCACGAAGGGGTTGGTCACTGTAGATCGGGTTCGTCTCCCGGGCTGGGGCCCTCGCGACTCACAGTCGGTGGCTTGAGACGTTAGGTGAGATGGCGGCTAATCGAGCTCAGTGGCGTGAATGTGTCGTTGTTTGGCCGAGTTGTCTGTGAAGTGAGTGCACTTAATGATGCGGGGCAGTGAAAGCCGTAAGGAAGCTGTCTTGCTGATGACGCCTTACTTTCACTTACAGCTCGGTTGTTTGTTTGCAAGGTGTAGGCGCCTTGATGTTGTATGTTTGAATATAGACGTAGCTATTTTTAGTAGTTAGGTCCACTTCCCCTCCTCTGTTTTCTTCTTTCTTCCTATATAAGTTTTTTCTTTTTGTTCTTCGTGGTTGTGTGGCAGTCAAGCATCAGTGTGAACCACTGATGTATTGCTGTCTATGATGATGATGATGATGCCACGGCTTAGTTGAGT
>LOND01000016.1:273438-287286 GCA_014220965.1 Paragonimus kellicotti
GGTACTGTAGCTAGAACCGCCGCTCACTATGGGAATGACGTGGAATAACCTAGAGAAGAATTACTAGAAAAGATAAGCAGGGATAAAATAAAGCTAACCGGTGCACATGACGCTGCTCCACATTATTCATCTTAGGCAAACAGATACGCACTCACGTACCATAACTTCGATTAACACAGCATGCAGTGAATATGATATCTGGTTGTCACAGAGTTCGCTAACGCTTATCACGTTTTAATCATGTGTCATCGTAGAAACGAACTTAGTGTCACATTCTTATATCAAAAAATGTTAATCCCCATCATTTTCTGCTTTCAACCACGCCCGTGAGTACTATCGTCAGGACTGCCTCAGTCCTGATAGTGGTTCCCATAATAATAGGGTTATAAATACGTACACACGTGAAAAAGTCGTTTGCGACAAATTCGCAGTTCGATGGAAAAAGTCTGAGATTCGCATGAGTGTAATATTCGATTACTTTTGTCAGTGCGTCGCCCCCGTACATCCTACTACCCAGCTGCTGCTCTTCTGGATTAATATGACCAAATTGTGCGCTGAGATCACATGCAAGCATAGTGGTGTTTAAGTGTTCGACTTAACGACTGATCGTACTCTCTAGTAAGGAATTTTTGGAAAACTTGATGTGGTCTCCACTACACCTTTTGAGCGCAGGAGTGATCAGAACCGGACACCAAGGTCTCATTGCGCCGATCGACTATACGAACCTCTCACTCACAAGTGCTCGTGGGTCAGCCTTTTGTGCAAGAGGCCTAAGAAGGGGCCAGTCTCCCCTCGGTAGCACAAACAATCGGAGTGTAACAGGAGTTACCGTTCTCACAGCGACCATATTACTGGTCACCATTTTCTCAAATATTGCCCCGATTTTTCTGCCTTCTTTGCACTTCAGGATGATACCTGTTTTCTGAAACAGGTGAACATGGGCACGCCCAATATCACCACTCTCCGATAATTCATTAAACAAGCTGCTCTGGCAGGCGCACTTCAAAATCTGAATATTGACGTGTACTGTGCCCTGAGGGACTTGAATATTCGGTTTTATTGTCGTTATTCTCTTGGGTTCACCTCTAGGTAACTGCCGGTTCGAGCACTTCTGTCTACGATTCTCTTGTAACGTCGAAATTGGATCTGACGGTCAAACTGCACACGGAATCTTATTGAGTTCCACAGCAGATTGGTTCTTATCGAGTAAATGTTTGTGCACTGTCAGACTCAATACATCGGTTAACGTCCATCAACGCAAACCAGAAGGGTTTTGTGCACTCATTATGTCGGCGTACGCTCCTACTCACCTTTAATCAAAATGCCTTTAAGAATACACTCTACAGCAGCTCCGTCGACTTTCTGCAGCAGATTAAACACTGATCGTCACACTGATTGGTGACTTGAATGCTCAACTTGGCTGTCCTTTTTCAGGTGAGTAGTGACTGTGTGATATGTTTCGTGTCCGGACACAATGCACTGACGATGGTGAAAGACTGTTGTAACTGTGGACATCTCGAGAGCTTTATATTGGAGGCATCTTAGTTCAACAAAGAAAATAACATTCTGTTACACAGACATTCATGCATCTCAGTCCTGGACACAAATCAATCACGCGACAGTCAGTTATCGATGGTGCCACTCTGTTAAAGACTGTCCTGTATTGTGAGGCAGCCACCTGGGCTTGAATCGTGCTGTTTTGCGTGCTGGTGTTGCTCTGTCACTTAATCAGAAATCATGAATTCGTAAATACGAGATAATTAGCTGGCGTTCCTGCGGAAAGAGCATCAAGAATGCACACGAAACCGTCAATTCGCGTAAGTGTTGGCCGACGCTGCGGCCGACTGGCGTAAGGTGCGAGGTGGACAGATGATGAACTGGCGTAGACAAATGAAATCGCTCACGAAGGGGTTGGTCACTGTAGATCGGTTCGTTTCCCGGGCTGGGGCCCTCGCGACTCACAGAGTCGGTGGCTTGAGACGTTAGGCGAGATGGCGGCTAATCGAGCTCAGTGGCGTGAATGCTGTCGTTTTTGTCCGAGTTGTCTGTGAAGTGAGTGCACTTTATGATGCGGGGCAGTGAAAGCCGTAAGGAAGCTGTCTCGCTGATGACGCCTTACTTTCACTTACAGCTCGGTTGTTTGTTTGCAAGGTGTAGGCGCCTTGATGTTGTATGTTTGAATATAGACGTAGCTATTTTTAGTAGTTAGGTCCACTTTCCCTCCTTCCTTTTTCTTCCTATATAAGTTTTTTCTTTTCTCCTTGTTCTTCGTAGTTGTGGCAGTCAAGCATCAGTGTGAACCACTGATGTATTGCTGTCTATGATGATGATGAGTCAGGATGTGTGGCCTGCGATGGTTGTGTCATGTACTATGCTTGCCAGCTGAGGGTTTACTATACTGTGGCATTTTATACTGAGACTGCAAACCATTCGGCAAAACCGCGTGGTCCGCAAGCAACGATGTGATCACGAAATATGAAGGTCTTGACTATTCCTTTGAGTGATATGCTGCCTGCCTGGCTGATCGAACCTTTGGCCAGAAATGCTATCCAGAATGGAAACGTACTGCAGCAAATGATTCGTTCCAAATTCGCAACATTTCCGGTTCCGGTTAGCTTTATTTTATCCCTGCTTATCTTTTCTAGTAATTCTTCTCTAGGTTATTCCACGTCATTCCCATAGTGAGCGACGGTTCCGGCTACACTACCTTCTGTTCAGGCCCGTGGCCATCATGAACGAACTGTGATCTATTTATGCTCAAATGATGAACATTAAATGAAAGATGGCTGTCCTCTGTTGTAAGTTCAATAGCGATAAACTGGTTGAAAATCTGATCGCGGGATACGCACGGTTTACCTCACGCGCCTCATTTTAACACACGACGACATGGGCTTATGCCAACCGCAGACGAAATATACTTTTAATACTCTGTGACTACGACTACACTACATACTAAACGATAGGCAGTCGATAATTATTCGAGCTAGATCGAAGATTCTTCTAATTATAGATTTCTTAATCACGCTCGATAGTCACTACTAGGACTTAAGATATTGGATGGCTGCAAATATGTTTAACCTATTCTATGTCGATTCTCTCACTGCTGTAATTCCTCTTCTACCTTCCGCTTTAGGAATCTTCGACCTGTTTTATGGCAATGGGGATTTCTGTGAGGAGATACAGGCCAAACGTGAAGTTGTCGTTAAAATGAGGTCGGTTATTTTATTTTCTTCCGTAGATATTTTATGAGTAACACACCATAATTACCCTTTGACGGTACCATACCTACACCTCATTTTAATAGCACCAGTTGTGATGCTGAAGTTATCTTTGTTGTATGTACCCTAAACTTTTCGCAGTCTTGGGACTATTATGGAATGAAACTGGCAGGTTTTTCAAGAATGAGTCGAAATATTATCGTTTGCAAGCGGTGGTATCTGCGCGTGCCAGTTGCAGTTTGAACATACATAGCACTTGTTGAATCTCAGAAACCAGATCACTGTCGCAGAGTTACACGTCGTTTTTTAATAAGCCATTTCACGCTATCTCGGTACTCTGTAGAATCAAATGACGAAGTGGTACACCGAGCTACAGCAACCACAATCAATCGTAGGTGGGAAACCAGTTAACTGTTCCATCTAGATCCATACTACTTACTTTGGGTCCGCATTATTCGATTTGGCGCGATCTAGAGGTGGAGGACGCACATATAGAAACTGCTTGATTGTCACAGAGATTGAACTCAGCTAAGGGCTCAATCGTCATCATTATCAGACAGAAGTACGTCAGTGGTTCACATCGATGTTCTACGTTCGTACAACCATGTAGAGAAGAGCAAGACCTGGGAGGCAGGAGAGAACTTAATTGTTAAACGTTTATATCGATTGTTCATAATAACGTTTACTTTCCGATGCAGGTGTGAACAATCTGCAGCCGGCATTCATCTGTCATTCGCGGAAAACAGTGTTTGCCGCTATTCTGTCCTTGTGAGTTATTTTTGGATGTTTATTTGCAGTTCCTAAATTGGTGTAGAGATCACTGTGTAGACACTCTAACTGTGCATGTGTGAATTGGTTGGGTAGGACGTTATTTGTCTGTCGCGTTGTTCCCGTCCACCAAAATTTAAAACTTCGCACGTCAAGTTTGTCTGGTGTGCATAGTTACAGCATTCCATTCACAACATCCATGAGTATTACCAAAGGGTACTGTAGCTGGAACCGCCGCTCACTATGGGAATGACGTGGAATAACCTAGAGAAGAATTACTAGAAAAGATAAGCAGGGATAAAATAAAGCTAACCGGAACCGGAAATGTTGCGAATTTGGAACGAATCATTTGCTGCAGTACGTTTCCATTCTGGATAGCATTTCTGGCCAAAGGTTCGATCAGCCAGGCAGGCAGCATATCACTCAAAGGAATAGTCAAGACCTTCATATTTCGTGATCACATCGTTGCTTGCGGACCACGCGGTTTTGCCGAATGGTTTGCAGTCTCAGTATAAAATGCCACAGTACAGTAAACCCTCAGCTGGCAAGCATAGTACATGACACAACCATCGCAGGCCACACATCCTGACTAGTTGACCACATATCGCGAACATCCTAAACAACGCACAGATAGACGGCCATATTGTTCACGCGATCATCACACTTGATATAAAACAACTGACAGAGACAACGATGGCCAAATACAGAAAGTCTGTTGATAGTCCCATCGCGAACAGGCTGTGTTTCCAACCCACGAAGCAAAACAGAACGTATACGAGCATTTCATACCCCTTTTTTCAACGACGAACAGACGTCAGTTCACTGTCGCCGATGACAACACTTGTCTTCATTATTCATGCTCACGCGCCAACGGTACAATGTCACTCGAGTATGTGAAAGTGCCCACAGTCTCAAGTGTATTACCTACAACGAAGAACGTGGGAGTGACCCAACTTTGAAAGTAGCGCTTCAAACACTGAAGGTGTACAACACGTTTCTGTACAAACCAGCCCGGTCACTCGGTTCGTTCAGTGTGGTCTGCATGTTTTCGGCAGAGGCAGAGCACGTGCTTCATATCGCTCAACTTCTTCCAGAAATTCGACACGAAGGTGGCCGGATTTTCCAGGTTCACCTTCCAGAATGTCGTATATGCCGTTGTTGAATAGGGAAGGGCAGATTGGTTACCGCCAGCGAACGATGATCGAAATATGAGGGTCTGTATATATCTTCAATTCAAACTGCCGAGCTCCTTGATGTGTGAAGCAAATTGAAGGAAATATGCATTACAAACACTACATAAGATTGGGCAGCTTTAGGCAACGAGAGCTCCCAATTGTATACACGGTTTCTTTTTCCCCATGGCACCTCCGTAACGATAATACATGGCGTGCAAGCTGAGTCATTATGCCAACGGAGTAGAAAAATTAGGGTAGGCGCCGTGGAGCTTAACAATGTTGAAAGTTTCGTCAGTTGGCGGAGATTTTCAGGCAGACAAAGTTACGAATCATATAGCCAACTTCCTTCAACAAACGACGCAAAGTCGGTTTCCGTTTGTAAGGCGCGTCATGTGTGGGCCGATTTTATCATAATTCGTCAGAAAGTTTGTATGAAATTTGTATTGATCTATGGTTATACACAGTTTATTGGATCACTTGTGAATAAAGCGGAATGTTGAAAGTTTACTCTGAAGAAACCAATTGGATACTCAATAAGCTAATGACGAACAAAAATATGATGCGAAATCTCAAATGGAGTCGGTGCACGGAAATTGACCGTTATCAATTAGCATCTTAATTAGCAGTAGCGCGAACAAGTAATTGGTTTACAAACAAACAGCGAAGTTCATCATGTCAATGTGCAAGAGTTTATGAGGAAATAAAGTTAGCATTGGGTACGCTCATGGTAGGTGCGAATATGTCACTGGTAGTGTTTGAGTGTTGCTTGACGATCGAAGTCGCTGTTTTGTCACCATCTTACTTGTAAAACGTATAGTAATCCAAATTCTTTCATTGATTGTGCCCGAAAACTGTTTGATCGCATACCCTGTATTAAATCGCCTAACATCCTAAACGGAAAAAATGAACCACCCTAAATAATGTCTTTACATGTGTTAGTTTATTCTCCTTAACTGCATTTCCCCCCTATCTACAGATCGAAAGCGCTACATTCTGTGACTTCCCAGATGACGAATTCGACGGGCTTATCGTCTGAGCGACAATCTTATCCAGTCGCCTTTATTTTTCAAGTTCATTTTCGGTTTCTTGTTATTCATCATTAACTACAGCCTAGTTGCAAGTCCTTTATGCCTTGACATTTGGAACACCTTTGTTTTTCTAGTATAATTTCTCAGTGAGGTGAGAATGGGCATTTCGTGCTGTCTGGATGATACAAAATGGTTCTCGACTTTTTTTTTCTGGTTATGTAAACGGGTGCTAGCCACCCGATATGGCGAGCGTTCGAACCAATGTGGCAAGGTTGGTGAAGGCACATTCTGAAAGCTGATCACCATTTCGTTATTAGTCACTGGGACGAACCGTTTAGTTAAAATTTTGCTTAGTATAATGACACCATGGATGTGTTTAGTAAACTACATTCCGCCTTCATCCGAACTGTGTGTTCTTTCGATTACGGTCAATCTCACATTTAGGCCCAGATTTACAAACCGGGACAGTCTCATATGCCCCATAATGTAAGCTTATGTGAGCCCAATGAAAAATAATAGGTAAGAGGGGGTTGGAATCTGAATATGTAATGCCAAACGCCATTCCGACTCTCCCACCACATGCAGCAACGTTGTCTTGTTGAGACCCACGCCCAGTGCAATGTCCATTCTTCTCTACTGTCCACGATTACGTATATATTGTAGTGACGGTTGAATACCGATCGACTTTTAACACTAAACGAAGCATGTTCCCACAATTCAACCACCTAAGTCTGCACTTTGTACGAAACTGCAGGGGTGTTGCCAAAAATTGACATGACGTCCACAAAATTCCCATAGTGTAATCCCATCTCGCGCATTGCTTTCAGTAAGGACACGCAATAATCTGATGCAAAAGCTTGAAAACATCGCAGAAATTGACAGGCAACGTAGCGTTTCTATCAAGCGACGAATAATTTTCAGTACTGATGCGAAATAGCCGTCGCCTGTTTATACTGATCAGTTCACAATTGGAACTCTAGTCTTATGAGTGCCGGTGGAAAGCACATGGAGGGCCTTGAAGCGTCAAGGATAACATCAGACTACTGATGGGGCCATGCGGCAATAACAATGCCGAGTCGCAATTTTACTGAGGAAAACAGGGGCAGTTGGATTCCTAAAATGTATGCTCTTTAGCCCAGAGGCCTTTGTATGCTGCATGCGGTACGTCGCACCTAGAGGTCCGCTCTTCTGATTCACTTGTCTCCGTCCAGGTCGAGAACTAAAAATAGCATCAACATTTTACACATTTGTGAGTGGTACCGGCGGACGCAGTAGCTCTGGTTGACATCGGTCCCCATTGGTCGACATGATAACTAGTAAGTTCAAATGTACAAGGAAGAACAATGGAGTATCATCATAAAGAAGAGTCGACAACTCTAACTGCGAAACAGCCATGCCGGATATTGTCGCTAATCGGCAGTGCAGATGTTCGCGAACTCCCCAACCAGGTAAACAACACCTACCAACCTTACTCACCGGGACGATCGAAGTTTTGATACCCCATGATCACCCGACCGTTTCGCATTTACGTTGAACAATGCGCGGTACCCAGAAGCTCCGTCCACATAAAGAACACGTGACTCAATCAGCGAAGACTACATTTTCGGTTCCCTAGTTGTCGGTCGCGGTCCCCAGATGGGCTCCGACGGACTATCCTTGCGCCCATACAGTCAGTTCATTTGATGCTGGCTAACCGGTGGCGACAACGGTAATCGAATGCGGAATGTGTAGATGCATCTTCCGCACGAATGAGTCCGGGTCCTGATCCATAGAGCGAAATTGAACGTATACACGTAAACTGCTCTCAAACGACAAGTGGACGTTTTTGCGACGCCACAGGTGACCTAGGTTAGCGACCGCATTACGCACTTTCGTTATCCTCATGAACACATCGTCAGCGATATCACGAACTCATGAAAAGATACTACTGGAGCAGGGTAAGTGACCAACAATCCCAGGAGGTATGCTTGTAACTGCAAAGAAAGGATCAGGGAAACCCAACCTCGTACTAACGGTCTACATTGCGGAGATGCAATGTGTGTACGAGGAAGACCGGACAAACAACCGATACAGCATTGTGTGCATATTTTCTGCAGAAGAACGAAGCAGAGCTCAGTTACGAGATCCTCGAAACCTCCGAGTGCCCTTTTTAGAATATCGTCTATCACTTAGTTCGAAAGGAAACAAGAGATCGGGCAACCCTGTAGAATTCCAATTGAAGTGGAGAACGCTCGAGAGGATTGCCTATGAAGATGCATTTAGTGCGGATATACGACTTCAATGGGTTGACATACTTCGCCGAGACTCCTGCGACGAAGACAGCGTCGGGATGCGTGCCGGACGACCGAATAAAATGCAGACTTTAGGTTCAATTATATCACGACCGTTGGTTAGGAAAAGGAATGCCGATGCTCCAGTGTCTGTCGAGAGGTGAAGATGTGATCAATGTACTCGCGACAAGGTCGGAAACCAGCCTGTTCTAGCATAGCTCTTTCTGTGTTTCGGAAGCTGCCGCATTACTAGAGCAGTCTGGATGCAATAGACGAGTAATATCTCTGCGGTTGTCACATGACGCTGTCATCCTTTACAGAGATGGGAATGGCTGTTGATAAGCATTAGTCGTGAGGCACCTCTCCAGTTACTCATTTGGAACAAACGAGTGTGGTTAGTTCGGTAAGAGTTGAAGAAAGAAGGTCCGGACCTGGTTCTCTGTTATGCTTCGGTAGATTAACACTCAAAGCTATTTCGTTTTTCCATGAAGGATCACCGGAAATTTCATAACCAACCACACGATCTCCCTCATCCATTGTTGAACGAGTTGACACAGAGCAGCCGATTTGTTCCTCAAAGTGCCCAGCCCAGTCGCCGCGATAAGTTGCAAATTTTTGTGGACCATCTCGTTCACGTGTAGGTTCACTAAGACTTTATCAGCGGTCAGTACAACGTCGAATCGGTGAATACGGCACTGATAAGAAGAGGTTGTCTCCATGGCCCTTGCGCAGACTCTTCATAGGCTTACACTCCAGTTCCCGGTCGTCTTTTCTGTATTCTCAGTGTGGGAGGTTCAGTCGACGGCTGTACGTAAGTTTTCCTGATTCAGCAGAAGCTCGCTTCTGTCACATCTGTGGTTCTCTTTTGAAGTCAGTCTCACGCACGAGATACGCATAGGTGTTGATATTTCTGCCCAGTGGTCGAATGCGGATTCATCTTCTGCACAAATGGACAAGGTCTTTTTCTCCCAGTTGAACGTCAACCTTTTAACGGGCACATATTTCTACCAACTATCTATTAGTGGTAATGTATATTGAAACCGAGAAGCACATTTCTAACTCAGTTGCCATCAACTTTTGAAAGGTTGTTGGCTGCAACTGTTATACAACGAAGACTGGTCTTGTTAGTTTTTGAATTCTCGTAACGTAAAGACTATTGCAGCCACGCTTCATTTGAATCGAAGCGGACTACGTATGTATAAAAATGGTCGCCTGTCCACGGAAACCAAGGCGAGAATCCGAATTTTGCTTGAAGCAAGTTTGCGTTAAGAAACAGGTTGTACGCAGTCTACGAGATTGCATCTGAAGCAAAAATGTCCAAGGCATTAGGCAGATTACCTCCATCACAATCCGCCGACAAAAGGTCAAAGACTGCCACTTCTAAATTAGCGTACATTATAATTCAAGAGGTGACAACAACAAGTGCTTTATTTTATAGGGTCAAGTTGAGACAGTTGTGTATTGATGCCGAATCTACAGCGCCCTTTTTTCATGAGGATCATCGCAGGCAACGACCGGTGAGGCGTGATGCGACCTCAAACATAGGTATACCAACTGACTTCTGAAGCGGTCAACGTTCTCACCCACGATCTCTTGTACGACCACGAATGTTTCCCTCGTGTTTCGATTTTGTGCCCGATCCAGCTAAAGCAGAGTTGCAGTCCGGAACTAGGTTATTTTGGCCCATTATATTAGGCACACACCGGTGATTGCCTGCAACAGGAAAACAAGCTTTGGTCGCTACTTCACTGTTCGCATGACTTCAATGAATACTCTCCACAGAGTCGAACAACCTACCGGAACAGCCAGGTCAGCGGGGAGACAAAAAGCTGAATTACCGCTCACGTTTTTACTCCATCTAGACGTGCCGTGCAATCCTTCTGCTCCGACTGTACTTATCATGAATCTTCCACGGGAGACAACCGTTAAGGTGTAAGCGTTTAATGATATTTTTATAGACTATGTAGTAAAATACCATATGAAATGATCTACCGCTCTAGGGACAGTCACACAAGCAGAGTATCTGCTAGAACATTACGCCTTCACCATATTAGAGCGACCCACTTTCGCGTTTAAGCGTTGGTGGCTGTAAGATGAACCACTTTACATGCTGACTATATAAAAGCTTCGCCCTGGTAGGAAAACACTCGATGCAAACAGCGATGACCCACATCCACATTGTTAGCTTCATCTTTCTCGTTGTCCTCTAAGTGGAGAGCTTTGTAGTGACTCTGTTTACCTATTAGCCTATGTTAGAGTTGCGGCTGCCGTTTGCACCCTTTTCGTTTCGAGCTTTCGTAGGCGGTTAAACATTTATTTGAACGAGTGATGATGTCGAAATCGCCCAGCCTATTCGAACGTACAACAGGCGCGCTCTCTTACAACGTTCCCCTATTTTACCGTTCTCTCCCATTATTCGCACGTGGATTTCGTGTACCAGCGTTATACCCCTTATTTGCCTAGTTTTTTTCTAGACCTGTCGTCTCGGATCGTTTGATCCTACATCTGAACAGTATGAGAATAGCCTGGGGTAGAAAACGTGCGGTTAGACTGACATTTTTTCAACGCTAACGACTCACATTGACGACGTAGGTGAGACAGAGGGTTAGTGGTTTTATTGCTTTTTTCATTACCTCAAAGAAAGGTTAAATGCCGCAATCAACTTCGAGCACACTCTATTCTTATTTATCCAACTTACTACATCCACGTTGAACTAAGGATAAAACATCTTATATCTGGTAAGCTTTCACCTGTGTTGCAGCAGACAGTCTCGTCAATCGGCTCTTGAGTTACAAAATCAATCACAATCTCAAGAAGACATTCGTCAGTCGAGGACTTAGCATGAAAATCGAAAGCGCTATGTGGTGACAGGTTGTAAATGGACAAATCTTGATTCTTCCAAAATATGGAGCGGACCCAAATTACTAACTGATGAAATGTCATTGAAGACATCGAGGATACGTGATACAATCCGCGCGCACGGCGCATTATTGCGAGAGATTATCATAAGCTGTTGGTACTAGACAACCGTCGACTCTCCAAGTTAGCTTGTGTTAACCGCAGTCAACGCCACATTCCGTTGGCGTTTGTTAAGGAAGTGTTCGATTCCCCATACTATATGTGGTCTACGGAAAAAGCAATCTGTGTCCGTCGATACATTTGCTCTAAATGCCAACGGAGCGTCTGTTGCGCGTGGCATTTCTGAAAGCGGATGTTAACGGGTTAGAGGAAGTCGTGCAGCGTTGAGGCGATTATGTGCACGTGGACTATTAAAACATTGACAACCCGATCACAGGTGGGATGATACTACCTACGGAGGTCGAGATGACGTAGCCATGACTTTTGCCGGCAGGAAGTGCTGTTGGGCACAGCAGTGTCATAATCGATGGCCAACCAGCTACCATATTAATGGTTCGCAGAAAGGCTGTGAAAATAATAAACCACAATTTAAAATGAGAGAAGAGGTCAACATTACGTGCCGAGATCTCTATGTTGAAACATTACAATTAGGAGCCTAAAACCTGCAGACAACCGTGTTGGGTGTGAAGATAAGGCGTGATGAACGTTCGAAGGCGACTGCTTAACAATGTTAGTTTTTGATCTGTCGACTGTTCATTTAATTTGTCAGGATCGGTAGCAGCCCAGTAGTCGGATACTTGGGTATGGCTCAAAGCTGAGAATTAATTTTTCCAACGACCAGATAAGTTCTACCGCCTCATATGAACGATCTACGCTCGCGAGTACAGGTAAACTTTCGCTTGCTTGAGACAACGAAGAGAGGTCAGATGAACCACTCAGAACAAACGCTTTGCTTGTGGAAACCGAGGACGGGTTCACTGCCAGGCATAATGACCCAGGTAAACCATGTTCAACGATGCCAGGAGTAAACGATACCAGCTCAAGATTATCAAACAGTTCATTGAAAACATAGTCTCGAAAGGCCTTCATACTGCTTTGGCATCAGAAAAGGCGGGTATGTAGCGACGAATATTAACAGAAAGGCGAACTAACTGCGTGTCAGAACCAGGCAGAATACGGAAACTTAGTTATGTCATGTAGCCAGATTGTGAAAGTAAACAGAGTGAATGGTAAGCGTGAACAAGTTATCAGATGAGAAATACGATGGATATTCAGAATACCGGAAAGTCTGTTGCAGCACCTCTTCTTTCAACGACCAAAGTTGAACAAACAACCAAGGGACTGCTTTTCGGAATTTACATTTGACCGACTGAGTGGGTAGTAAACACGCCGTTGAATGCGTGGATAACAATAAAAATGTTTACCAGGACGTGCGAAAATGAAGCATCTAACTCAGATGAGACAGCAATAATACCGTCGCAACCTAAAATGATGGGTGAAGATGCTCATACTACTGTTCTGGCACGCACTCTGAAGACAAATGTGCTCGCTGAGTAAAGAATATTTCGGAACGTACTGTGTAACTACAACCTCACCCGCAGCGACCATGAATATTTTTGGTAGTCGCGTTCGATTGCACATTTCTGATGATTTCGGTTTTTTACCTACTGTTCTAGTCAAACTATCTATTTTATAATATCCGTCCCGGGGTTAAAAACACAACTCGCTCCACGCCTCGCTAGCTTGACGTGTTTCTCTGTACACTCTATTTTCCAGGGTCGATACCAATACACGAGGGTCAACGCGCTGAATCTTTGTTTTCATTGTCGATCGGTTTTCGATAGTGAGTACAGACTGGGTATTATTCTGTTGGACTGGTTCCAACATATCGCTTTATTCCGGGTAAAAGAGGGAACGATTAATTATAGATCGGGTTCAGTTTTCGACCTTCTTTCCATAAACGCTTCGGCTACTGAGTACAGTCCAGATGTCATTGTGCTCGGAGTTAAAAAAACAGATATACGGGAAAACGTTGGCCCGCTCCATCGTATCCTTGTTTGAATGGTGTTTATGGATCTCACCGTTTTGCCGCTATAAATTAACAACCGGGCACAAACACGGTACACGCGAAAATAATGCAGCATAAACGAAATCTTAGTACAACACACGAAGTCGCAATAGTCCACGTTCCACGAAATTGTCCAGACTTACACGGACTAGAGGCAAGCGTGAACCCCATAACACGTCAAGCAACCGTCAAGTTGTCATCACTAAGGCCCTTAAATGAAACAGGGCGCGATCACACTGAATGAAACTGAATTCCTGAGAGTTCTCTTCTGATAAAAAATCTCCGCGATATGCTTGGTCATGGACGTGTTGAACGGTTCCATAAATGACGGTACAACTGTAACAGATAATCAATCATCCACGTAAATAGGTAAATAAACAAGCAAGGCCATTATCGCACCAACCACCGCTGATTCCGAAAACTCCGAGCAGGAAATTGTTTTTACCATCAATTCATTATCAC
>LOND01000017.1:0-52756 GCA_014220965.1 Paragonimus kellicotti
CACATTCGTCTTCAAACCTTCCATTGCTTGCGTCAACTGCTCCACTTTCTCTTCGAGCGTTTTGACTTCCAGCCGTCCGACTTGCATCCGTACGGGTAGGCGCTGTACGATTCCGACCAGTCGTTCGATGTCCGTGACCCAACAAGACTTGGCCATCCTAACGCTCTCCTGCAACTCCGATGGCAAATTCTGGATAAACCGCTACCTCATCAATCTATCCTTTGTTTTCTCATCTGCCTCTGGGAAGCCCAACGTCAATTGTCGCAATAAATGTTGATAGTGAACCAGGGGGTTTTGAGTATCGCAAAATCCGGCACCATAAAAACGATTCAATGCCAGCTGTCGGTCTTGTTCCATGGTAAATTCCTGAATCAGTGCCGCCCGCGTCTCTTGATACGATGTTGCGGTCTTTATTTGTTTACACAAGGCATAGACAGCTTTTGCCCGTCCGGTGAGCAGTGTTCCCAATGCTGTCAAAAGTTGTGCCTCGCTTTTCAATCCGTTGCACGCTGCAATTGCCTCAAATTCCGACAGCCACTCTTCCACGTCTCCGTCCCCAAATTGGCTTGGCCATGGCAACTTCATTGCGTTGTGTTCAGGGCACGGCACCAGTGTAGCGAGAAGGCGTCCAATAAAGCACAATCTTTATTGTCCAACACGCTAGTTACCACGCTACGCACGCGCTCGCGTTTATGAGTCATCAATCCAGTCCACAACACGTCCAGGTTTCCGTTCACGCGTCGTGTGCACTTCTGCCCGGTTTACGTGTGTGATCGGCGCCTTCTACCGGGGGTTTTTCGCCTGCCACTCCTCGCCCGTTAGTCCGATCTTGTTGAGCGATAGCTCGTCCGGTCGCTCGTGTTGTCCGCAATCTATCCACTGTGGGTTTTGACCGTATTCCGCGACCGTGTCGAGATATTCCCTTGAGTGTTGGAATAACGGCGCCCCCGATCAGGCCATCCGTCTTATTTTGCCTGCCGTGCCTCGCCCGTTGGTCCGATCCAGTCGAGCGATGACTCATCCGGTCGCCCACGTTGTCCCCGATCTGCTCGCTGTGGGCTTTTGGACGGACCTCCCTTCCGCGTTGAGGTATTCCGCCAAGTGTTGGAATACTCTCACCTCCGGCTTGATAATCCACCACAATAGTATGTGGCAAATGAACATGTCAGAAGAGTGCAGAAACGTTGGGCACTGGGCACATAATCCAGTACGTGGGGATGTTCGTATCATTACTTCAATGCGTTACTTCCAACGTCGTATGATACCACTCGCATAACAGAATTTATCATTAGACACGTGACGCTTCGACGCGCCAGTAGGACAATAGCTTATTTGGACTTTACAAGCATGTATTACGAGGTGTTTAGCAGATAGATGGTAGTCAATGTGGAAAATGTTAATTCCCGGCTGGTCAACCTATGCAAACTGCCCCTGTCCGTCGCTCACATCCAGCAGTGTACGTTGCTGAGCAGTAGCATCAACGGTGTGCGAAAGAGATAACAGTAAAAAGCGAAAGTAATGATTATTCAACGGGTGTAAGTAATAGGCACCTAAAAGAAGCTAACTTTGCTGGAATTAGTCCACCAATGATGAGTCGATCAGATCGTTGTGTTTGTACACTCTTACCTCATACAGTCCCACCCTAAACAATGGCGTCAGAAGTGAACCGAGCTAGAATGTGGGGGAGAGGCTTGAGGAACACGTGGTTATCGGATCTGGTATTCCGGTTTTAGGGAGTGAATGCCCTTCACTCACACAATCTAACGAGAATGAAAGGAGACAATAGATGAATTCAAGCACGTTAATAGACAGCGGATCCCTTTGGAAAAGCTCAGGTAAATGTGGACAGGAGGCACACGACGCGCTTTTTGGCGTCCACAAAATGATTACAATATCTTCCTGTTTTTGTCGGCCATCAGTTGTTTTTGTTATTTTGGAAGCCAAAACCAAATGGGCTAGGCAGGGGAGCCGTCCCGATACGAGGCTCTTCAGCCAGTACACCTCACTGCCTGTAGGAGTTGGATAAGGTGCTGCAACCGACGGCTTAGCAGTGGTTTCCGGTCGTAATTTGCTAAGACGAAACGTACTAGAGGTGGCCCAGGGCCCTAATACAGGTTGTACAAGGGAGTGAAAAGTTCATTAGTCCATACAGAGTAGGCAGGCATCAGGACGGTGAATGGTAAGCGTATGTAGAACATTTTGACCCTCGACGGCGCAAGAATTTTCTTTCTTTGAAGCAACTTGAAAGGATGTAAACAAGGGCACTCAAACTGGTGTCACGAAACAACCCTGTACAGGAACACGTGTACGTAATCATGTTAGGTACGAACGCCTTGGAGCTGTGTTCTCCAGTACCAGTTATACAGAGACGAGATATGTGAATTGTTTTGAAATTTTTTTTTCGCCGAGCTTGGCATTTAGGTTGCAAACGTTTCATCACCAAACGAGGTGACATCATCAGTGCGTAAGTGTTTCAGCGTATAGTTTTTGAGCGTGGAGGTTGGTGAAGTTCGATGGATGCCTGCTCTTATATAGCAGAGTGAGTTGACCTTCTGACCTGAGTTCTGGTTGGTCGCTTTCTGTTGTTCATGACCTTTGACCTGATCCACCATTGGTTGATTCTTGATGTATTTGAACTTTGACCCGATATCCGATTGGTTATTTCCTGTCGTCCTTGAATCTTTGATCCTGGAGTCTGATTGGCTTGTTTCCTGTTGCTGCCGCACTTTGACATCGAATCTGTTTGGTTGATCCTTGTAAATTGATGATGTCATTTCTCTGTCTTGGAATTCGATCTAACCGGTTATTCATTGTCCCGTTTCTGCCCGATCTGTTGGAGTTGCTCCGTTTGGGTTTATCGGCATCTGGGCTTTACGGTGTCTACATCTCTTCATACTCTTGGTTCGTATTGCTTCATAGATTTTGTTCAGCTCGATGCGTTTATTTATCGACCAACCCGATGAATACCAAACTTCGAGAAATTCTCTTTCATGTCTAGTGCTTGCCTGAGTAAGGACTTCCGCGGTGTTCAAGTTGAAGATGTGTCCAGTTTCATCCTCGTGGACTGAGATCTAAGAAAACTGATCGTACCTCTTGATGGCTAATTCTTGTTCATGTATTCTTGTTTATAATTTTCGCACTGTTTGCCCGACAGTGTTGTCCACAGTCATTGCATTGGATTTTGTAAACGAAGTTTTTCTGTTGGCAGGTCAAGTTGTTTCTCCGGTTCTCATAGTAGTCTTCGTAATGTTGCCTTTGGCTTGTGTGCTGGCGTAATAGTATATGGTATCAAAAGTCACGGGCATTTCTGATACTGTTTTGATGTATCGTAGTACAGTTAATTTTGTTGATGGGTCGGAAGAGTTCGGATCTCTTCCTTTTCGCAGTTAAGTCTGTCCGATCAAATTACGTGGGTATCCGTTGCAAAGAAATACTCGGCACACATAGTTTTATTTTTTTCGGAGCTGTGCGGTGCCGCTGTATGTTGCAGCTCGTTTGAACAGAGTTCAAATGCAACTACTTTTGTGGCAGACAAGGTGGTCACTGTGAAAACTAGGAAGTAGGCCCGCGGCTTTACACAGTAACAGTTTCCACAGTTTCGATCTGTACTACGATACATCAAAACAGTATCAGAAATGCCCGTGACTTTTGATACCATATACTATTACGCCAGCACACAAGCCAAAGGCAACATTACGAAGACTACTATGAGAACCGGAGAAACAACTTGACCTGCCAACAGAAAAACTTCGTTTACAAAATCCAATGCAATGACTGTGGACAACACTGTCGGGCAAACAGTGCGAAAATTATAAACAAGAATACATGAACAAGAATTAGCCATCAAGAGACGATCAATTTTCTTTGATCTCCGTCCACGAAGATGAAACTGGACACACCTTCAACTTGAATACCGCAGAAGTCCTTACTCAGGCCAACACCAGACATGCAAGAGAATTTCTCGAAGTTTGGTATTCATCGGGTTGGTCGATAAATAAACACATCGAGCTGAACAAAATCTATGAAGCAATACGAACCAAGAGTATGAAGAGATGTAGACACCGTAAAGCCCAGATGCCGATAAACCCAAACGGAGCAACTCCAACAGATCGGGACAGAAACGGGACAATGAATAACCGGTTAGATCGAATTCCAAGACAGAGAAATGACTCAATCAATTTACAAGGATCAACCAAAATTCGATGTCAAAGTGCGGCAGCAACAGGAACAGCCAATCAGACTCCAGATCAAAGATTCAAGGACGACAGGAAATAACCAATCGGATATCGGGTCAAAGTTCAAATACATCAAGAATCAACCAATGGTGGGTCAGGTCACAGGTCGAAAGCAACAGAAAGCGAACAACCAAAAGTAAATTCAGAAGGTCAACTCACTCTGCTATATAAGAGCTGGCATGCACAGCTTTCAGAAAGCGAATTGCTGTGTCGGTATAGTAACAATGATACGGGAGATTATTCGTGGCGGGAGTGAAGTAACCACCAGGAAGATTGGTTCATCATGAAGAGGCCTGACGCTTGAAACTTAACGGGCTGTCTCGATGTCACGCAAAACCACTAGCAGGAGTTCAGTCCAACAAACCGCGTCAGATGTGTTAACGGTTGGTCTTAGCTGTCAATAACAGCGTTCGAAAATTCCAATCGCAGTCGGATAAAACGTGGTGGTGTACTAATTGTGGCATCCAAGTTGGGAAACAACCGCTTTTGAAGACTGGCGGTAATCGGTTAGTCCCGTTGTTGTGGCATCGGTAGTCAACTTTTAACGAAGACTGACTTCATGGTTTCCAAGCGAGCGTCAGCAATAGGGACAGCTGGCAATCGCGTGAAACAATCGACCACTGTTAGTATGTACGTCGTGCCATTAGAATATGACGAGGGACTTACTATATCAGTGTGGACAAGCGCAGGATGGGCAGTAGCCCGGCCAATCCGGACCAAAATGCGACGATAGGTCTTAGCTTTCTGATGAGCTAGGTAATGTCGTCCAAGTTCTTTTTTTCTTACATTTCGGCTGAACATATCTATTAGAGAGGAACTTGGCCGTGACTGAAACAGCAATATGGGCATTTATGCTGCGTGTCAGGCACTCACCGTCGGAAGTCCGAACACTGCTGAAAAAGGTGTTCTGTCGAATCTGTCGCACGAAAATCCTCCTGGATTAATCCGTAATGCAACGAAAACTGCTGCCGCACGCGCGAGAATCGGTTTCAGTGAGTTATGCACGGATGAAAGCAGTTTAAGGCAATTGCGTCGTGGCCAACAAGTTCCAGTGCTTGTGACGGGGTGTTATACTGTCGTTGTCAGAGATGTGCGAAGAATTTGTGGAGTACTGCGACGCAAAGTCCAAGTGGTGCAATTCACGTGACTAGTAACAAGCGGAACGGTCACAAAATGTCTAGACTAAAGGGTTGTGCATGGTATAAATTACAAACTGGTAACCATCAATAACGTGTTGAAAGAGGCAAGTGGGCATATAAGTACTGAAAACTCAGGGCCGGAAGTGCTCTATTTGGACTTCATGGGCATCAAGCTTTTGGGGTCTAAATGAAGATCAACTGACGGAGTGTTCGTTCACACCACCAACAAACCCATGGGGCGCGTTCATGACTATTCTTAGCTCGACGCTGATGAAAAAGCTGTACTGCACTGTCTAAGTAGCTGACACGTCTTTATTGCTATCGGATGAGTCGATTGCCGCTGCTAACAACTAGACGTTTGCAGTTTATTTGGCCACGGGATAAGCCGGTTGAGAATGCATCGGTTTGTCGGAATGCGAAGTGAATTGCCGGTAGCAATTAATGGTATATTAACAACGATAGACGACAGTAAGTGCTGAGAAATATGAATTCGCAAACGGTTTGCACCCCACCGGTTAACGGTGGAGTGCGCGTTGGTTGACGGGATGTTTAACGAGCTTGATTGCCAGTTGGCCAAAATACGTGTGTCCCCCCATGGACAGTGATGTTAAGCGCTGCATGTGGATCTGACACTTCCTGAGAAAGGTAATCGAATCAAGGATGGAGAAAGTTCAAACCTTTTGCAATCCCGTTAATGAAGCATCAAAATTTTTGGAACACTTTTTCAACCAAACAGGATGCAAAGAAGTTCAAATAAGTCGGAAGGCATAATCGTTGCTGCCTTCGAGTTAACTTTGGCGGCAATAAGTATCTGGTGACACTCACGAAACATGTTGGGTTTAGAGAACACCCCAGTGCCGTTGGGGTCGGTCGAGGTATCTTGTATATGCGTAGTGGGTTGTTTGTCAACTACCCCGGCAATATCAACCGCACGATAATCTCCGCTTGCGCTCCAGTCTGCAGAATGTTTCGGCTATATATACAAAGGTAAAATCCAAGATTTACTCAACGGGTGGATGATACCGAGATTAACCGTGTGCTTGAACTCAGCGCACGTTATTTCCGGTTTGTCTGGTGTTAAGTGACGGGCGTTCGCGAGACCTAGAGTGCCGGTCGCGACAATGTAATGATGTGTTGTGCTGATAAAGTCAGTAACAGCAATACGCTGGCCGACTGGTCCCATTGACCATTTCTAGAAGAGTAACAGAAATTGCGGCAGAATCGAACATCGTTACCAAACTGCTGGTGATACCAACAATGATTGGGGTTAGCACTAACTACAGGCGCACGTCTGCGGCTTGAGCTCAAATTTGGCAATCGTCCGCTGGGTTAACAGGACGCAGTAAGCGCCCATGAGCGATGCAGAAGGAAGGCTTGGGGTTGAAGTGTGAACCCTCACACCGCTTGTCAAATGTAATAGTGCCTCCGGCGCTGTCGCATACGCCTGGGAGACCCGAGTTTGGAACTTTTCCCGAATGATGCCGACATTTTGAGCCGACTGCGGAAAGGTCGCATTTGAGTCGTAGCTTAAGATATTTCATAAACGCATCGGTAGATGTTGAACTTATATTTTTTGGAATGTGTTTTCCAAGCTGTCTCGAATCCGCTAAGCGTTGCATACTTCTCAGGAATTGCAAAGGCTTCCGACACTATCCCAGATATACTAAGGCGCTACGCGACGTGTTGTCGGTCCGAAGGATCCATCGTGATACTAGTTCCTAGGTTCGTACGTCCCAAGGTTTCTCCAGCCTTATGTTAACGCGGAACGGAAGTCGTAGTGAGAAGACGGCGAATCTGCAAACAAACTTTATTTATTGATTTACTCACCGTTCACAAGCAGACTTCAACGCAACAGTTAAAGGCGCTAGGGAGTTGGACGTGAGAGAACCTCAAGCACAACCGCACGGCAACCGCCAGAGAGGACGAATGTCGACGGAAACTTCAGTCGACCTTCAGAATTCAAACAAGCGTCAGAATGGTTGGGCGGCGTTCCCAACGGTGACAGCTAAACATTGTTATCCTAGTGAATGTAGCCTATAGTAGCAGAGCTGGCGCGGATTCATTATAGAGTCACGACTAAGACTGCGATACCTACGCCAACACACTAACTTTGATGTTAGTGGTTTGCAGTAAATTTACATTCACAAGATAATGTGAAACAGGCACGGTGGTACTGGTAAGGCAACTCTCACGTCGCAGGGAGTTTAGGATTTTGGGGACGTCGAAGGTGATCTCACTACAGGTCCATGCACTTGATACCCGCTTCCTTGAACTGCCAGATTCAAAACGTTAAATAACGGAACCTGTAGTGACTGAAACCTAATAACTAAACATGTACGATATACTAACTTACTTTGACCAAATGAAGGGGCTGGCTGGAAAGTCTGTGGGAGTCTGACGGTCGTGCACAGTTGTGATTGATATTCAAGTTATATGGAGAAAATTTCCCAGTTTACTGCGCAGCGTACTTAGTCGATATTTCTCAGACATTCCAAAAAATTATCCTCACTCGAAATGAAAACACGAATGGATAGGAGACAGAACCTGTCTCATACAAACATTACGTTCATTCCCATAAAGCGTTATATGACACCGATATGCCATAATAGCTGGAGGGACCGGGGATTCAGCTACGGAGTGTCCTAGAAAGCTTGAAATGTCAGTGGTGCTGTCGTTCTGCGTTTAATGCATGAGCATGCTAACAACAAATGAGGTCACACGCATCAAGCAGACTTCATGCAAACCCCGTTACAATCCTAGGTGCAAAATAACCAGTATTTTGGAACACATTTTACCCGTTGCATGGTAGGCACATCGGGATTTTCTTTATGTCACTACCGCATACTGTGAATTAGGATGTTTGAGAATACTCTACACATGATATAACAGGCAGACCAGGGGCATCTTTAGGTCACTGCATTCACACCTGGTAAAATAGACAAACACTTTAATATCTGACGGTGCTGTACAAACATGAAGAGAAGCTTTACTTGGACGACAATGCTTTGCGGTTGCCCGCGGTCTGTGAGTATGTGAAAAATGAACTTTCAAAGCGCAGGTGTAAAAGCACATCTAAAAATGCTCTACAGCAGTTAAGAGACGTCTAACCTAGCAAGGTTTCTAACCCCTAATAGGTTAACCAATTTTGCTAATTCAGGTTGCAGTAGTCCGTCAGGAACAAGGTTGTCTTTGTATTTCAGCAGACTGAAGTCGGCCGTGTAGTTTACATTTAACTGTGAGTTGGAAAGTCCGGCGTGAATGTATCACTTTCAAACGTTATGTTTACTGCCAGCCTTTTATGACATACCCTTTTATGCCGCGTACGGAATGTGGTTTTTCAAACTCAAGCGGCTCTGATTGTGGTTGGATCAGGTTCTGACTCCGGTTTTAATGCACACTGATTGCCAGGGACTAGTATTGAATGGCTACTTAAGTGCATCGATATTCTTAGTTTCACGTCTGTCTAAGTGTGACAGCGCGAATGATAACGTTAGCATAAGAACCTCAGCGTGTGCACACGGATTGGGGTTAATGAGAAGAAACTAGTTCATACTACGTTTAACAAGTCAATATAACGGTAACTAAAACAGTTCACAACTTCAGAGATAGAGGAGGGGAACGGCCACAACAGATTATGCATTCAAATAACATTTGTGGTATCCACGTTCGGAATTAGGATAGACTTTAGCTTTTACCAACACGCACAATCCCATCTGCATTTTCTAAGCAGTCTAGGAGTTCATACTAAGTGGACGAATGAGCTAGGTTATTCACTGTACTGAGGTACCTCAAAATGTCCGTTGTTGGGAAGAAGTGAAGGCATTTTTTAACATGGATCTAGTCAGAAGTCCAAAGTGTGTTCTTTCCAAAGAAAGATTGCTGTGTACAAAGATCAGACGACTAATGTCAGGCAGTTTGAGTTCACTTCGGTTGATCATACATCTTTAAAAACTTAAACAACTAACCAGGCAAATCTTCCTGAGCAGTCGTTTGAAAAGCTGAGGAATTGTTCAACACCAAGGACACAATAACCCTTTGTTTTAACCAGTGTAGTAAGGTAATCCAATTCTAATAAATGACTTGAATACACTCGCGTATAAGACCAAACACCTAGAATTCACACACTCATAAGTAAGCAGTGATAATCAGACTGTGATGGTTAACTCATCATGCAATCACAAAATAACTTATCGGGCACAAAACCAAAGCAGTCGATCGTGACCATAGTCAACGACGTGTACGTGTGTGAACCCCATCTGGAACGTCTAACCACTTGTCCTCTACACAGAGGATCTTCCATAACGATCAGACGAAGTGTGTACTTGTTTTTCTGTTCTAACGACTTGTCTTCACGTAGCACTAAGTTACGCACATCGACCATTCTATACTTCATTCACTTTCTCTTGTTGTTTTTTTTCCGCAGAACGGTCACGCGTGAGGAGTAACCGCATGGAATCCCTATGAAACCATGAGGTAGACCCAGTACGCCCAACGATACAAAGCTACCAGTAACATGGACAGAGGCAGAGATATTCATTTGCTGATTAATATTTGGGGATGTTCAACTTACATTCAATTTTGCTGTCATCAGAAAATACCCGTATTTTGATAAATCGATTGGGAATAACACAACGTTACAAGTAAATAGGCACTTCAGGTTGATAACATGTCTGTGAAGATTTAAAACTGTTGCACTTCTCTATTTGTGATAATCTTGGGAATGAAGTTTTCTTTTAAACACTGAATAATTTTCAAAATATATATTTGTCTCCTTCATAATTGCCACGGGCGAACGCCTTTCCAAAATTTTCACACAAAGTTAGGAGTAAACCTTGACACACTTTAATACACTCCTGAACTTGTTAGGCATGCAATAGTTAGACGTAACACAGGACAACTGCATATGGGCTGAGTCACTTTCTACGTACGTCATAGGTTCATAATGTCAGTCTGACTGAAACCTAAACGATGAACTGGACGGTTGTTCACAGTTGCGTCTTTAACCTTCTCTTCTTGTTCGGATGGTAAACTTTAGGTGGGCTGACTAAGTTATATGCTCGTGTAAACGTTGGTGTCTCATCAACCTTAACTGTCGATGAAACAATTCGCACAAAAATACTTTAACTGAAATAAATAACGCAAACACGCTGAATGTGCCAGTTGTGCTTGATTAATTTAACATATGTCGCTCGCATTGCTAATCGCAAAAATAACTTCAGCGCTTCTAATTAACGAAGGAGAACGTTGAAAATTCACAGCAGATAAGCAATGTAAAGCTATTTCCTAATTTTCATGATGATAGGTTGCACGGTTTTGTTTTAACATTCAGTCGTCGTCATGTTTCAAATTACGCGATACAGTCCTGGTTGAGCAGTTTTTAACTTTTTGTAAAATTGCAACTGTTCAACGGTAAAAGATTTAACTTTTGGTTCATAATTTTTATTTGTAGTAATATTAACCGACCAGGTATGGTAAGGTTCAAGTCAAAGGTTATATGTTTGGAAAGGAAACTCCAACTTGGTTTAGTACAGCTAACATTTAGCATTCATACTGAAACACTTTGAATACAGTCATGGCAACAGCTAGTAAGAGCAAATGAGACAGCACAAAGAACATATACACGTCACAAGAATACATTATAATCCTGTTTTGTCATAGCGATACATCTGTGACAATCTAATGTACAGTGCTTTAAGTTCTCAAACACTAAACGACATGTATGATCAGACTGTCATTTCATTATCGTGTTAGCTGGAAATTGCGGATAAGACTAACTAATTTCAGTGAATGGTTTTACGTGCGTTTTGTGCCTACTGTTGAAATTTGCATGGAAACCTTGAAATTAGACGCCACCGCTCTTTGCTGTCTGGTAATGTTGTGAAATATCCCGTCGAGTTAAAACGGAACACCAGAAAAAATTTTGCAATCCGATACTACATCACCAACGTAACCACTATCTCGAGGCATGCATTTTACGCGTAACTTTTGCAGTATAAAACACCCATCCCAACTGTTTAGATTGAGCTTGCTTCTGCTTAGCCATTCAGCATTACAGTACTCGAGTGTCCAAACCTATTGAGCTGGCATTCATAATCGTAGTAAATCCTGCTTTCGTGCTGGGAAGCCATTTGATCAGAAGCAGTACAGAGATTAAATGGTACCTCTACAGATGGTTAGAAATATTCCAAAGGTTCCAAGTGCATACACACACTATCGAATGCAAGAAATCTGGAAATGCAGCTGTTGGTTATGCCGCAGAAATCCTGAATGAAAACAATCTGAGTGGAGACAGGTCAAAAGTCTAAGATAAAGCATCCCTATTGATTTTATGGATTAGAGTCTTACTGCAAGTAACATAAGCACAGGCCACAAAGTATTTGACTCATTGAAAATTGCTTAAGCAAACATACTTCAGATGTATGTCACGGTAAACAAGTTCACGAAGGTGATCAGAAATACTGAACATTTACGAGGGATTTTGCAAGATCCAAGAAAAAGTAGGATTCACAAATACGTTTTGCTTCCATGTAATGTGTTCCGGAAAAACACTAACGTCGGTATTGCAAACAACGTATATGTGAAGTTTCAGCAAACCAGAAATAGATTTTCGAAATTAGTTACCGTGCTGTAATGAACATTTTAAACGACATGAGCACGGAGTTATGTACACCAAGGCACTGGAAGTCAAATATTAAAGCATGTTTTCTCGCATCATATGAGTTTGCCGAACCAGTGTGTACATT
The DNA here is from genome assembly GCA_014220965.1 of Paragonimus kellicotti. Lineage (NCBI taxonomy): Eukaryota > Metazoa > Platyhelminthes > Trematoda > Plagiorchiida > Troglotrematidae > Paragonimus > Paragonimus kellicotti. The sequence continues at coordinate 12,118 of LOND01000017.1, forward strand.
AAACACGAGTATAGGGTTGCGTGCTCAAGTTAACTCCGTGGTCTCATACAAATCAATTCACTGGAAGGAAGTATGTTGTTAATTGAATGCAATCACACAGGAATCAAGTGACATGTGCTCGTCACATAAAGGTTGTGTGAAACCTCAGTGCTCAGCTATGGCTGAATAGCATACCAGAAGTGAAAGCTGAAGATTTAAGATGATTTTTTTTCGCTCACTAGACAGACCGTCACAAAATAAGTTGAGCATTATGAAATAGGTCTGAGTTGCTAACAGATGACATCTCTTATAGGTATAAACAAAAGTGCATCGGCTGTGTCGAAGTATAACGTTTAGTATCCTAGGTGAATAGCTTATTGGTGTAATTTCGTGCCAAGAAGTTTATGCAGAGCATTTTAATGGCACAGGTAAACTTTCAAGGATAATAAACCCGTTACAATAACTGTTAGATAAGGATGAATGGGGGAACTCTTAACTTACTACTCACCTTTAAAACGGAGGTGAATTTACTGGAAAGGTCAAGTCAGTTTTTTAGCGTTCACTTATCTAGGTACCTTTTTTGTAGGTGTTTTATCATTGAACAACATTAAAGAGCATTGACAGCATTCGGGCATCTCGGATTACATCTGCTGTCATATATTTCATTGGTTATATTAATTGGCCATACTGGTTGCTACCAGTTGGTCTGTGTAATGATAATTACTTTTCTTCTGATGGTTTTAGTAACTTTCGTTCAAGGTTGTTCCATACAAGCTGGGGTCCTTGGGGATGCGGTTCGAACCCAGGCGGTGCTAGCTAATCTCTACCATCTTTTGGTCACATCCCAATTACTTTTTCACTCAATTGTAATTCCGTTTTTTCCTGTTTGTCATCATGCTTTTGTAATCCATATCGTGTGATTGGTGTTTGTCTGTGGATAGAAGTTATACTGTGTCCACGTTGAGTGTGTAACTGTCGGTTCTCATGAGCGAAAATACTCACGAGTAGGGCTTATCTAGGTGACAAGTTGGCGCTCATCCAGCCAAGTGATGAAGGCTTTCGTTGTTGGCGGAAGTGACATTTTTTCACAAGTGTCGTGCTCGTTTATATATTTTTTGTTGAGTCTACTGTCTACATTGAGTTTACTTTTTGGGGTGAATAACTTTCTTTACAGGATAGCAGTTTTTTTGTGCACTAAAGTCGTGTCATTTTGCAGCAGAAACCATGCTGTTATTCCGATCATTTCTATTCTTCCAGGTTACAGAATTCGAAACTGTAACATTTGCAAATCTTAGTTCAGTAAGTTAATTTGGGTTTATCTACCTTAGCAGCTGAGTTCTCAATTGCGACAGAGTGTGAAAGACGAGTGCACGTTTGTCACATTATGTTTTCGGGATGACATTATTTTTCTTTAAACGAAACGGTTAGTCGAGTGTTGGTCTACCACGAGGGTCAACAGTCTTCATCTGGACGTCGGTGGATTGACATGTCAATAAATGGATGGCAGACCGCAGTTATTCATGGCTAACAAATGAAGTCGGTACGCACAAAACAGAATAACCTACCATCAGTGGTTCTTAGACTACCTTTGAATTATGAAGTGGTGAATGAAACGAATTGGTCGGAAGTTTCTTTCTACCTGAAACAGAAGTATTTTGACTTCAGCTGAGTAGATGAGAACTGTTGTCCGTCCACGTAGATACAACCCAAGAACTACCTTAATTTACGTTTGACGTTCTGACAGGAAACGTTCTGCTGACAGGCTTGTAAACAGCGGTTTATTCTAAGACTGCGAACCAAAGGTCACCGACCAAGTCGCTTTTGTGCTAGAACGCCCTCCAGACACGCAACTGTGAGCCGCAACTTTTCCATGCCCTCACCTTTCGACATTCCGGTCTTCGTTGTCTTACACGGTGATGTAAACTGAATAGGTTGGCGACGGTTTTATGTCCAGTTCCCTTATGCTCTAATTAAAGTGGCTTGTTTGTTTCAACCTCATAATGTCTCTTTTGTGAGTTCGTCCAACTAAGTGATTTGGTTACAGGTGAGTAGTCGGGGATTTGGTTAATTTCAAGTTGAACATCACCCACAATTGATCGCAGCTGTCGCATTCCCATAGACTTTCCAGTCGGCCCCTTTCGAAAGAAGCACTAGACTCGAGTTTCGCTCTCATTAGAGCTCGTCAGTAGTGCATATCCTTGCCACTGCCGGGACTAGAACTCCGGCCACGCTTTCATGAGGCAACCGTGTTGACCACTGCGCCATTGACCTCACATTAGGCACGACCGAATTATCATATGTGAACGCTCAACCACTTTCGCTTGTGAGTAATGATCAGGTTGCCCGATCGTCTCGAGAGGAGACACAGTTACTGTCTGTTAACTCCAATCGATAACCCCGCGATTAGGACTTCCTAGACAGGTCGAAATCTCCGATCTCATTAAACCTGCTAGGCGATATTTTAGATTACTGGTGAGTAGTCGGGGATTTGGTTAATTTCAAGTTGAACATCATTCATCATCGCCTAGCAGGTTTAATGAGATCGGAGATTTCGACCTGTCCTAGGAAGTCCTAATCGCGGGGTTATCGATTGGAGTTAACAGACAGTAACTGTGTCTCCTCTCGAGACGATCGGGCAACCTGATCATTACTCACAAGCGAAAGTGGTTGAGCGTTCACATATGATAATTCGGTCGTGCCTAATGTGAGGTCAATGGCGCAGTGGTCAACACGGTTGCCTCATGAAAGCGTGGCCGGAGTTCTAGTCCCGGCAGTGGCAAGGATATGCACTACTGACGAGCTCTAATGAGAGCGAAACTCGAGTCTAGTGCTTCTTTCGAAAGGGGCCGACTGGAAAGTCTATGGGAATGCGACAGCTGCGATCAATTGTGGGTGATGTTCAGTTTGCTATTAAGTGATTTCGATCTCGATAACTAACACATTTACTTGATAAGATGTTTACTTTGGTATAGAGTCGGTAGCAGTACACATAGTTAAAATCGAACATCACATTAACCGCTTGAAATGCTGGAATTTGTGTTTGTGTGCACAGAGAGAGTTCGAAAATTGATTGCCAATAAACAGCTTTTCTTCTTCAGATTGATTTGAATAAATACTTTGGCGAAAAACTGTCTTGGTACAAGTTTTGGCCCACTGCCATACACAACATTAAAAGCGGCGCCTATTTATGCTTTCGTTTGGGAGTGTGAAATAGCAACTTTTAGATCGTGTAAAATATCTTCATTCTGACTGTGCTAGGTACAAATCCTGCCGCAGGTCTCTGGATTAACTGGTGTAGTGGTCAAACGATGCGAGATATTCCAGTGTGGCAGCATAACAAAATGCATATTGATCGGCTGTTTGAATCATGTCGACACGTTGTGTACGCAGCATGCGTGTGGTCAGAAAGACGTCGACCATTCCTTCACATCGCATACGCTCCAAGATCAAACTGAGCGACATAAAAACGGCCGATCGTCCAGAACCAGTGCTAAAACAAAGAGCAAGTATATGGCCTTTAGGCTGTTTGAAACGATTACATATCCACTAAAAGCTGCCTAAGTTAGTGAGAAGGTGACTGGTTGTTTAACGTGCAACAGACGAAAAGTTACGCGTAATATTATATTAGTATATAATATATAACATATTATTAATAGTTATTTACTGCTAGTTAGTATCGAAATTCCAAAACAAGTGAGGCTTTGATCCAGAAGGATTCAGAAAAACAGAAGAAACCATAATTTGCTACGATCATTTTGAACTCTGCTGTTAAAAGAATGACATAAAACACTTAATCTGACAAGACGGTGGAGTATTTGGTTAGGAGAGGATCCTGAAGGTCGACTCACACGTATTTTGTGAAGCGAAAATACTCTCACGTATCTTCCCTGTTTTCTAGTGGAAATAATTGTTTAGAAAAATCTAGGCAAGGTGGTGGGAATTTTTTATTTGAAATTTAAAAAGACTACGGCGTCTGAAAACCGTCACTATATGTTCCACAACCTACGTGAGCATATTTTAGCCTATTAAGTAGCAAAATTGCATGGATAGTTCCCGAAGAGTAGTAGTGAATGAGAACCATGCAATACTCACTGGTGTGCCATGACAACAAGTTTTGATGTCCTTGTTTTGTCAGTTTTAGAAAGACAATTCAGGACTGCTTAAATCGTTCTTCTTTTTGATCCGTTAACAATTTCAAGGACGAAGACCACTTCTCTGAAGATATTCCACAATTTGATTTTTCAAGAGAGTTTGAACTTTATGTACACTATTATATTATGCAAGACAGAGATTGTTTATCCCAGGAGTGGTTGGGTAAATTGTCATTGTTTACTGCTCAGGTTGTTCCGATAATGTTCTAATTAAGGGTAAGAGCACAAAACATCAAAACGCTGGTCTAAAAGGAATGGCAAGCTCTGAAAACGGAAACTTTTCATCCTGTTATACATTTTCTAAGTAGTTTGACAAAAAAGTGCGCACAATTGAGAAATCTATAGTCAGACTCGATCGTCGTTTCACTTATAGTTCTGCAATTGCACAAAAATGCTAATAGGCTTTTCTATCAAGAAATGTTCACTCAGTAACACTCCCTATACATACACTCTCGTGTTTCACCTGTAAGGTTTAAACATATTTAAACGTCCTGGGCAGAGTAACTCCTTAGGAGTTATCCAAACGAGAATCTTTGTTGTTTTTGAAACTAATGTCACGTCAGCTATGAATGAAAAGTTCTTTGAGATCTAGGGTGCCAGAATACACCAAGTACACAAGAAGATTTCGAGTAACAGCAATAGTTAGACTTAAACCACAGTGTATAAGAGTCTGTGTTTAGGTTTAATTTCAACTAAGAATAGGCGAAATAGTAGGTTCTTTTGTCATCAGTAGAAGAATTGTCATTTAAGTTGGACGTTTTTACCGTGAACAATGGCTCGTTCTTAAACCATATGAATCAACACGATACCTGCAATGCACTGTGATTGGGCCATCTTGACCGAACTGAGTTTGCGTCTTGTGCACCTGTCCGATTAAGTCGATCATCGCCTCTGCTGACTTTGGAACAACCGAATCCTGCGGCCATCCATGCAGTTGGAATTGTCTCAGAGTGCGCGACTGACCATCCCGGGTGTCAGTCAAACGGAACTCACGCAGAATAAAGTGAGGCATATTGTACTCGACCATTGGTTCAACCAACAAATGCTGATACCTAGTAGATCGCTCCATTGGCCAATAGATATCTTGTTGTAAAGGTATGTTTCCCGCAGTGATGGGCATTTCGTTAAGCAACACGATGATTGGAGAGTTCTGTTCCCATATTAGGCGCCAAAAGTCGTCGACGGTATTAGGCAAAGGAGTTTGTGTAGCTATATATGCGCGTTTTCTTCGATATCCATCTACGAAGCTGGCATTTATGTAATCAGAGCCGGCTAGACCTCGAATGAGCGGTAGGCAGACACGGTTGGATTCGAATGGGAGAATTTCCGCCGACCGATTTTTTAGCCGGTTTTCCGGCAGAATGGCTGTGGTAAACTGTTTCTTGATTATCAAGTGAAGATTCAGCCTCTGAATATATGAGAAAAGAGTTTTACTTTACCGGTTTACAATTACGGAAGCGTGTGATGTTTCCTACTCAATACACTGCTACCTGGTCATACAGCAGTTAGCCAAGGCCAAAGTACTTTACATAATCTGTCCGCCTTGTCAGCTGAAAACACCCGTTCTATTCCTATCCAAATGGACATGCAATAAATATTTCACCAAGACTAGCTCTAATTCATGAGTCAAAGAACGTCCGGCCAGCTTTTAATAAGCAGTTATAATAATTTGTATTTCGAAGCAATATTTTCCCATATTCATCTGCAGAACACAGATCCAGTCATGCGAAGTTCATGTCTTAACTAAATCTTGCTCGTTTGGTTCTGTTACGTAAATCAGTTTTATAAGTCGAAAATAAAAAGTGAATGGAAATTAAGCTTTAGAGTAAATAATCCAAGTGACTACCAGCAAAGTGGCGAATGGATGGTTCGTCAGCTGTAGGTTTCCTTGGCATCAAGCATGCTAAGGAATCGAACCCACGACCCGTGAATATGAGTCAAACTGTAGTCTGGTCACTTATCCACTAGAACATGGGGTGGTAAACTGCCAGAGTTTATATGAATTGATTCCCTTAGTTGTTGCGCAACAACCAAAAGGACCGTAAATTAAGCTCAGCTGACTACAGTCAGTAAATTTCATGCTAACATTTCTGCATAAATCGCGAGAAAGTGTAAATACATCGTATCCTCGGCATCTGTCTCAAGTTATGTACATTCTTCTACCTATATGGTTTTCTGCTTCTGACGTTTTGACCAACTTGGTAAATCCGGTCAAAAGACGTGTTCAGCAAACCAACACTCCTCACATACAAGCAGACTCATCACTACGTAGAGTTGTGTACTGAACCATGCACGGATAATTAATACAGACTGTGTTAACCTGCTTGATCAATCACTGAGTGGATGGTAGTCTTTAGTGACCTGTAAGTGCACCCATTTACAATTCAGAAGTGGTGAACCTGTTCTAAAGAGAAATGAAGTTTGTTTTAGCGTAATTGTCCAACGAATAAGCTTTAGTTAACAGAAACACAAAAAAAGCTTTCAACTGTGAGAAATTAATTCTTAACCATTTCGTTATTAGCCGAGTTTTGTCAGTCGGCGAAACTTTAGATGAGACCAGATTGTGAAAGATCAGATCTTCGACGGAATTTGAACTAGTAGCAGAAACAGCATGCTCAGACGCGGCGAACGCAACTGAACGACGAAGTCGTGCGTAAGCCCTGATTTTCCACAACTGAGTCTCATCGAAAAATCACCATATCCGCCAAGCTACTCATTAGTAACACAATTAATTTCATTGTTCAGCAGTGGCGTTGGTGGATTCCAGCAGGAAATGTTTCAGAAATTCTGCCGGGACACTCGATCCCACAAATCACTGGGTGTATTTCATAGGAGACAGTGGGATCGGTGGTTAACAGAATCCAAATATGAGATTTGTGGTCTCGGCGTGGCTTCGTAGCTCAGCTGGTAGAGCGCTTGCCGCGTTTGAGGCATGGTGTTTCTGTCGCTGGTTCGAATCCAGCCGAAGCCCTGATGTTTTCACAATTGGATCTCAGCTAAACTGCATCGCATTTGCCAAACTGTTCATTGACCCTTGAATCGAAAATCAAGAGAACATCCTCGTTTCGGAAGACAGCTGTCCAAAATGACGATGTTTGATTCAATATTTTGGTGAGTTTTAGTATGTTCATTATATCTGTCTTATTGAGCTACGGACCTGGAATGCAATGACTGTGGGGAGTTTGTTGTAATTATGATAAGCGGTTGTGGTAGACTAAATACACCGAAGCCACATCATAAGATGATGCTAATATCAGCATTATAAATATATTCCATTCTCCGAATAGACTTATGCCGTATGTTAACAAGTAATAAAGTATGCTTGATGTTTTTATTTCAAACGGACAACTACTCGCAAATATCCAGATGGATTTACGACGTATGTCGGGAGATTCTTCAGGGGAAAATAGTACGCAAAGTTCGCCAGAGCTGGTGCGGTTTTTTTGTGTTTGCTCACGTGTACCTGTGTTACGTAATGGTAACGAACGTCTACATTTTATCACTGACGATAAATAGAGAAAAAATGCTAACCTTAAATTCCAGCTCTAACCCAGAAGGACCCATCAGATTCAACGGTTTTCCAATTGTGTCCTGCATTCCATTGCCTACGGAGGTAGTTTGTGATGCCAGATTCGTTGTTGCTGTTTGACGTAACTTGACAACATGGTTATATAGTCCATGTGCTGTTACTTCTGTTCCGTGAACTGTTGTTGCCTCGACAAATACATCATACAGGAAAGTGTACTGTTGTTCTGTCTGTACCATGAAATTACGCTGAGCACGCATCCGGCCGACAGAACCAAATATGTCCACTGACTTTTCGTGACGCAGTCGTTCCAGTTGAGAGTCAATTACGATAAACGCACCTTAATTGCAAGGGGCAAGAGGTAGAAGGTAAATTTCGATGAAAAAACGGACATCTGTATAGTAATGTAAACGACTGAATGAAACTGATGTGTTATCACTATTGTCAACCGTATTTTTGATTTTGTTTACTTCCAAGTTACTTTACTTTGGCTAGACGGAAAACAGATATAACAAGACACATTCTGTTTGTTAAGCTAATGCGTTGCCTATTTTGTCAAGTATTTTCAAAAGGAGAGAAGATCTCTTCGAAATAAACTGTTTCATGAATATAATTCTTGCATAAACTTATACTTTAAAATGAAACAAACAGTTACAGATGAAATCGTGTGCATTTCAGTCGAGGATGTAACAAAGATTACCCACTAGCCAACCGTGTTTTTGAGTGGTACCAGAATATCTTCTGAGACTACACAAACTCAGACAACAACAGAATTGCCATCTGTATGCAACCGAACTGGGTTTATTATTGACGCACTGTATATATCCGGAAAGACCAACAGGACGCACTCAGTTCATTTATGACAACGATATTTCAGATTAACCACTCTGGTTACAGACACATCGAACTTTGGACATAGTGTATTCATAGCAGAACTAGTATCACTTTTATGTGAGTGGTATCAAGATTGCCGTCATGAAACATTGATGGCTTTCAGACGTACAGTACAACTTGTGCATTTGACGACAATTTTCATCAATTTCATGAACTACTTCCGTGGTTTACAGCACATGCAAAATTGGTCCTATGCCAAGACGGAATAAACTTGTATAATAATTGACAATTCACCGACCGCCTTGCAGAGAACATTATTTGCCGGAATAACGGTCAACTCACTAAAGTGAATGCATACAAAATTTAGAATTTCGCTCCCAATTAATCTATTGCATCAACTTTGTCGGATGAGTTTACCTACCGACGAGTGTGGTTAAGCGTTCAGATATGTCAGTTTAGTGGCATCCTGCTGTGAGGTCAGTAGCGAAATGATCAATACACTCGTTACACGAGATCTGGTAGGGTCTAAAATCAAAGTTGTTATGTTGGAGCATCACGTTTGGTATTTCTTTTACGTGAGAAGATTGCCAGAGTGTCTGCGTGAGAGTAAAAGCAACCATCAGTTGGCAGTGACCTTCCGTTCACGCCTACTCAAGCCCTGACTACTCATCATAAAGAAGTTCACTTTGAAAGTGTAAGATAGTAAGTGTGGATGATGAGCGACCGGCGACAGCTAAATCAAATAAAAATCACCCAAACGACATACACGACATTCGAGATCCCAAACTTGCCTCCTGAAAATTCAAACTAGTTATGACTCGGCTTTCCGTAAGAGCCGTTACCAGTTCCAAATGTGTCAGTTTTATTCCAAATGCTATTACGCGGAAACCCTATGAAATACGACGGATGACTGAGCGTGCAATGATGGTGAAAAGCAAGTAGAGTTTGAAAACATTCATGTAGTTGTCGTGACACTGAATCTTGCTGATTTTTGGGTCCAAAAAATCTAGAACCTATCTCTCCTAGGGGATCGTAGTTGCCAGCTTAATAGTTTTAAAATTCGGTTTAACAAAAATCTGTAAAAATGCACAAATCCAACGATAACGCTGGCGACAATGACTGGATATTCAGTCAGAAATGTGGGTTACTTTCAAGGTAACCTTAACCTGGCTAGAGAACATCGAAGCCAGTATTCCTGCAGTCGATGTGCGAGAAGGAGCAGTCTTGATAAGAGAAGGTTAGCTAACGGTCAGTTAGATGACAACAACCACACGATCAAGGTCGTTCCTTGTTCATCAGTCTTTATAGGTGCAACGGAATCATTCGCCAGAAATCTGGGACATGACCGAGACTATCCAGACACGGCTACCTTGCGCACTGCTGTAGAACTGGGCACCTAACGCATCTTCATGTTACTCAGTTTCCTGTTTCTGATCCTGATGTTTGAACAGTTCATGCAAACTTCACAACTCAAATTCAACAATTGTAGGTATGTGTTAGCCATTATCTGAACAGCTGACTTTACTTCGACCCTCCGCATTAATGCTGGACTGGAGACGGGACAGCACTGAAATTTATTGATATCTTATTGGTCGTCCACCAGCAGCAAACTTTGTGCAACCATGGACTGGGAACAATAACCTGAAAGACAATCTGATTTTAGATTTTACTGTTCTGTCTTGATAATTCATGAAGGTTTCGTGTAACTAATATTGCGCCGTTTATATTGCTGTAGAAAACTAATGATATTTCTGTTTTATTCGAATGAGTTACTGGAGAACAGCTTTTCGTACGTTACATTATGTAGGTTTATTGCTCTTATAATGATAATCGCTTTATTGAAACGCATGAAGCGTGAGTTGTACAAACCATATATGTGCAAAAATATGTTTTTTAGTTCTTACCGGTTCTTCCAACTCCAGCTGAGCAATGCACAATCGTGGGACCTATTTCACCGGCAAGATTGAGGCCATTTAGCTTACTAGGTTCGGATCCGGAGTACAGCCCTCGTGTGCTGAGTGATTCTCCGTTTGCTAGGCGTTCTTGTTGTAACTGATGCAAAATATGAGCTCGCATTTGTGTAACACGTCTGATGAACAGTATGAGTGGCTGAGGGTGATCCGGTGTTCCGTAGTCCGGCCAGGCGGTAAACTGAAAGTGCTTTATTTCACGTGTATCACTTCTTTGTTCGGGCGGTCCATTTTGTGTTGTGCAGTCAGTGACCAAATTACTATCTGCGTTGAGCCGTTTGAGTGTAAATGTGCGTAGTGTATAATAGGCGAATTCCGCGGTTTCGTTGATTGTCACGGTGTAAGTCGGAAGTGTGCATTCTTTGAGCTGTGTAACATATACGTCACTAAATGTTTCTGTCCCTCGACTTGGCCAGTATTGATCGCATTTCACTCTGGCTCTCTCCTCCAACTTAGTCATCATGACTATTACGTACGAGTTTTGCTCCCAGACCATTCGCCAAAAGTCGTAAAAGGTTTCAGGAAGGGGACCCTGCAAAACAGAAATACGCGAACGTTTTCAAACTAAGGTGGATTTGACAGTTAGGCATTAAAATAATGCTGAGATACATGGAGGCTGTCTCTTAGTAAAAAGTAGTTCTTATCAGTCATATTTCACACTGATATGGCACATTTTGCAGGCTGTCTCGGACGAAGTGATAGGTTAACAACAGTAGTCTCTTTTAGGTCATGACGTGAACATCCTATGGGAATCCACTGCTCAGTCGCACTCTGACACGTATTCGATCTACAATAAGGACTGTCGGCAGCATAAATGGTGTTCCCTGAAACGGAGAATTTTTCGAAGGTACATGAAAGACAGGGTGAACAAAGTAAATTACAGTTCGAGACCAACGCTTCCTTAGTTTGTTCTCGTACTAACTTTGACCAGGTTTTCTGGCTCAGAATTTTGCCGTTTTTTTTCAGAAGGCTTGTCATGAAGTAACGAACAGCTTTGTTTGTTCTATTTAACGTTCATTGAATAATGAACAATAATCTAACAGCAGTTATACTTTCAGGATATTTTACTACAATATTCTTCTCAGAAAACTCTTTTAAAGTGTCTTGCAAATGCATCTGAATCAGCATAATTTGTTCAACGAAAATGTGGTTGAGGTAGTTCTGAGAAACTAATTTCAAATAAAAGTAGGTATATTAACAAACGCGTGTTTCGATACTGAGTGCTCCATAAATCACGACGTGATATTTCCGTTACATACTAGATAAGCATTCCAAACTGTGAATGCTCACTGTATTTCGAGGAATGGTGATCATTTTTGTAGAACTGAACTCCACAGTAAAAACGACATATGTCCTGAAAAATATAGTCACACGGATGTTTGCTCAGACACGAAATCTGAGCGTTATTGCAATTAGAAACTCGCTTCCGATTGACTCGCTAAGAAAAAGAATCAATTACAAAGATGCCGCAGTAAATAATGGTAACTGCTGAAGGTTTTTTGTTTGAGTAAAAGTACCCGATACTCGCCGCCCGATGGGAAAATGTCCTATGTAAATAGGCACAAAAATGGACCGGAAATGAATTCAAGTTCATAATAAAAATAGTCGGTTCGGAATATTATGATGTCCAGTAACATGGTTAAATCGCGAACGAATAAATCGTCAATACTGGTGAGTAGCAGGGGATTTGGTTTTTCATATAGATTGAACATCACCCACAATTGATCGCAGCTGTCGCATTCCCATAGACTTTCCAGTCGGCCCCTTTCGAACAGCAGAAGCACTAGACTCGAGTTTCGCTCTCATTTGAGCTCGTCAGTAGTGCATATCCTTGCCACGGTCGGGACTAGAACTCCGGTCATGCTTTTATGAGGCAACCGTGTTGACCACTGCGTCGTTGACCTCACATTGGCACGGAACGGAATCTATCCATATTGTATTGCTCAACCACTTTCGCTTTTGAGTAATGATCAGGCTGTCCGATCGTCTCGAGAGGAGACATAGTAACTATCTTGTTGACTCCAGTTGATGACCCCTCCACTAGGACTTATCTGCAAGTTGAAATCACAGAATTCGTCAACTTGTTCAGCGATAGTTTGATTACTACTGATTGGTGGGGGATTTTGGCTTTTTATGTACATTCCGCATCACCCACGAGCGCTAATAAGAGCGAAACTGGAGTCTAAGGTTCCTTTACGAAAGGGACCGATTGGAAGCCTACTGGAATGTGACCATTGCCATCATCTGTTATTGATGTACAATTTATATGAAAAACCAAAATGCTTCACTACTCAACGAAAGTCACATGTAGCACGGATTTTCATCCACTGATAAGTAAACACGTACCGAAGTTTACTGTGCTTGGCAACTGTTAACAAAAAACCCATCCAGCATGCTTCACGTAGGCAGTCACGTATTTCCAATTATTCATTATCATGCCAGTCGCAACATTCTGCTGAACAGCTATGGGGATGAACTGGAAAGCATTGGCGGTCCTAGCTATACAACACATTGAGCTTATTCATCATCACAGGGTCAAACCAGAATAGAAGTTCAAACCCAATAGGTGGTAACCGCTGGACCACTTACTGTACATCCATACTACTGGATAAACTTTTTTAAGTGGGTAGTTTGTAATGGCGACCTGTCTGTCATACCCTGTTCAAGAATTAATGTGTCCAGAAAGCTGCATGATTTGACTATTGCACTACCTATAAAGACAGATATACACAGGTGTTCGCGGGAGATCGCTCACCAGCTCACCCAACTATTTGTCGTGGTTTAAGTACCCTTCCAACACAAAGCGTGGTAACCGACATGTTCATACTGATGCATCACTACTGTTGCTCTCACTTGTACTGCGACGATACTCCCTAGTACTGGCTTTTTTCGACAGTTGCAATGATAGGTTTGCACACTTAATACTTAATCAATAATCGTAAGATTTCCAAATGTCTCATATATCACACATTTGGAGAAAATAAAGCTTAATGACATTTTAGTTCACACCACCTTTCGTACATTTTATTTTGTGGGTAATTGATTAACATTGCACTTGATATGTCAACTCGGTTTCAGTGTTTGAATAAATTAATGAACTGATTCCTGCAAAATTGTGTGTACAGGCATATATGTGGGCTCGATGGATTTATAGTGCGAACTGTTCCCCTCCCACATTCACGTGCAAATCATCTTCATGTACAATAATCATTCACATATGTATGTCGAATATCTAAAATAGGTGCACTTTACCCTGATACTACCAGCTCTTCCGAAAGTGTATAGTACTGGTATCCACTGCCTTGTATAACAAAACTCTAGCTATCAGAATGACTTCTTCTAACATTGTTTGTCTGAAGTTGACACGCTCACACGAAACTCATTGAGACTCTAAGTTAAACAGTAGACAATTAATTAATTAATTAGCTAATGGCAAGTGTTTTAGCATTTTCTTAAGGTACATGTATTAAGCAAAGCAATAATGAGCATACCGGGACCCACAAGTTTACTCTGTTTGACAAAGGCCTGTGCTTTACCCAACGTTAAAAATCGACCGATCATATCATCGTTAGTCATTGAGTAAAGTTAACTGAAAGGGCTGGATGAAAGTGTGTGTTCAGTAAACTAACCAAGTGTTTATTTCAATTTGTGGAGTACTCATCACCCAATTCCCAAAATAATGCACTTAAAATCAACACTGGCGGAAATTGATCGCCGACTTGCTATTTCTGTCAGAAAACGTAGCTTGAACTTTTTGAAGGAAACTGAACAAGGTGTTTTCCCGGTCTTCACCATCACCGTTTACAAATACACCCGTAGGCTGTCTAGTACGTCAAGGTAGCTAGCAATCACTATATGTCACTAAAGATAGATTACGATTCAGCCCATTCTATAAGGGAGCGTGACAACGGGAATTCGACTTTAGAATTACATTCTTAATAGTTGTTAACACATCTGATGTTAAGGCATCATAGTGCAACATAAGTCTATCCACGGCACGAGGTAAGAAAACCAGACAAAGTACGACTGACATTTAGTAACACGAACTAATGTACACCGCTTTCTTCGGACAAACAGGTACATTTGCAGCCAGTTTGCTAATATGAATAAACCGGACCTGATTGTTCATGCAGGTAATGCAATCCAATAACTAGAATATCTAAATTCGAAATAATCAGCCAAATTTTCGTATTATCCAAGTGTTTTGCTCAGTAAGACTTTGGTTGATAGAAGTTCATGACAAAAATCTGATTCTCACGCACACACACCTTTGTACAGGTTGATTTAAGGAGTGAGCCCTATTTAGAAACAGTCCAGCTAATAACCTTTAATTGAGGTTGCATGCTTCCTGAAAAAGATTCGAGATTCTTACCGTATAAACGTATCGATCAGGGATGTCAACTTATGATGGAGTCAGGTGCCATGTTTTATCTGCCAGTGAGACCAATGGGTAACTGACAACAAATCGTGAACTTGAGTTCAATTGATCTCATGTCGCTGATCGTGATCCTAAAACGTTAGCGTCCAAGCTAACGCTGAAGCTGATTACGAGTCAGTATTCAACCGTGAAAACTGGCTAGGGTGTGTATTTTGGTTTAGTTGTACTGCCGATTTACTTTGCATGAAGATGTTTAACGTGACGACTTCACTGTAATAATTTGTCGCGTGTCGCTTCACAATTTACAGTCATACTACTAAAAAATGAAGCCAATTCTGGACTAGAAGATGAGCTACAGCAGGAAAACCAAGTTTATTTACCCAAAGAAAAATGTCACCATTGTCACTGCGAGCCGTAAGTTTTATCCACATGTATTGGGTTTTTGGGAAAGAATTTCTGAGATCACTGATGTATGCAACCTTTAGTTGGGGATATTTATTTACTTGTCACATGTGGCGTACACCCAAGTTGTTCGTTGGCGCGCAAGTTTTTAACTAGAAGAACCAACCGTTCATTTTGTGCAACCCTTGTTTCTGGCTAGCTGTTCAGTTCTTGGGAGAATAAAACCGAAAAGAACCCCTTGAGTGCCCAGCTAAATTACACTGGATTTGTTGCTTGTGGACTTAATTGTTGTTGTTATCCGGAGTAGGCACTGAATTGCCAGCTCTGTGCATATACAACTTCATCTCCACCCGCCAAGACGTCCTGCTGCCAAATGTGTAGACAATTTGTATTGAGTTAATTTATTAAGTGGGCATATGACCTAAGAGAATGCGCTCAGATTGAACGTCAGTCTTGAAATTCATCAAAGGATGTTTTTTGAGGTTGGCATTCACTTCGTTTCACAGTAGAGTATTGAAGTTTACTACTCTGTTTTTGTACACCTAATTTCATTACCGGTGAATTGTTGCGGTGGTCCAGTCAAAAGCGGAATTACTTAACAAATAAGAGGTCGCAAAACAATACGTCAACCAGTAAATAAGGCCATCTGAGCTTTATGTGCAAACAAACATTTCATCTCTAGAATCGATGCAGTATCTAAAACAGGCATCTACTACGAGTGATACCGAACTCTCACCAGGTGGGTCAGTAAACAGGGTCTGGTTAACCAAGGGGTGCACATCTGTCCACTGTCAGTGCCGAAATTGCCAACCACCTAAGATTTGGTTTCGAAAGAAGGATGTATGATTCATACTGACATATTTGCCTGTACGGTCACAACCCCTTTGATCTACGATTGAACCGAATGTTTAACCCCTCCACAAATGAACCATGATTCATTCGTCAAATTGCATCTAGCCTATCATTCCAGTAGCATCATTGTTGAAGATAATTCACACATACTTTTGGTGATTTCCTTGATTGTTAATATATTCTCACTTTGTCAAACGAGATTACACAAGTGCGCAAGCTGTAGGCTTGAACACTGAAACATATAAAACGTTTTTAATTTAAATGTCAAGCTTGGCGAATAATCGAATGCCAACATTTTGAGTTTTCTCACCAAAGTAACTTATCGCTCGGCCAACTAGCCCTTGCACACTACCTCATTTTTCATATAGCAACATGCAAGGGAAGGCAATATGTTTCAATAAGAATGGTGCACTATGTCAGTAATTTGACGTGCAGTGGAAACTTGATAATATATATGCGGGGCATTCCAGTTTACACGTATTTACTATGATCCTATTTAGTGATTATTTTATCTCTCCGTTAACAGTGAGAGTCTGCTACGTTTTGTGGAAGCCAGGATGGTATCTTCCACATATACAAACGGATCGGAGTTTTACGTAAAGTTCGGTTAACGTTGTCATCAGAAAAATCGGAACAATATATGATAGTCCAGTTCATCATGTAGGTTGCAGTATTTCCTGCTGTTTAATAATCAGAGACGATCTAATAAAAACCGGAGGCGAGAGTTCATGAGCAAAACCGTTTCTTAATCAATTCTGGCTTCTGGCTTCTTATACCGTAGAAAAGACCGTAGTTTGACGTAGTAAATAGACGCCAAATAATGCACCTACAGGAATTTAGAAAAATAATTTATCTTGTGAAATCCGCTTGTGAAGCGTAACTCAAGGACTGCTTGGAATGAGTGTAACGTGAACGTGACGGTGAATAAATAAGTTTCCTTTTCTGATTTGTGGCACATTGTGCCACTTAATAAAATCACTTTATCCAGACGTTTGTGCAGTCTGGAAAGATTGCGCTGTGTGGCATTTGTGCTATAATAGAGCTGTAAAACCAAGATAACTGACCTCCAGTCTTTAGGGGCAATAAGCAACTAAACCCAAACAAAAGATGGCCACTTTGCCTGCCTATCGGTATTTTGAAGTGATGCAACTTTATCTCTTCATGGTTCTTCCCCTGTGCAATCGACTTATACTACTTTCGGGTGAGATTTCAAAAGTTTTAGTTTATACCAAAACTTTTGACAGGGTCAAGGAAACTTCGAACTTCTTCCGTATGCTCAGAGCGAAAGCGATTTCATCTCAGAGCCCGTTATAGTATGCTGCTTACATTTGGTTGTAAGGCCGCCCGCAAAACGTCTGGCGCGGATCCATATTGTTACTGTATGAAAAATGGAGAAAGCTGCACATAAAACTTTATTTAAATCAGATAGTATGGCAGGACTACCCCCAGTGTCTTGATGAAGGGAAAGCACTTTGGCAAACATCAACGAACTTTTAACTGTCAGTGTTGCATTGAATGTCTGAATGTTCCGACCATTTTTGCGTCCGCTCACTCGTCTGAATGAAACGAGTTTAGATGACGATTCGGCTAAACGCCTTATGAAACGTTTGTGCAAGTAATGGATAAATGAAAACATTAAACGCCCAGCATGCGTTGATTGAGGATGAACACTGTGGCATTTCGCAACGATTTCGTGAAGCGAGCGCAGGGATACTGCGGATACCTTTTTGGCGGGGCGCTGCCTAGCACGACTTTAAGCATATCGGTTACAGATAAAATCATCATTGGTACAATCATATGTTCGTCAAAATATTTCGCGAATAACTGTCGAATCCAAGAACCCAGCAGTCCGGTTCACTTTGTCAACATTAAAACTAGTGCTGTCTGATACTCATTTCCTGTTGTTATCTCGTCAGTACTTATCAGCATGTAATTAACCTATGCACGTTATAGATTGAGACAAGGACGGTAGACAGGGTGAATAACGAAGGCCTGAAGGTCAAAGTAGAGGTTTAAAGTGTTGAGATGAGGTTGTCCACATTTGCTTTTAAGCAAACGTCATCGACTGTTGTCTGGTCCTTCAAAATGGAAACACCACCCTCGAAAGCAAGTACTTTAACCAACCCAGTCTAGACATTCCACCATCAAATCAATTGCGGTAACTGATTATTATATCAAACGAAGTGATCGCTGTCCACACCAGTCGTTTACTGATCTCACCTTCAGACAGTTGATTGAACCAATGGTACAAACAGGCAGATAAGAGGATAACTGAACAAGAGACTACGGATCTTAGGCTGGAAAACACGTCCTAAAAATTGACCATATTTTGTATACGGTCAACTTCTTCACTTTGTTTCGATAAGTCAACCAAATCTCACTCTTTTAGCCAACAGTAAGTGAAAGTTGATTAGATAAACAACAGACTCTTGTGTGGATGAACAAATGTCTATCGGTTTATGCCTTGGGATTTTTCTCTAAATACCCCGTTCATTTGTTTGATGGTTATCCATTCAAAATAACTTTCAGTTAACGATCGGAGAGATAAAAGCCAAATGTTAGTGTTTATCAGCAGCTGTTTTTAGTTTATCCAGATAAAATAGTTATGAATCAGTGTTGCGAGGTTTATGTATCTTTGTCATTTGAGAGCAAATGTACTGTTAGATGAGTGAAATGCTGACGATATTTTACAGTTCTGGTGGGCGATGCAACCCCGGGACCACAGTCATCGACCAACTGGCTTAACAAGTAAATCAATATTGGCAGGCTAGACGGATTAGAGTTTGGCGAATTCACAGATAGGGGGATTCGTCTACGTATATGATGAAACAGTCTTAATTCCGGGCGATGAGCAGTGTGCGGAATCTAAGATAATTATTTTACGTAACACTAAACATGTTTACTTAACTTAGCGAGTTAAATTCATGATAAAAGTGTAAGATATTTTACTGAGGCTGACTATTTTTTGCAGTACCGCGGCTTATTCGAAGAAATGTTTGGAAGCACGGTTAATATTAAAAACTAATGACTTACTTGTGTAGCTATGTATGCTTTTGGACGTTGGTAACCATCTATATAATTGGCATTTATGTAATCTGATCCGACTACTTGGTCAATCGGTGTGAGAATCACTCGCGAATGGTCGTAAGCTACCACGTTGGCGTATCGATTTTTCGGTCGATTCTCTTCCATATTCGCATGCTTCCAGGTCAGGCCCATCCCGGACTCGATGCTTTCGTATTCCTCGGACAATTCTAGACCATTGTGCATTTTGAGTTTCTCCACATACTCAGACAAATGATTGATCGATATGGCTGAGCGGAATTTTGACACTGTGTGCGCACTGGAACCTGCAGTAGGCGGATTTTTCATAGTATTAACCACCGAACATAGTAAACTTGCCTTTAGGACATAACTAGTGAAATCGGTAAAACGCGTCTGAAGAAATTTACGCTTCTGAGAAAGTAGTGAAGTGTAGCTACTCGCCTTATTCTTTTCCACTTCGTTCCTCACGAAATCCAAATGTTGACCACAATGGATTGCCGTTAGTATAAATAAAACGTCATACTTTTCATTGATGTTGTACAATTTGAAGGCTGGATTAAGTCTACATTCTGTCATCTGTTGTTATGTATATGTATACAGCAATGTTCTCGTTGTCATTTTGTGAATTTATATGATCTGTCTATCGTGAACACTGCATAGTGTGACCCACAGTGAAAGACCACTAAAAGTTCACTGCAAAAACAACCAAAACAGATAAGTTAGTGATATATTGGCAATTCTCAGGTAATACAAACTGCCAAAAGAAGATGCAATTATCACATACACCTTTGTCTGCAAGATCATTCACTAACAATATTGTACACGACAAGAAGGGTTGAATACCAACATGAATTTCTTAATGGGGAGAAAAAATTCATAGATTTGACTTGATTACACCTAGAATCTCGGTATTCTGTAATACATCGTGGTCACAGCTGAATCGGTTAGAGGATTTTAGCTGTTTTTCGATCAGCAAGTACCTGAGAAGAAATTCCATTTCGGATACCTTGCCCACTCTTCTAACTTATTTCCGGAGGTCAATGAATTTGCATATCTAATAGAATACAGCTTGAATGGTTTATTGTGCTCAACAGATACTGGCTTAGAGTTCGGACCTTTCTCTACACATTAACAAGACATGTTTATGTTCTACTCACAGTTTATACCATACAACACAATCACTTCTCAATTCAATATGGAAACATGGGTGTGTAGTTGAATTCTCCTATTTTCTCTTTGAAAGCCTAAAATCCATTTCATTCGCAGATACCAGTCAATCAATTCAAACTGATTGTTAGACGGACATAACCGACTTCATTGCTAATTAAACTGTATAACACAAAATGATTTTGCTGAATATTTAGTTAGCAATTTTAAAGCATAAAAACATGGAATGCAACAGAAAATGAAATCACAATAATAAAACGTGTATCCGTACAAACACCCTAATGAATGATGCATTGTTATTGCAATTTTGACGTTTGAAGGTCGACTAATCGAAGAAGGACTTGGAAAGATTTGTTTTTCTGTTAACAATTGTTTGAAATAATCATCGAAAACGCGCCAGTGCAAAATATTCCTGAGTCTTACTGCTCTTAAAAAAATAACAAGGCCTAAGTTTTACACAGCTGTATTGGTAAGTTTTGTTTGTAGAATGACACTGTTTATGTTTACACGAGAGTACGACAGATACAGATGAAACCTAAGAGGTAGATATAAGATCCTCTATACAGTTTTATGTCTAAGTAGCCAAAAAACAGAGATACAAAGTATTTAACCGGATAAATGCATTCTGTTCCCTGTTCTGTGGAGAGGGTGTATTTTTGATAAGCTACTATCGAGGAACCACTTTCATCAGGAAAAGCCATAGCGCTGGACCGCTTTTTGTTCTATGTCACTAAAAATCCGGATAACTTACAGCCAACGCAACATAAAAATGATACGATGAATTGGGATTCTTGAGAGATCTAGCAACTTTCGAATTCATGATGAAGTAGACAACAAAGTCAAAACGTTCACATTTGGAATATAGATATTTGATGGTATAATTTTAGACACCGAGACAATCAACCGCACATTGTCATCAAAACAAATAAGTTATTATAAGCGAGGAAACGTTGAGCGTCTAACCGGATATGAATGTAGACCAGTAAGTTATTTTGCCAGAGTTACGTTTAACATGACGTGAAATATTTTCCGGTTTGGAAAACAGTCTTACTATTTTGATAATACGAAAATTACTCCCAGTTTGTTTTTTTAAGTAACCGATTTACTTCATTTTTGTCGGAGTTTCAGAGACGTTTTGCAATCATCTCAAGCCCACAAACGCGGAACTAAAAAAATGGAACGAAATTTGAAGAACAGATGGTTCCATATTAGTAGACAGATAGGTGTAATTCGTAAGTTTTTAACTTGGCCAGCAATGCTATATAGGTTATCAACTAATCACCTCACAGACCGATGAGTTAAACCAGTCTGTTAAGTTCGAACGTCAGCTGATTAGTTCAGCGTTTACAATCGTAAAGTGAGGGATAGCACGAAACATGTGACCTTGTTTATTTATGCGGATTTTGGAAACATGTGCCAGATACATTATTCACTCATTTTGTTACTGTTATTTCAAATTCGTGTACCTATGACTTGAAGCTTACTTGAGGTGTTGACTGGCGTCTGAGCAAGATCTGAGAGAATGAACGAGAGATAATCATAAGAAATTGAGTTAGCACGGAGAGAGAGAGAGAAAGATAATCTAATAGCACAACTTTTATTAGAGTGATGTTAGCAAAAAGAAAAGAAAACCCGGTTGCACAAGCAACCACCAACTATTCCTCAAATTGTGACCAGGTGTTTTTGTATGGAATAAAAAGCATTTTGGATAAAACAATGCAACTAGTCATGATTGGTGTATTTTAAGCAGATTAAGCCAAGATATGCTAGCTGTCATTATCTAACAAAGTCATATTTTTGTGATAAAAGTGAGTGGATATACTACATACTTTTGTTATATAAAAAGTTTTCGAGTCAACTCTATGACAACAATCATCCCCTACTCACTGAATCGAAACGACATTTGGTTGTCAAAGTGACACTGTCTCCATAGCAAATAATCTTTCAACTGTCACTTGCACCTGTGTGTGTGCACACGAGCAACTGTATTGCAAACAGAAGCGAATCCAACCCTGACTTTCTACGTGTATCATTCTGACAAGATCTTCAACTAAGTCAGTCTTTTCGGAAAAGCGAAATATTTGTCAAGGGTGTAGGGCCAGCGTTTGTCTGAACGTAACGATGCTGTTGTGGATGCTAAAAACTGGATACAACACAAACTGTTTCGAGTGGCACTCCATCTGATTTGTTGGAAGGTGGACAGTTAATGTTGTTGAATGTGCTTTCCTCGGCTTGGTGCGAGGGAATATCTTTTTAAATTTGGTTCTTTTTTGTTGTTTCAGAATGGTATTTCGATTCCATAAAACGTATCATGATTAAAAATTTAGCTTGCTGTTATTGTTTACAGCTATGTAAGAAATTCGTTTCCCGGCAAAAGTCTGTATTAATATATATGACAACGCACTGTTGCTTTCCGGGAAAAGTATTTATGATATACTGTGCAGTCTTAGTAAAGGCTCACATGTACACTGGAGATCCCACTGACATTCTTTCTTTGCTTCACGTAAGTCATTTAAAACAACTACGCACCAAATTTTCGGTCAACAGCATTAAAATGTGATCATACCTTCGAATTTAATTAGTCTAATTTATGAAAAATATCAGGGCAGAGTTATGACGTCGACTTAAGTAATTTGTGGCAACTATCCTTATCAGGTCCAGGGATAGATAAGTAGCTCGCATGTTTGGGAGGCGACTACAGTGCGGGCCGCTAAATTTACCTTGTACCGAGGGTGTTCAAATTTTTACGCATTAGTCAGCTGGCGAGTCATGTTTGGTCAGTAGTTAGTAAAGAATTAGCATCTGATGAGAATTAAGCATATCACTTAACAGATTGACTGAACTAGGACATCTCAACTCGTCTGATTGGCTTTTATTCCGGTGTGATCGTTTTCAGTTAACAGGACATGTGTGTTGGGTTGATAAGTCAAGGTATACGTCAACCACAACGGACTGTGGCTAAAAACTAAACCTTTCTTGTAACCCTTCAGCCTGAAGCAATTGAAATGGTGACAGTTAAGTTCTTTCGCGAGCACTTGACGCGAGTTCCACTGATAGCCAAGAGTTTGCACTACTGATGAATTCTGGTACAGGAGGAAATTGAGCTAAGACGCCACTTGTCAAAAGTGACAAAAAGGACACAGGTTTCAGTACTGGTAACGATGTTGTGGCTGCACTTTGAGCAGAGTACTCCAACGAGAAACTGTAATGTTGAGGATGATATTAATCACTGTTCTTCCGTTTACCTCATACAGTACTTGTTGCGATTACATATTTCATGGTTATTTATGTACAACAGATCCTGTAGGTTACAATGAACGTATGCTCAGTTGATGAAAATGGATTAAGGTTCTTAAACATTATTGCCCGAACGTTATTTTTAGAAGGGACTAAAGCGTTCCTTTTCTTCTTCTTCTTCTTCTTCTATCTCGTTATGCTTGCTAACAGTTGGTGGAGTTGTAACAAATTTGTTAAGTTTCTCCCACCTGCCAAATGGACAGTTTTTAGACCAATCATTCACATCGGTTCATATCCTGGTACGGTTTGAGTACGAACTGAAAAAATAATTAACAAATGTGGTCTGCAGGAATGATTCCTACGCGTTTAGCAACTCTGTAGATTAATTTATCCAGGATCAGTCAGTTCTGTACTCTATCAACTGAGGGTACTTGAACTGCATACTATCAAGAATATTTGTTATTTGTTTGCAGATTATCCAGTTACACAAGCAGTAGGTTGCTTCAAATGCCTTGGGATACGCTGACAGGGTAAAACATGTCTCTACTCAAAATACTAATCATAGATTTTGTTTATCTAAGGGCTGACTAAGTAAAGTGTGTTATGCACTACTTGCAAATTTGACTGAACGATATGTCCTGCTTACTGCACTGGAAATATTATATTTTCAAATTAATTTTAATGGAATGTGAACCCATGCTGAATTTCAAGTAATCCTCATCAGACCAGTCAATGTGATTTTCTATTTTTTTTTTCTGGTTGGTTTTGTCGCCTAATATGGATCAATAACTTGGAAGTTTGAAGCTGATAAATATATATAGGTTGACTGTTATCATGTATTGATGTAAAACCGGGTAAAAATTTTGCAAAATTTTGTATGCGGTTTGCGGAGCTCACCGGTAGTTTGTAGAACGTTTTGAACAGCTTGAATCTTTCCATTACTTTCTCCGAAGTTGGACATCTTTGGATTCATCAACGGAGTCTTTAACGAAATGTCTGTATTACCCAAATCGATTGTCATATCATCTTTGAGTGTCTTAGGCTTTCTCCTGCTGAAGTACAACATATAAGTGAAAAAAACACTTGTGTATTGACAATTAAACAGCTCAACAATGACTGATAAACTGTTAGGTGGTTTCGGTTCTGCGCAACAATGGACCTCATCAAAAACCTATTTGAAACAGTTGGTTCCTTTGAACAGTTTGAACAAAGCAGTTAGAACACGAAAACTGGTAGATGCAAGCATTTCGTATTGACTCGTCAGTACCAAATTTACAATAACACGGGTGCGTTTTTTTATAGCAAACAACTAGAGGGGTGGATAATCAATAAGCGTGTTAGGATAGGTCATTAAGTCCAGGGAAGGGTCAAATTCACGAACAGTTGTTTCTGAACACAGAGAGCTGGCTTGAGTCGGTTGATTGCGACTGCTTCGGCAAACCGTAAGAATCTTGGGTTAGAATGACGTAACAGGACTCTGAATGCACAAGATGGATCGATAACGTGACCAGTGATCAGGACGTGTCTAGTGATCCAGGAAACCTATTTACAAGAAGCTATAACATTCTATAAAGCGTCTTATGCCTCTGATATGTCAATCATATTCTGGTTCTGCCAGTTTGGTCTTCTCGTCATGCTTTATTGTGTTTTGTATTATATTGTGCGATGGCTGTATTGTCTGTCCGGTTGCAAACCACCCAAAAACCGCCCTACTGATGGCAGATATGCCAACACACATGACTGCCAGGCTTTTTATGGTTTTATTTTGAGACTTAGTAGACCAGCTATATTTCATTATTGGTTGGCAACTCTAAACAACACTTGTAAGATATCCGCACAAATTTAGTACGAATGAAGTCAAACAGTTTGGGCGTCGTGTTTAACATGTTATTGATAAATGGATTGAGAATAACACAACGTTATTTCGATTACAACACTCCTGAGGAAGGCCACCCGAGGTGGTTGAAACGTAGAGTATTACAACTTGCTCATAACGTTGTGTTATTCTCAATCCATTTATCTGAAAACCTCGTGTTATTTTCAAGAGGAAACGTTGTAAATAATGTTTTGTTAGTTCCCGTGTCGTAAGTCATGCTATTCCGAGTAAATCACTTCTTTCGTAAGTTTTGGTTTCGTGGATATCATATACAGTAACCAGACCATGGTTCATCATTAGATTTCTTTAAACTGTAGTATGTAGCCTAGAATTCAGGGATCACTATCACTTCGTGAGCGGACTAATTGTGAATCGTACTGATCAAACTGACTGAAAGGCAAACATAGGCTTCTGTTCCCTGTGTTCAAATAGACGTGGTTTTTTATCATTCCTTCATAATAGTTGACGTATGTTGACGCTCCTTTTATTGTAGGGAATAAGTTTACTGTAAATATAAAATGGCGTGTGTTCCCTTGCCTAAAATTGAAACGTTTGACGCAGTCGGAAATTAAGTGAAATGCCAAACTTGCGGATTAAAATCCCGTCAATATTAGCGCAGGCTGGCTCAGTACCAAAACTATCTGGCTATTATGTTCTTCTCTTGTTTATTTACAACTCAAGGAATCAAAATTTGGCTTGTCTGTTTGTAAGCTCTTCAATGGTATCACATCAGTAGCATAGGGTGATCGCTAATCACTGTTTGATGCATAGTGAATGCAATACAACCACTGCTCAGAACGGAGTTAATCTCAAGTTACTCAACTAGTTAATTTCAAACGTCCTTGGGGAATTATGCTGTACTAGCCTCATGAGAACCTCATTCAAATCTAACTAATCTGGAAAGTCCATTATGGAACACTGGTCAGCTGAGGTGCTTACAGTTCTGTTGGATCACAGTCTAATTGGCCAGCGTCAGTCGCTTATAGAGGAGTGTGTAAAGCACATGCCACAACATTTGTATAAAATATATAGGAAGAAGCAGTGGTCGTGAAGTGAAAGTATTATGTTGTGATGCTTGTTTATTTTGTCCAAAAAAACATTCGGCGGAATGCAGCGTGGTTTATACTTGCAATTCGCAGTGACTTATCAGCACGAACTTGGTAACGAGATATATCAAATACATCAGACTGTTAGGGAGATATATAATATACTAGTGGAATACGACAGACCACCAGGTCTAGAAAGGCAGCAGGTCCACAAGTTACTAATTTTATCATGATCAGCCGGATAAAGTCTATCGATTACGATGGGTTTAACAGACCACACGGTTTGGAATCACTTGATATCAATCCGTGGGTACAGGTTGAGCAGATAACGAAACTAAAGGTCTGGAACTGTCTAGCGGCTGCAGGCGTGAATCATTTGTGCACTTCAATGACGTGGTGGCTTTTCGGTGACAAATAGTTCTACCCATATTGGGGTAAATTCACACCACCAGATACAAAGTACGTCATTAGCACTAGCGCCTAACCCAGTCGAATACGACGTTAAAGATGTTGTGAACACTTTCTGTAGACATCGAAAACTTGCATTACTACAAATGCTTTTCAAGGATAATGACATTACTCATTGGGCACCTCCAAGGGTTTGGAATTTCCTTCGACCGGCCTCCTTCTAAGTGAAAATCCAGACCCGAGTTGTAGTCCGGACTTAGCTGATTATTAACGGATATCCTCGACATTTTCGGGTTCTAATTTCCGGCACACGTTCTCAGTGATAAATGTGGCCATCACATTTCCACTGACCTCACATCGAACATGATCCGATTAACCCACGCAAACTTTTAACCACGATTGCCTGGTTGACTTAATTATTCTGAGGCAAGATAATTTTACTGACATTTCGTGCCCGGGACCTTAAGGAAAGTTTACAAAAATACGAAACCTGAAATAAATTCTATCTTTTAGCGTCCGTAAAGCAAATCCGCTACTGTTTCTCAGAAGTTTCATATTCATTCAGACGAGTAACTTATCAACATACATCCTCCTGCCAGATGGAAACTGGATATCATCGAAGTTCTCAGTCACGATATAAATTAGTTGGCACCATCTCACGTTACACCAACTGCTTTGTACGTAACTCCCGGGAATATTGAGCAAGGACAACCGAGAGATGTTTGGCCTCCAGAGCAGAAGAACTCCTGTCAAATTAAACGCAAAACCCATCGAAATGAAGTGCACGAAATCCTCTCTTCTCGTTCGCTAAACACTTCAACTCACTAGTTTCGTTATCGGCTCAACCTGTACCCACGGATTGATATCAAGTGATTCCAAACCGTGTGGTCTGTTAAACCCATCGTAATCGATAGACTTTATCCGGCTGATCATGATAAAATCAGTAATTTGTGGACCTGTTGCCTTTCTAAATCTGGTGGTTTGTTGTAATCCACTAATATACTGTATATCCCCGTAACTGTCTGATGTCAAACTTACACCACTACTGTGTCAATGTAAACTGATTGCAGTGATTAATCTTGGTATATTAGTGGTTCGATTGAAATCTCTGAAGGAAAATAGATGTTGAAGGCAATGTCAAACTGTGACGTTTGAAATGCAGTGAACTTATTCTTAGTCTGTTTACCTAATAACAGTAAACAAGTTAGGTTTGGATGTTCGGATTGAAATCCCAATTAAACTAAGAAATATCTGTGTTGCCGCTGTACAGAAGTTATCGCAACATGGTTTGTTTCCAACACAATACTGTCAGTAAGTTTTCCTTTTACAAACAACAAATAGCAACAAACCACCGTCCACGTATGACAAACATTCACTCGAAATAAATCATTTTTGTCGAACGGAGATATTTCCATCAACATTTGCCCGTTGATGAATATGTTCGTACTGCATAAAACGACTTAACTTCAGGGCGACCTTATTAAAACTCCAGAATTTTGCGCTACCAACGTACAGTTTCAGTTTATCAAAACGATAGTTTGGTTCTATGCATGCTTTAATGCTGTCAAGGTCAAGTCATTAAAGAAAACCGTCATTACGGTAGATTGTTATGTATATTTACTAGTCTCAATAAAGGGGAGGGATTAGTGACCTAATGTAACTTCCGGACTCGATGAATAGGTATGGATAGAATGACTTATTCTGAAGAAAATTACTATGAAGCAGAACGCAAAGTGTACAACATATACACTCCAACAGGGATCCGCAATTCGGTCTTGAGCATTAGCCTATACGACGGTTGGCGAGCAGACCAAACTGAACATGTGTGAGAGACATCAAAATATGATTTAACGAAACTATTGTATATTTTTGACGGATCCGTTTTTCTCTAGAACTGCAATAGTGACCTATGAAAGGGTAACGTGCACACTCTATATTAGGTACTGCTCGTAATAAAGAACGTCAAACAAAGCTAGCAGTTGAATGGGATGTGGTGGCTGAACTGCTAACACAGCGAAAGATTGGCGCTACTGTTGAGACCTCGGCACTTGTTACTTTTGATCTGACACACCAATTTAAGTAGGATACGAAAGATATTAGGTTGGTAAACATCCCTTATTCACAACCTGTTTGGTTCGCCCTTCTCCCAGTTAAGCTTTGATGGGTCACGTTGATAAAAGTTTCTTTGGAAGACTTCATATTCAAGGTCTCATCTGGATTAGTTCTGATACAACCAGTTTTATGTATGCTGGCTTAATGTCACATATTTGATCAACTGTGATCGACAAGCCGAGAATGAGAGGGCATTTTGCTTAACCTGTTGAGACACCCTCGTTTTCTTAAAAGTGAACAAAGGTTATCTCCTATTCACGATTGAAGAAGTTGCACTTCCATTGGGCCAACCCGATTTGTTATCCAAGAACAACAAAGCCGAACGGTAGATCCGAGTGACATTCCATTTTTTCATCCTATTAACCTAGCCGAACAAGCACTAACACATTACCACAAACCTCCTTTTTGCTCCCAACCATAACGATCTTGCGTTCCTAGCCTATTCACCCTTTCTCTCCGTTGCTAATATTTAATCAGTAGCTTCGCAGTACACATTGTATTTTATACAAATGCAGTAATCAAGAAAGATGAGTGATCCAAAACAGATGTAGGTGCGAAAATTTTCCATACATACTTAAATTAATGCACATTACCACACACTGATCTTACAACAAACCTGAATAGAGGTTTGTTCGTTACACAACCTTACTGTTGTCCAGCCTTTTGTTGATGTATTGGTGGCCTGACCATTTGGGTGAATCGGGTAAGAGAATTAATGTTCATCTCCAACTTTGTTCAGGCTATAATCCAACCATCGTGTTGCTCATCACGGCAGCAATATGAAAATAAACGGACGCTGCCATAACGATGTTACACTGTAGCGTATAAAGAAATAACCTATATAATGAAAACGATCAATAATTCAGCAATAATTTAATTCTTCGGAGCTGATTTATTGATCGAAAGAGAGTTAAACCGTAGTTTTTCTCATGCCACGGAAAAACAGCAGTTCATATCTCAATTTTATCAAACGATGTGCCCGTCAATAATTTACGACGGACCATCTTTCTAAATCCACGTTTGCCGGAAATGCTTTTACTGATAATGGATGATGAGCCACATGGGAATTGTAGATTGGTGATAACGAGCAGAAATTCCCGATGATTCTTGTACAGTTGAACTAATGAAGTTTGAGAGAGAAAAATTCATTATTTGACGTTCTGTTCAATGAACGATTAAACCTTTTCGTTGCTAGTTGTTGCATTGGAACGAAAAGGTTTGTATTAAGTGTGCTTTATGGTAAGCTGAATATTAACTCAACAGTATGTGACGTGAAATAATTCCTCCAAGCGTCAGTGTTCGATTGCAGCACGTGAAATTAGTAACATTTTTTGCACGCATTTGAAAACCTTGATGTGCTTTCACTAATCAAGTGGCATAATAATGAGTTCCGCCCATCAGTGAAATATATTGCCCAGTTTGCACGATACCTCCGGGCTAAACCTTGGTGTCTAACCACATATTGTCCCACTGTTAGTTTGCCTAAGGCTTCAGTCTAAAACTGACGGCAGAACTTTGATTGGAAGATACCCTTGACTTTCTGCTGCTTACCTATTTAGCTGAAAACCATTTTTGTCGGTTTGTGTCGACATCAAAGATAAGACTGAATCCAACCAGATTTTTTTTGATCTCTTCACGGAAACAATGTAACTATTCATTGACTATGGCGCTAACGACTAGAACTTACTTGTCTGCCTATTTCAACTACAAGCAGATGTGAATGTGACGTTCATTAGCGGTTACAAAAATATATTTACATGAAGTTCCCGAATTTTTGGTGGACTGCCATACTCACCGCACTACACATCCGACTGTTATACAAATGACTGCCATCAATCCAAGACCAACGATGACAGCTATGAGAGATACGGTAAACATATCCGTGTTTGCAGTGGCTTGGGTTTTCGGAGGAGCTAACGGTCCAAAGACACCACCCTTTCCCTCGTCCAAGGAACTTTGTGAACTTGCTTCGCTGTCGGGGCTGATAATCAGTTTGTTGGGGCTGAAGCCGACTGACCAGGTACTGGCAGTACACAAATTGGCTGGCGAATTTGTTTGTTCGTTAAAATCCTTCGGATAAAGCAGTTTGTTGGGAGGATCCAAACCAATTTGGACTTCGCCTGATAATGATGATGGTTGATAAACTGTTTCCTCCGAATTGGGATAAATGCAAGCCAATACAAAAGCCTGCATAAAGTGCAAAAAAGTATTGTTCATTTCCTCACATCATATGGGCTATGCAGTTGAGTAGATGAAAGCTACTGCGTGATTATGCAACTCAGACTGTACTTTCCTGGGTGACCAGCGCTTAAATCGTCTGTTTGTTACTGTTCACTTCAAATTCCTAACCGGTTTTTGGAGGCCTTTTGCAAAAGTTGTCTAAGCATTAAGATTTCTTGGAGCCAAAACTGAACCAAACAAATTACCCATGAACTTTAATGAAACAGGAATGAAGCACTGAAAATAACGAAGTGTTCAACTTTAAGTTAAATCTCCGATCTGCTTTTGCTACATACACATACAAACGATAAAGGTAATTACTATGTGCTGCCTGCTTTCCATTAAATTATATTGGAAGAAATTGGCTTTTCCATATTCTTGTGAGCTTAAGTAACATACTACTGTGATTGGAGCAAAATTTTAAAATCTCTGTTCCGAGCCAGCCAGGTTATTAGTAGCCGTTCATCACAAATTCACACTCACTACGTTCGGCTGTAAACAATAAATTTAATGGGGTCGGTATTCTATGAACAGTTGTTTAGATTGGGAAGACAAAATCACAGATCTTACTCATAAACCCTGTAACAGGTTCATTCTTTTGAGTTTGATTTAGTGGTCTAAAAGAGCAGTTGAAGAAAATCAAGAGTCAAACTTACATGGAATTCCGAGAGAGTCATGGTCAGTTGCCTTTAAAACCGTCAGTGTTGAAAAAATGCAATTTCTAAATGAAATCTCTTAAAATCTTGAGCTCAGTATTCAAATCAACGTTATCCTAACGTATTCCTTACTTACTTGCCTTATTCAAAATTACTTTTTCTTCTCATACATGTCGACAGCGGCCGTCAACCTAAACTGTCTTCGAACAAACAATTTACTATTCTTTGTAATTGTTGTCTGAGCCGATATTTTCATAACAAAGGACTATTCAAGCATCAAAGAGGGAAACACAGCTGCCGTCCACAGTGGCGCGCCAGCGGGTTGATGAAATTACGTAATGTGGTAATTTGGTAACTATACAAAAAAGTTGTATAAGTTCTGTCATTGCTCCTTTTGATTGTGCAGCCATCGATTATGAGAGTGAAGTAACGGATGCCAGCACACCACACAAAAATTTGATTATATCAACATAAATAACTAGGCATGGGTGTAATCTTGCAGACGTCATCAACATTTACCAGCAATAAGTTTAATTGTTCCTGATAAGTGCCTGTTACATATCATCACCATTTTTTAACAGATTAATAAAGTAATTCGGATACGTTTGTTTCCTAAGTTATCATGGGTAACAAAAACTTAGTGGTTGACCTCACGTTTATGGTAATTTGGAGCATACTGTGCAAAAAACAGCAGGAATACTGAAGGCAACACAAGTGTATACTGAAAGAGGTCAGGTTATACTAATAATATTGTCATTAACTGCATAAAATAGAGAATTATAAGTTGCTCAATCTTCATGTACTATCGCAGATTTCAACGTATGCACGCCAATTCCACCAAGCCTAAAGAGAAAAGACTATTTTGCTTTTGCCTGGCCGAATCATGTTTACCAGATGCAGAAAAGAAAGTCCAACTTGTTAGACTGTACCGGTTGATGTTTTGACCATTCAGTTTACAGTCAGTTGAAGTCTGGTTTTGAGTATGACAGAGTTTGCCATTATGACTTGATCAGGCTCCCGGGAATGTGTTCAGTCAACATGTCAGATTATTTAGACTCAGGTCTAACCACATTATATTACTGATTAAAAAATCCGTACTCACGAAAACGAATATTTTAAACGGGCAATGACAATTTGCGCTGTCAGTAAAGAAGTAATAGGCACGTGATCTTAATGAATATTTTTATTTCTTACCCGGCTTTCACGTAGTAATTTGGGTCCTTTTATTGACATAAGTGAGGTCAGTACTGTTACAAGCCTTTTACAGAGTTTGCGGTCACCTTTTTCAGTTTAAAATTGTTTTCGTCAACCTTGCATCCCAGCTGATTGTACAATTGTTTGTTGGGGGCTTAGTAGGACGAATTCTCTGGCAAGGAAAACCAGCAACTGTTTTATTTCATTTTGGAGTGTTCGGCAGCCAGAAGGTTATGGAACTGCAAGATTTTGTGACCAGTCTTAGTGGTCCGTGTATTATAGTAACCTTCTCTGTTGCTAATGCTTTGTAATTAACGAGTGAAATAGGTCTTAATGGATAAGCCGTTCGCTGTTTTTCAGACTCGCAATGTAAAACCGGAAATATCGATCAAAACAATTTGTGCCTATTTTGTGTACACTGTCACAGTGCTCAATCCGACCTCAAGGTTGTGTGAATGTACATTAAAAATGGAATGTTGCCAGGGCAACTGATGCTTCTGTCTAAGTTTTTCTAACGCTATCACAGTGAACAAACAAAAGCTGAAAAGCAACTTAATAGGTGAGATGTCTAACTGGTCAGATTAGTCCTTGGAAATGTACACTACCTTCTAATAGCTGCCCTTTTTAGGTTAAAGTTTCCAAATGCCTCGCGAAACCCATGTTTACAAAACTGTCTGTACTCGCTTGTACGGACAGGGTGTCTGCCTTTGAGACCACTGAGATTTGTTGCACGGGTTGCTTTGCCATCAGCACATCCAACTGAAATGCCAGAATTGATTCCGTTCAGTAGTAATCAGTGATCGGCCAATAAAAAATCATCACCGATGATGGAGTTGTCCGTGTATGCGACTCATCTGCAATCACACAAAGGGCACATTGTGCGGCAACTACTCAGCGACAGCACTCATCGACGTAAGACCTGGGATAGTAGTACTGATCTTGTGGCCACTTCATACTGAATACGTGGTGAGCGACACTAATTACAAACCCAAGCGGTGCATTTAAACACGTCACCGACTATGTACTACTGCTTTATTTATGTTGAAAGTTTCATTTGGGGACGTTAATATATATATGTATCTCTGGCTTAACCCAATTTTTAGAACTCATATACGAGTTGTCGCAGAAGTACGGGACCGAATACGAAACCAGAAGTCCCAACCGAAGGGCTGACCCAAGTTAGCATTCGTGTCTGGGACTTAAGTGATAAATCCGAATGTTTGATTTTCTTTCTATCTTCGATGAACTAAAAAAGGAGACAAGTAATGAAGCAGGATAGGCAGGTGCAAGCCTGTAGTAGACAAACGAGCAAGTGATTCCAATGCGATGCGTGAACTAATCGATCGACATGTGAAGTGAACATAATGTAGTCAAACAGTGTGTGCTGGCGTCATTCTAACAAATTAAAGGCGAGGGTGATATGAACAGAGCAGGAATGTTTAGGAAACAACACGAATTGGACGTTGAAGAGAGGGACGGTTGACTAGTTAGAATACAACCAGTTGTCGACTTTTGTAGAGTAGATTACCAAAGCAGTATCAAATCTACTACTAGCCTCCATTTGGGCATTCAAAGTTGGTTTCCCAAGACATACCACTAGTGTCTGAAAAGTAGCTAAAACGCGTTAACTTATACCTTGACAAACAACGCGGATGGACTTTCTGTGTAGCAAGAATCGGGAGGCTGTTTTGTTATAGCACTCTCAGCCACTCCAACTTTGATGCTGAGAAACCATTACGGGATGTGCCGTGAGATACTCGCATGTACTGCTGTCACTGTGTGACCTGCGTATTGCAATCCACATGTACAGATAAAGTCATAAATGAGGTTCGATTTGGCGAGTGTTTGCACACAGTCTCTCCCTGTAGTTGAAGGCATGCGTGTCGCTGATCACAGCAAGACGAACTTAGTTGACAGATACACCCGGTTCAATGTTAACTTTATTATTCGTCCCATTTTGAGTGTTGTACCATTACCCTTGAAAGATAACGGTAGGCTCATCGGCTTAAAAGACAATGTTTTGTCTCCCGGTTAGCAGTCGGTTAGTTTAAACAAAGAGATTTGGTTGAAAAGTATATGGTCATACTAATAAAAAAGAAACGGGACGTTTAAGGGATAATCAACAAGGTAATTAAGAAACCAACTTTGTATGCCCAGATGGAGGTAGTAGTAGATTTGATACTGCTTTGGTAATCTACTCTACAAAAGTCGACAACTGGTTGTATTCTAACTAGTCAACCGTCCCTCTCTTCAACGTCCAATTCGTGTTGTTTCCTAAACATTCCTGCTCTGTTCATATCACCCTCGCCTTTAATTTGTTAGAATGACGCCAGCACACACTGTTTGACTACATTATGTTCACTTCACATGTCGATCGATTAGTTCACGCATCGCATTGGAATCACTTGCTCGTTTGTCTACTACAGGCTTGCACCTACCCACCCTATTTCAACGACCATCGCGCCTCTTTGGTCACCGTGAGAAATTCAAATATTCTCATGTCATCCTCCCCAGCAGGACCGAGTTATCATTGCTGACTCACTGATCACCATCATTCTGGCTGTGCTTACTCATCCGTGTATTCATTGGAATATCCATTCGTGTGTGTGCCAGACGAGGACGGACGAAATGTTGCTCGCGCCTATGCCTTACACAACAATTTTGCTTTATCACAGTGTTGTTTTTACGGAACATCCGACAGATACCAATACCTTTTTCCAGGGTACAACATTGTATTTTCTGGAGTATGTTAACAATAAACTGCAGAATTACCATAATGTTAACCACACAGCTGTCTATTGATTAGTTTCTTGATAAGATGCCATAAAAAAACCTGAATAGACAGTTGTTTTTAATTCGGCCAGCTTAAACGATGACTCATGGATATTTGTCACTTTCATCCATTAGACACCAATAATGCATTAACCAAGTTACATTAAATTCTGACATTAATTTTTCAGGTGTAGGAGCAAAAGGCTAATTCGTTTGCTATCAAGCCATTAAAATAAAGCCGGTGCCATTCAGTAGACCAACATCTTCCGAAGCCCTTCTTTGTGTGAATTAGTTTCTAGCAAACTATGCGTGAAAACGGTTCGGCAAATATAATTCCGTAGCCAGCAACTGTTATCCTTAAACCCGAATGTTTTGATCAAATGGAACAGTACTAGTTGCGGTATTAAGTTACAAGCAACTGAGCAGGTAGGGGACAATACTCTCAAGAGTTGGTTGTACTGTTGCTAACAGATGCGGCTTGCTACATGGAAGCATTTTTAAATATACACATCGAGATGACTTCATCGAATCTAGGATTGCTTTTGAAAGCAGAGCACATAAAAACCTGTCCTGAAACAAACATACGCAGTTTATGCATATGTAATAGCAAACAAATTATAATCAAAACGTTAACAGGAACTAGCATTTCATACTAGTGCATCCGGCAGCAAAAGGATCGATGGCGAGAAAGATGACATCCTTACGTGGTTGCGATCGACAAGACAGACGGTGCAAACAACGGACACACAGATCAACATGCACTGCTTGCCGTTCACAGCCGATTACTTTCAGGGTAGCCGTTTTCGAAAACAAACGGCAAGCTTAAACTTTGGCGAATTTCGAAACATGTCATAAAATGAAAGTAATGGTTGAAATCAAACCAACATTACATTCTGTGGATAGAAACTGTCAACAAGTAGGTGGAGATGATGGATCCAGTTATGCCCAAAACAATGTTTGATGGCCTCCGGCGAATTCCGGGATCTGTTGTGAGTTTAACTTAAAACGAGTTGGACCGCAATCGCATTTTAACCTCAGCTTAGTGTAACTAAACTGAACGTACGTTTTGTACGTGTTACTGATCGTTTGATACTTGCGAATCGTGGGAAGTGCTAGATTGTTCCGATTTTCTTCTAACTGTTTTATTTGGCTTATCCTAAGGATACAAACGTTTCGATGTTTTTCTCCCTAATAAAGGAAGATTCACGAACATGCAGAAGTGGTGTTTTGGTCAGATTCAATGTGAGGTCAGTGGCACAGTGGTCAACACTGCTGTCTCAAGGGAAGGCGAACAAATTTTCAAATCCAAATCCGAAAACGAATAGGTAGTACTGATACGTCACAGCGACAGCAAAACTGTGTTCTGAAATCATTGTTCACATACGGCTAACCGAAAATCCTGTTTTAACTCAAAATGTGCGATTCAACTGCCGGTGTGTCAGATTCAGATGTGCGAAATTAGTGCCAGTCAGCCTGATGCTTCAGATCTTGGTATGCAGTTTTTCCTCATACTCCATGAAGAATGGTAGACAAAAAAATAATAATGGTAGCACAGAATTGTTTAACGAAATATCATTTATCCTCATGGGAGATGTCTAAGAAATAAGATACATAATTTGCTTTGGCCTAGACATTGTTGGGATTGACCGAGACTTCCTGACGTCACGCGTTTTAGAATTCAGGTCTACTGTGAAGACACTGTGGCGATGCGAAGGTAACAACGTCAGAAAGAAAACTAAACTCTGCTAAGGTTTTGGCTAGACTGTACTCTGAACAGGATTGAATCAGTTAGTAGCATGTAGGTACATAATTAAGTGAGAGGTGAAAAGTTTAATCGACCGTGGAAAAAAAACAACAAAAAAACTGTCTAACCACTCGCCTATATTTGAGACAATCATTATTTAAATTTGAAAATAAATGCAATTCACCTTATATTCTTGATCGCGGATCAGCTGACGACCATACACAAGAATATCTGGATCAAATGAGATTGGTCTGTCTGATTGGTAACTCTCATGAGACTTTCGGGTTTCGTTAGGTCGATTACTGATTGACCCGTCGGTCGACCGACGATGGCGAGAATAATTTGGACTGCTGAGCAAAAGTTCAATTTGCGCTTCCTCGAAAACCTCCTGACTATACTCTGCTGCAATGAACGTCTCTGGGTCCCATGTCTGGGAGGTTTCTTGAAGCTGAGAGATTGAAATATTCAGACAAATAAGTTAGCTGTGTATGGAAACTTTTTGACTGTTAAGTAGATTTTAACTTAGGCTGGCCGAATCTACACGTCAAAGTTAACTGACAACATTTATGGGTAAGTACTTAAACAAGTTCAATAGTGCACCACAACTACTGGTTTTTGTCTTAACGTCATTTCGAGAGAAAAAACACTTTTGCGCGAACCGTAAACCAGGAACGTAAATTTGGTTGCGGAAACGCGAGCTTATTCCTTAGGGTCCAGATGATGAGGCACTAAGTCGTTGTAACCAAATATACCGTTCCTGGCAATTAATCACTCAGCCTGCCCAGAAAATTACGGTTGGATCAAAAGTTTTTGGTCTACGTGACTGAATTCGCACTGGTTAAACGTAGAGAAAAAATGAGATCCCATCTCGTTGTATCCTGCTGGTAGGTTCAACTCACACATTCCGACCGGTTTTTTCATTGTTGATCAACCTGTTCGAACTCCGTTAATGTGAATAGAGACAGCGTATAAAATGATGACAGTTGCATTTTAGCGTCTGCGAACCGACGTTCCACGGTCCGTTTCATTGTTGTTTAGATTCACCAAGTTGAATTAATTCCATTGAAGCTAAAAGCAGTAAGAGGAATGGGATTTTCCTCTTCATTATTAACGAGCAGTAGCCAAGTTATATGTAGATAGTGCTAACAGCCACGTCACCAATTATGTTTTCGGGGTTGATAATCAAGCTGGCATGGACTTCGGCTATTTAAGCGAAAAGTTACTGGATCGATTCCCGGTTGGACCTGCTCTAATTGACGAGTCCAAACCTAAAACAATGAAAAGGTGTTACGAGTTTGAACATCACAAAACATCACAATGGAGGCCAGACCAATATTCT
Organism: Paragonimus kellicotti; assembly: GCA_014220965.1. Lineage (NCBI taxonomy): Eukaryota > Metazoa > Platyhelminthes > Trematoda > Plagiorchiida > Troglotrematidae > Paragonimus > Paragonimus kellicotti. The sequence continues at coordinate 51,026 of LOND01000017.1, forward strand.
GAATGGAAATTTGAAGAACAAATGAGGAATGATGGAATTAATAACCCACTTGATGTGGGCATTGTTCAGATACATTGGGAATAAAGTTGGTTGTCCTGATGTGACCCACTAATTGCTTAGCATTAGTTTGGGATAAAGCCCAATGGCCAACAGTCCATTACAACGACTGCTCCTACTAAGAGTGTTTCTCAAAGAAGAGGTGATGAAAGCAATTCCAAGGAAACTGGAAAGCCAACGATTTCACAGTACATTCCGTTCTCTCTTTATAAATGAATTCGAACAAAATGAATCAGATCGTACAGTTTGGGAAGCAAAGTAACTGCTCTCATTTTAAACCATTGTGGTCATATTGAATGGTGACCAGTTACGTTTGGTGGTCAAGTTTAACAGAATTCGATGCATACCTGTGGTTGAGGAAGTTTTCAATTGAGAAGAAACAGAAAACCGAGGGTTGCAAAGGAGATAAACTGTGATTTATTTTCAGTTAATTTGCAATAACTGTCTACCAGCCGTGAAATGTTTATGCTTCTGTTTAAAATCGATAGTGATCGACCTTTTTCTCACATATAAAGATAACGAATTATCATATCTAAGCAAAACTTTTCCACATTTTATAATACACACATAGTAAGATCACTAGAGTCACACGTATTTGTGTTGGTTCGGTTAGACATGTATTTGTACACGATAGTGTACTTTCAAACATTTTTACACAGCGCTTTCAAGTGAGGTATTGGTTACGTTATTTACTGCTGTCAAGAGTATAGAGTTCGTACAGCGCACGCAAAATCTTCGTAAAAGGCTGAGTTAAACAAAAATAATATAACAGTGTAGATGCTTTGCTATCTGTATGGATTTTAATGCAGTCTTGTCAACCCTTATGTGTTTTAAGTTCTTGAAAATCAACGAATCTGGCTTGCATCAAACAAGACAATTTCTCGTGTATCTCATTCAAATAAACATTATATGCACTTTCGGTTTTTCATATTTCCACTACCAGCAAACCTCAACAGAGTTCAGGAAGGGCAGTGCACCGATAAACTTAAGCAATGTGTATTTTGTCACCCAATCTTTTGCACAAGTCGTTAATCCGGCACGCCACTGCAGGGACGGGACAGATGGCGCAGGCAGTGCGGTCAATCGATTGGTGGATCAATCGGTTATGGTCATGGAGATTTGCTAACTTAGTCGGCTGTGTTTATTTAAAAATATGCAACCGTAACTTTTATTCTTCTCAACATTATCCCGCTTGTTTTGGATGTTTTGACAACGAGGCCAAACAATGAACTGTTACGAATGGTTAGTATTGATACAAACCTGTTTGCTTTGCTACTTTCGAACTAATGTTATACTTCAGTAAAAATTCAATGAATTTGATACGTTTGAAAAATTCAAAAAATCAAGACACAGAAATGCTCTCCCGAAGTACCATTTAATATCCAAATAAAAAAGGATAAAGTTCATTTTTCCCAACACCGGAAACATTTGAAATTCCAAATCGTCAAAGTGTCAACTTTTCTATAGTACTCTTTTGGTATAGAAAGCTGCTGTTATTCAGTTTGTTGGAATAAGCTTATTTGGATGAAAAAGAGATATGGCAGATAGCGTATGCTCTTTTCCCGACCTATACTGCTACCTTGAAGAAGTGCTCGGGCTTGTGTGCTGTTTCGATCCGGCGGGCTATGCTGACTAGGACTCCGGTCCTTCCAAGTTCAACCCTATCAGACAGGC